>JAFMOC010001298.1:0-27081 GCA_019802505.1 Corydoras sp. C115
TGTTACAGAGACTGACTCAGGTGAATACACCTGTAGAGGAAGTGGTGATCGAGGCTCCTCCCACATGAGTGTTGCTGTTACACTGACTGTATCAGGTGAGATTCATCTCTTTATTATTAACATAAACTGTACTGTTGGGCTGCACGGTGGTTAGTGGTTGGCATGTTCTCCTCTCAGCTCTGGAAATTCCTTCTCCGAATCCCCATCTGGGTGTTGTTTCCATGTTCTCCCCGTTTCTGTGTGGGTTTTCTCCGGGTTCTCCGGTTTCTTCCCACAGTCCAAAAACATGGATCAAGGTAAATTGAATGCTCTAAATTGCCCCATATAGAGTGTGTTTGTGTGTGTGTGTGTGTGATTAGTCCGGTTCCACTAACAAAATCCAAATGTGAACTGTTCTCACTAAGTCAAGCGAGGCTTGTGTAATCGATGATCCTACGTTTGCAAACAGAATTCAAACAGTTCCAGTAATCAATATTCAATAACCTGATAAAAATGTCCAAAGAACCTTAAAAACAAGTTTCTTTTGTCTCTCCTGCTGAATGAGAGATATTTACACATCTTTATCATTAATATAAAGACATAATTACTATTAAAGTCAACACGCATTGTATTAATAAAGCCAAAGAAACTGCCTGGCTGAATGTTACATTGTTACAGGTGCCTGGGGTACCTGTCCCTCATTTGGGTTCCTCATTATCTCAGTTGGGTGATTGTTTTTTTCTGTGCACGTGATTAGTTGGTTTGTTATTTCCGTTTTCCCTCAAGTCGGTGCACGTCTTTGTTTTGTGGTTAATACCTGATGTTAGTTTGTTCGTTTGTTCCCCCCGTTCTGTTGGTGTTCCTACACCATTTTTAATAAATACGGTTTTGGATTTTATCCCGGTGTTTTTCTGGACTCTCCTTCCGCGTTCAACCACAGTACGGTGCTGCGCATTTTCTCTGCGCAGGTCGCACTCGTGGGAGCGTTTCTGTGGACCGACGTACGTTTTATTTCCCCGCGTAGTCGGTGCCCGGGAAGCGCTCACTAGGCGCGAGCGGCGTACGTAATTACTCCGCGTAGCCGCCCTCTTCCGGGGAAGAATGGACTTATCTAACAGAAAGACGTGCCAAACCATCGGGAGAGTTCCGGACACCAGGGGTCACCCATCGCTGAGCCGGAGGACCAGAGGCTGCACCGCTGAAGAAGCCGGGCACCAGGGATTGCCGATTCTGGGCGCCAGGGACCGGTCCATCGCAGACTCCGAGCACCAGCCGCAGACTTCGGACACCAGGGGCGCTATCCCCGCCTCGCAGCAAGAGGGCGCCGATCCACGCCCCCGCAGCGAGATGACGTGCTCCACGCTGTCAGCAGGGGGCAGCCAGCAGGCTTCACAGCCAGAGAGACCTTCCCCCCCCCCCCCCCCCTGTTTTTTTTCTTTTTGCGAGAACTTATTATTATGTTTTTTTTTTTTGTTGGGTCGCTTCCCTTTTTGCGCGACCCTTGGGGTGGGGGTAATTTTCTCCGCGCATTTTCTCCGTGCAGGTCGCACTCGAGGGAGCGTTTCCGTGGACTGACGTACGTTTTATTTCCCCGCGTAGTCGGTGACCGGGAAGCGCTCACTAGGCGCTAGCGGCGTACGTAATTACTCCGCGTAGCCGCCCCCTTCCGGGGAAGAAAGGACTTATCTAACATACAGATTAATGCAGAAACACCTAGAAACACCAAACTTCACTCATTTATTCCTCTCTTTAGTCTCTACTGTAATTATGAAGCTGCACATTAAATTAAAATGTGCAGAAACCTCACTGTTTAAAAATGAATTTGTAATCTCTACATATAATCTCTGGTTTTGGAAATATAATTATTAATAATAATAGTAACCTGCAATCTTTCTAAACTCATACTTTTAATATGATATGCAATATCCACAACACTTTATTTAATGGATCTGGGGCAGAACCTTATTCCTTCATTTTGTTTCCCAGCCGGCGAGACTATGAGAACACACGGCTCATCTAATAGAATCCAATCCAATTTATTCAACACAATTAAAATAGAAATGTTCCAGCTTAACTAAGTGAAAACTCTAACCTGGTCTGAAGCAGGTTTGTTTAAATGAATATGTTGCTGTAGTAACTGAGCGAGGCTTAGGTCTCATCTTTTTTGTGGAACTGAATTTGAGCAAAAACAATCCAGACTTGTTTTTTTAAAAAATCTATTGCTTACAGTTTATGTAATAACAATAAAATCAGTTCTAATTGGTTCATTATTTTATATTAACAGTAAAACCTACAGTGAGAGTGAATCGGAACTCCGTCTACACTGGAGACAGTGTTACTCTGACCTGTGATCTACAACCTGCTACTGGATGGAGAGAGTTTTTCTGGTTCAGAGATGATCAGAGAATTAAAACTACATCCAGTAACACATACAGTGTTAAACTCTCTAACAGAGGAACAACAAAGTTCAGATGTTCAGCAAGTAGACAAAACAACTATGAAACACTCCGCAGTGATGCAGTCCAGATTACAGTCAGCAGTAAGTGACTCTTTATTCCACCATGATTTTATTCTCTTTCTATAAATGTATTTGAATCATCATGTTAATGTGAATGTAGTTTAATAGAGATAAAGATAACAGTGAAATAAATAATGATCAGATTTGTACAGTGAGCTGTTAATGTTGTGTAATGTTTAAAAACATGATCATCACCGAACAATCAGATTTCAGAAAGTATTTCCATTTATTCATTATTAATCTTTCCACAAAATATTACTGTGACTTCATCAACCAAACTTTCTGTCTTGGGTATCCTCATTATGATTGACCACAGGGGGCGCAGTCATAAAATATATTCATTCATTCATTCATTATCTCCCGCTTTATCCTCTATTAGGGTCGCGGTGGGGTTCCCCATGCCCATCCAGGGGAGAACATCTCGGGCGCTGGGCAGACAGACCCAGGACAGGGCGCCAATCCATCGCTGGGCACACACTCACACTCTATATGGGGCAATTTTTGAGAATTCAATTGACTTTATCCATGTTTTTGGACTGTGGGAGGAAACCGGAGAACCCGGAGGAAACCCACGCAGACACGGGGAAAACATGGAAACTCCACCCAGATGGGGATTCGAACCGGGAATCCCTAGTGCTGAGAGGAGAACGTGCTAACCACTAAGCCACCTTGCCGCCCTCATAAAATATATAATTTTGTAAAATATTAATTGATCTTTCAAAACATAATGTACTTCATTATTTAATCAAATCAAATTAAAGTTTATTTGTCATATGTATAGTTATATATGGTGCAGCTAGCAGTGTAATGATTTGGTGCCTGCCACCACAAGTAAGAGAAAAGGTTCAAATTTAAAACAAACAAGTAAAAAAATATATTACAATAAAACAAATGTAAAAGATGTAGAATGTGATCTGTATAATTAAAGTGTTAAAGTGCACAGTGTGCATCTATGTGTTCAACTAAATGCAGTGCAAAGTGACAGGAGATGTTCTGAAAGTGTGCAGTGTGCAGGATTGAGTTTGGTTTAGTCCTTTGTTTTAGTTCTGGTTCAGAGTCTGAACAGTCATCAGAAAGAAGGTCAATTTTAATCAGTTTTATCTGTAAATTAAACAGACATTTACCTTCACTAATGAATTCATCTCTCTAACTGATTCATTTAGATTCAGCTCCAAAGACTTTTACAATTTTAGTCATTAAGAAATTAAGAAATTGGTACAAATCAAAACAATTATAAACATTAAATTATTTTACTGTTCATCATTTAATTTTAATTTTAAATGGAGCATGGTCACTCAGTGGTCAGGGTGTTGGGCTGTCAATCTGAAGGTTGTGGGGTCAAATCACAGGTCCACTGACATTAACATTGTGGGTCCTTCAGCGAGGCTCTTAAGGCTGAGGAAATATAATGTCATATTCTATTGTATTATCTTTTCCAGACAGACCAAAACCCACTGTGATGAAAAATCCTGGTGGTGATGTTTTCAGAGGAGAACATGTTGAACTCACATGTAACATACAGGATGATAAAGTCTCTAAGTGGCAGTACAGCTGGTTTAAAGATGGTTCAGATTCAGTTATCAGAACTCAGAAGATTTATACCATCAGTCATGTTACAGAGACTCACTCAGGTAAATACACCTGTAGTGGATATGGTCAGCTAGGCTCCTCCCACATGAGTGATGCTGTTACACTGACTGTATCAGGTGAGATTCATCTCTTTATTATTAACATAAACTGTACTGTTGGGCTGCACGGTGGTTAGTGGTTAGCATGTTCTAATCTCAGGGCTGGGGATTTCTTGTTTAAATGGGTGTCTCTGTGGGTTTCCTCCGGGTTCTCTGGTTTCCTCCCACAGTCCAAAAACATGGTTCAAGGTAAATTGAATGCTCTAAATTGCCCCATATATAGTGTGTTTGCATGTGTGTCTGATTAGTCTGGTTCCACTAACGAAATCCAGACGTGAACTGTTTTAAGTCAAGCGAGGCTTGTGTAATCGATGATCCTACATTTACACACAGAATTTAAACAGTACCAGTAATTGATATTCAATAATCTGATAAAAATGTCCAAAGAACCTTAAAAACGAGTTTCTTTTGTCTCTCCTGCTGAATGAGAATTACTTAATTACAAGGAAAGACAACAGGCATTGTATTAATAAAGTCAGAGAAACTGCCTGGCTGAATATTACAGATTAAATGCACAAACATATAATTGAATCTGTTCTTAAGCATTTTAAAGCTGTTATAGTAATTTAAAAATAGTAATAATTAATCATATCTGTATTTAGCTGCAACATGGTCAGAGTAATAAGAAAGTTAAAAATAAATTTACTCCATAAAAATGACTCCAGAATGATAATTACAGTTTCAGGTGATTAGTATGATGTGCAAAATAATATTAAATGTTATATTTGGGACATTCTAAAATGATTAATGTGAAAACAGCTTTGTTATGAGTCCGGCTCAGAGAGAACAGAGGAGACGTTGATGCAAAAACAACGGTGGTTTATTACACCAATCAAAACAGCAGCGACCGAGTGGCACGTGACAGCGAATGTGATAGTAAGCAGGATCACTGGAACACTCGCTGGGAGTCAATGTGCGTCGCTTGAACACCAGGACTGGCAGCGAACCTGGTATCAAGCAGAAGAGATGAAAACAGACAAACCAACACCAACACAAAATATAAACACCGGGGAATAGGTTAAACAAAGAGAATGGGGAAAAAAGCGTGAAAGGAGGAGCTAAATAGAATAGACACAGGATAGAGGAGGTGAAGTGATGGACAAGGCGGTAACCAGGGAGAACCGAGGATGGGTAACTGGGAAGGAAACACACCTACGGGGACCTGGAACCGGGAGACAGAGAAGTGGTTAATACGAGATGGGTTAAGTGTGTTATATACACCGACAGTGGAGATATTAGTAATAAAAAGTGAGAATATGTTAAGGATACTAACCATCAAAACCGGACACGGACTTTCCTTTCACACACAACAAGCACACAAGATCCTAAAACTAAATAAAGGGGGAAAAGGACGGGGACGAGGGAACGGGAGAGAGGGAGGACGAGAGGTTGATAGAAGCGGGGAACAGAGAGATAGGGACACGCTACAACTAAACACACTCGAAATCGCACTCACCCAACGAAGACCAAAACACGGAAGAAGACTGAGGAAGAAGGCAGGAATGTATCACTAGGATAAACGCTCGGTACAGTCGTAAACGGCTAATACTTCGCGCCAGGCCAGCGAAAAGGAAAACCTTATAAAGGAAAGAAAGAACCCGGAAACAATGAACCTCACCTGGTGTACGGAGAACGCGCACTGATTAGTAGGCGGGGCCAGGGGAACGCGCCGCAGCGCTGCGGTCTCTGACATAGCCCCCCCCCCGAAGAGGTCGTCATGGGGAGCCAACGGGGACCCCAGTAGACGGCCTCGTGGAACTAGCTAAGGGAGAACAGGAACGGGAGTTACGGGCTATACTACTGGGGCGTGAGGATCCTTCGGGGAAAGGCGTGGGAGGATGTACTTCAGGGGCCGGATGGGATGGTGGGAGGGGTATCTCAGGGGGAGGCTGGGAGCGGGGACGACCCCTAGGTCTAGCAGAAATGGAATGGGGGCGACCCCTCGGCCTACTGGAAAGGGAACGGGAAGGTCTACCTCTCTGGGAAGAGGAATGGGAAGGTCTACCTCTTTGGGAAGAAGAGCGGGGTGGTCTGCCTCGGGGTCGGGGAGCAGGGCATTGGGGATGAGTCAGGTGGAATTGGTCCAGTAGAGTCTTGTCCAGTATGTCAGTACGTTTCGTCCATGATCTTTCCTCAGGTCCGTAACCCTCCCAATCTACAAGATACTCAAGTCCAGTGTCAGTCCTGCGTGAGTCCAGTATCCTGTCAATGGTGTATAGGGGACGGTCATGGGGAAGTTCTTGGGTAAGTTGCTGATGGGGTTGAGAGTCAAGGGGGCCAGGATTGAAGGGTTTGAGAAGGGAGACATGGAATGACGGGGAGATTCTGAGTCGGGGAGGAAGTTGTAGGGTAAAAGTCACGTCATTAACTTTTTTGATGATAGGATAAGGACCAATAAATCTGGCGTTAAGTTTCTTGCTGCCTGGGATGCGTAAGTCTTTAGTGGACAGCCAGACTTGGTCCCCGATCTGATAGTCGGGACCCTCACTCCTTCTGCGGTCGGCAAAGTGCTTGGAGCGGGCGTTGCTCTCTGTAATCCGTTGATGGACTGTTTCCCATATGTCCTCGCTCTTCCGGAACCATTCGTCTACCGCTGGGGCGTTGGAAGGAGTGGGATCCCAGGGGGCAAAGGGAGGTTGGAAACCAAGGACACACTGGAACGGAGTGAGTGCTGTGCTGGAGCTTCTGAGTGAGTTCTGGGCGATTTCGGCCCATGGGAGGAAAGTGGCCCAGTCATGTTGATTTCTTTGGCAGTACGTCCGCAGGAATTTGCTCAGTTCTTGGTTCGCCCGTTCGCACTGCCCGTTACTGTCCGGGTGGTACCCCGACGTGAGGCTGATAGAGGCCCCCAGCTTCTTGATGAAAGCCTCCCACACGGCCGAGGTGAATTGGGGACCTCTGTCCGAAACAATGTCCTCTGGGAGACCGAAGTGACGAAAAACCTCATGAAATAGACTTTCAGCAGTTTGGAAAGCTGAGGGCAATGCAGGCAGGGCAATGAATTTCACCCCTTGGAGAAACGGTCCACCACCGACAAGATGCAGGTGTTCCCTTCAGAGATGGGGAGGTCGTTGATGAAGTCCACCGCAATGTGGCTCCAGGGGCGGTGTGGGACGGGTAAGGGTTTGAGTTTCCCAGCAGGCAGAGAACGGGGGGACTTGGAGGCCGCACAGGTGGCGCACGAGGCAATGACTCTGTTGATATCGGCCCGCATGGCAGGCCACCAGTACTTCTGCCGGATCTTGTCCATGGTGCGTTCTATCCCTGGGTGGCCCGAGCTGGTATTGGTGTGAACCCAGGAGATGAGTTGCTGCCGGAATTGTAGCGGAACATAGATCTTGTTGGGGGGAATCTTCACCCTATTAGGTGGGGGTTCTCTCTGGTTTCATCTCCTGGATCTCATCGTCCAGCTCCCAGGAAATGGTTTGGACGAACACACTGGATGGCAGAATGGACTTGACCGGGGTTCCGCCTTGTCCTGATCCTCGAACTTGCGGGACAGGATGTCTGCTTTAGCGTTCTCCTTGCCAGGCCGGTACGTCACAGTGAACTCAAATCTGTTGAAGAATAAGGACCACCGAGCTTGTCGGGCATTAAGGCGACGTGCCGACTTCAGGAATTCTAGGTTGCGGTGGTCCGTAATGACTTGAACAGGGAACTTGGCACCCATAAGCCAATGTCGCCATTCTTCGAAAGCCAGCTTAATGGCGAGTAATTCCCGATCTCCGACGTGGTAGTTCTGTTCGGCCGGCGTGAGTTTGCGTGAGTAATAGGCAATGGGGTGAAGTCTAGGAAGTCTACCACAAAAGGAAGCTCGGGGTCCGGATGGGCGAGCACTGGAGCAGTGGTGAACGCCTTCTTGAGCCTCCTAAATGCTGTCTCGGCCTTCTCCGACCACATCAGCTTCTTGGGTTTATCCCTTAGTAGACTGGTGAGGGGTAGTACGGTTTGACTGAAAGACCTTATGAATCGGCGGAAAAAGTTTGCAAATCCCAGGAAACTCTGTAGTTCTTTGATGGTGCGGGGCGTCTTCCATTCCAGTACGGCTTTGACCTTGCCGGGGTCCATCTGAATACCATGAACGTTGATGACGTATCCCAGGAAAGCGATTTCTTTAAGGTTGAACTCACATTTCTCTGCCTTAACATACAATCCATGCTCTAGTAACCGTTCAAGAATCCTTCTGGTGTTGCTGACGTGGGACTTGGAATCAGGCGAGTAAATGAGAATGTCATCCAGGTATACGACCGCACATTTCCCCAGGAACTCTCTTAGGACACCATTAACCAGACATTGGAACACAGACGGGGCATTGGTCAGCCCGAATGGCATGACGAGGTACTCGTAATGTCCCGCAGTGGTACTGAAAGCAGTCTTCCACTCGTCGCCCTCCTTGATCCTTACCAGGTTGTAAGCGTTGCGGAGGTCAAGCTTGGTGAAGATCTTAGCACTGCGCAGTTGTTCAAGTGCCGAGGGGACGAGTGGGAGGGGGTAGGTGTATCTCTTAGAAATCTTATTGAGCTCCCGGTAATCGATACAAGGGCGGAGAGTGCCATCCTTCTTGGGGACAAAAAAAAAACTGGAACTGACCGAGGACTTGGAGGGTCGGATAAATCCTTGCGCAAGTGCCTCAGTGATGTATTCCTCCATTACGGCCGTTTCCTTGACGGAGAGCGGGTATGGCATGGTACGCGGAAATTTGGCGCCAGGCAGGAGCTCAATGGAGCAATCATAATCACGGTGTGGGGGAAGACGGCAGGCGTGACCCTTACTGAACACTATCGCAATGTCCTGGAACTCGGGAGGGACATTAGGAGGTAAATGCTCCGTAGTAGCCCTGGTAGCTGCCACCATCTTCACTTTGGTGAGCGGTGTAAGACAGTGGGTGTGACAGCGTGGAGACCAGGACAGGATCTCCAGGGGGTCCCAGGTCAGGGAGGGATTGTGATCACGCAGCCACGGTTGACCTAATATGACAGGAGAGATAGTGGTAGACATGACAAAAAGACTCCGCCTCTCGCAGTGGAGCATCCCTAGGCGTAGGGAGATGGGAGTGGTGCGGTGGGTGATGCTCCCCACGGTCTTGCCGTTGACTCCCGATATCCTTAGCGGCGTTTTGATGGGAACCGTGGGCACACGAAGCTTCTGCACCAATTTCAGGTCGATGAAGTCCCCCTCAGAACCAGAGTCAATCAGTGCTGCTACCAAACACACATTACTCTTGTGAGTGAGTTGAATAGAAATGCGTGAACTGGATTTATGACTGGGTTGGAGTGAGCTCACCTGAGGAGGCTTGTGGCTTCTGGGAGACTCCTTGAACTTCCTCTCGTTTCTCGGGGTCTCTGCCCGTCTCACCGGTCTCACTGGGCACTCCAACTGTTGGTGTCCCGCTTCTCCACAATACATACAGAGTCGGTGCCGGAAACGCTCATTCTTTTGTCTCATGGTGAGATGAGACCGTCCCATCTCCATGTCCTCCTGGTCAGGGGTGGTGGAGGTTTGGCGCGGTTGGCTAGGAGGCGGGTGGTGGAAGCTCGGCGCATCATGGAAGTCCAACTGAATGGCTAACTCGACGACTTCCTCCAGACTCATGTGAAGAGAGCGGTAGAGGAGTTCTCTCTGCATCTTAGGATGAAGACCGGCCTTGAACTGGGAAATAAGTGCTATGTTGTTCCAACCACTCGAGGCAGCCAAGGTGCGGAACTGGAGGGCATACTCCGCTACGCTCTGTCCTCCTTGTTTGAGACGGCGCAGCTCGTCCCCCGCTGATACGCCATGTCGAGGGTGGTTGAATACGCTGCGAAATGCCGAGAGGAAGCGTTGAAGATCGGAGACCTCGGGACCGTTTGTCTGCCAGATGGCCGTAGCCCAGGTGGATGCCGCCCCCGTGAGCCTGGAGATGAGGAGGGCGATGGCGTTGCGGTCCGGGATAGGTGGTCTGCTGGTGAGGAACAGAGAGAACTTTAATAACAATTCCTCACAACTCTCAGGGTCCCCTGAATATAATGGCGGTTCAGGGATGGGGATCATCGTGGCAGGTTGCGTGGTAGCCGGAGCGGGTGCAGGTGCTGCACTGGCTGTGGTAGTCGGAGGGACCGTCGTAGCCCCCACTGTGAGGTTCTGGACCTGTTGGGCGAGCGTTTGAATCGCCTGACCCTGAGCATCGATCTGTTGTATAAGCCGCTGGATTATTTGTTCTGCCGTCTCCATGGTGGCGAAGTATTCTGTTATGAGTCCGGCTCAGAGAGAACAGAGGAGACGTTGATGCAAAAACAACGGTGGTTTATTACACCAATCAAAACAGCAGCGACCGAGTGGCACGTGACAGCGAATGTGATAGTAAGCAGGATCACTGGAACACTCGCTGGGAGTCAACGTGCGTCGCTTGAACACCAGGACTGGCAGCGAACCTGGTATCAAGCAGAAGAGATGAAAACAGACAAACCAACACCAACACAAAATATAAACACCGGGGAATAGGTTAAACAAAGAGAATGGGGAAAAAAGCGTGAAAGGAGGAGCTAAATAGAATAGACACAGGATAGAGGAGGTGAAGTGCTGGACAAGGCGGTAACCAGGGTGAACCGAGGATGGGTAACTGGGAAGGAAACACACCTACGGGGACCTGGAACCGGGAGACAGAGAAGTGGTTAATACGAGATGGGTTAAGTGTGTTATATACACCGACAGTGGAGATATTAGTAATAAAAAGTGAGAATATGTTAAGGATACTAACCATCAAAACCGGACACGGACTTTCCTTCCACACACAACAAGCACACAAGATCCTAAAACTAAATAAAGGGGGAAAAGGACGGGGACGAGGGAACTGGAGAGAGGGAGGACGAGAGGTTGATAGAAGCGGGGAACAGAGAGATAGGGACACACTACAACTAAACACACTCGAAATCGCACTCACCCAACGAAGACCAAAACACGGAAGAAGACTGAGGAAGAAGGCAGGAATGTATCACTAGGATAAACGCTCGGTACAGTCGTAAACGGCTAATACTTCGCGCCAGGCCAGCGAAAAGGAAAACCTTATAAAGGAAAGAAAGAACCCGGAAACAATGAACCTCACCTGGTGTACGGAGAACGCGCGCTGATTAGTAGGCGGGGCTAGGGGAACGCGCCGCAGCGCTGCGGTCTCTGACAAGCTTAATGTGGCTTAATGTATTAAAACAGTAATCTAGAAACACCAAACTTCACTCATTTATTCCTCTCTTTAGTCTCTACTGTAATTATGAAGCTGAACTCCAAAAGGAAACTCATCATTTTCATTTTCATTTTTTTTTTCTCATTTAAACCCATTATAAGGTTTTGACTGAACGTGTAAATGATTACAGAACGTTTGTGGTTTGGTAAATGTGAATTTATTCTACGTAATAGCATTTACTTTTTGCACCAAGTTAATCAAACATTTTTACATTATTACATAAACATACATAAAAATAACCTTCCCTTAAGTACTCAGTCAATTATTAATACTCAGGAACAAAGAATTGTATTTTTTTTGTAGTCTTAAGTTTATGATTGTTTCTTTGTGGATCATAACTGAAATTAAACACTGGATTCCATTTTACACCTGAATTTGTTAAGATTACAGTCATTCCTATATCGTAGTTCACTTATTGTGACTTTTATTTATATATTTGTTCTGTATTGCAGAGCTTTCACTATATTACACTATACTAAATGTAAATAAATATCATAGATTTAGGACTGTAGAAAGCGTTTGCATATGGAGTGTTAGTAGTTTAGGAAAGGTTAATAAAAGCATGGGAAGTGTTGAAGCCTTAAAATATATATATAACTAATCAAATTTATATAATGCCGCTTCCTTGAGTTTCTGGAACATAACACACAGCTCATCCAATAGAATCCAATCCAATTTATCCAACACACATCCAATAAAAACATTCCAGCTTAACTAAGTAAAAACTCTAACCTGGTCTGAAGCAGGTTTGTTTGAATGAATATGTTGCTGTAGTAAGTCAAGTCAAGTCAAGTAATTTATTTATATAGCGCTTTTTACAACAGTACATTGTCACAAAGCAGCTTTACAGAATGAAAGCCTTTAAACCCCCAAAGAGCGAGCCGAAGCGACAGTGGCAAGACAAAACTCCCTTTTATGTTGTTATTTAAGGAAGAAACCTTGGAGGACCAAGACTCAATGGGGACTCATCCTCCTTGAGCGGCCGGGCAGCAACAACAGTGTAGGAACAGGTCATTCCAGATACTAAACAAATGGAAAAACTAACAACTAGAAAACTATATTTGAGTCCATTTAGGGGGCGTCCCTGCAGGGACCGCCTGTCAGGATCCATACCAGTATTCGTTAAGCAGAGCCTAATGGATCTTCCAGGAAGCCGGGGGACACCTCAAAAAGTGAAACAGAGGAAGGAAGGGAGTTAGAGCTATAAATAAAGCACGGCATTTAATTAATAAGTAATTAATTGACGAGTGCAGCATGTGACTCCGGCATCACTGACTAGAGCAGCAGAACTAAAAGAGGCAGATACTGCAGACTCTACATAGTTGAGGATGGCGCCCCGGAACAGCATCATTCCAGCGCCACCCCCGTCCCCATTGTAACTGATGAGGTGGGTGAAGAGTTGAATGCCAGCATACACTGATCACAGATTACCCCCCAACACAGCCAAGTCTGAGATCTACATCTTTATTACAGGGATTAGTTAAACGCAAGATTAAATAATTGTGTTTTTAATTTATTTTAAGATTTATAGTGATTCAGAATCACGAACAGTAACTGGAAGGCTATTCCAAAGTTGAGGGCCTTGTGGGAGAACGCTCCTCCACCAGCAGTAACTTTATTTATTCTAGGAGCTAAGAGAAGACAGACCACACCTTGAGATCGGAGCTCACGTGTCGGCTAGGTACAATTGAATCAGCTCACTCATACGGGTGGAGCCTGATTATGTAAATTTTATATGTTATTAATAAAATTTTGTACTCGATACGACAAACTTAAACTGGTAGCCAGTGCAAGTTTGATAACACAGGAGTTATATGATCAACTTTCTGGTTTTAGTTAAAACTCTAGCTGGCAGCCATTTTGCACAAGTTGTAATTTTATGTAATGATTTATTAGAACATCCTGTCAGAAGTGAATTACAATAATCTAACCTGAGTGTAATAAAAGCAATGAATGAGTTTTTCTGCATCCTTGAGGGGAGAGATATTTCGTAGCTTTGAACAATGTTCGAAGCGTGAAAAAATGCAATTCTAGTAATATTGCTAATGTGCTTTTGTAAAGGAGAGATCTGAATCAATAATGGACACCGAGATTATTTACAGATGAACTGGGTCTAATTAAGAGGTTATCAAGGTTTAAATATAGTGTTAGAAGCTTTGTTAATTTTGTCCCTTGGGTCCAACTATCAGAAACCTCTGTTTTATCAGATTTAGCAGTAGGAAGTTTTTTTGACATCCACATTTTAATATCTTGGATGCAGTCCTCGAGAGCTTAGTGACTGAACAACCATCATTAGGTTAGCTGAAACATATAAACTGTGTATCATCTGCATATGAGTGGAACAGATTCCATGTTTTACGAATAATTGATCCCAAATGGAAGCATATTATATGCAAATAGGAGTGACCCAGAACTGACCCTTTGTGGGACACCATATTTAACTTTAGGCGAGATCAGGAATATGGGTTGTTAACACAGGTGAATTGATATCAATCTGTCAGGTAGGATTTAACACCACTGGGAGTGCAGATCCTGTAACACCCACAATTGTTTTCTAATCTATCACTAGATGTTATGGTCTATAGTGTCAAAGGCTGCACTCTAAGAATCTAATAATACAAGAAAAGAGATTTGGGTTATTATCATAAGGGACATTAATAAAGTCATTTAACAAACTTTAATTAAGGCTTGTTCTCAGTGCTATGTGTGTGAAGACTAAAACCTGACTGAAAAACTTCATGATAACATTATTAGCTTAGAAGATGGCGGATTCAGATGTGTTTGAACACTTCCGTATTTTTTCTAGATTTTATGGAGACAAAAGGAAGGTTGTGATATTGGTTGTCTATTTAGTTGGACAGTTTAATTAGAGGATCTAAATTAGGTTTTTTAAGTGTAATGGGATTTTAAATGACTGCACACTTCAGATTTTGTGGGGACATAGCCTATTTTGAAGTGATGAATTATAATGTTTATAAAAGGCTCTGTAATATTTTGTAGGAGGTCTTTAAGCAGGTTTGTAGGTATTGGGTCTAACATACAGGATGATGTCTTTTGATTGTGGTAATTAATGAGACAAGCTCTCTTTTTTTAGATATGGGGTTAAAGGTATTTTAACTCTTGTACTATATTATTTTCTCTACCACTAGATTTTTCAGAAATCATGAGGGTTGATTATTGGTTACGCTACACAATGCATTTAGATGATTTAAGTCTTATGTTGTTTCAATTTTATCACTAAAGAAAATGCATGAAATCATTGCTGCGGAACTGTGAGTGAATCTGTGAGATCTGATTCAGTAGCACATTCGAGTTAATTTGGCATGGTACTAAAAGAGGAATGCTTTGGGGTTGTTTTTGTTTGTTCTCTATTAATTCAGAATCCAATAATTTAGGTCCTTCGCTGCATTGAGTGCATGTTTGTACTCAGTCATACTGTCCTTCCATGCAACCCTAAATATGCCTCTATTTAGTTTGTCTCCATTTACGCTCCATGGTTCTAGTGGCTTGTTTTTTAGGGCGCGTGTTGTGAATCATTAAAAACATGGAACGAGTCTTTTATCTTTAATCCTTTTTAGTTTAAGTGGAGCGACACTGTCTAAGGTTGCAGAAAACATGTGTTTTAAGGTAATCCGCTGTGTTTTCAAGTTCATTCGGGTCCTGATGCTGGTTTAATGTGTTTAATAATTCGTGTAAATGTTGTAGGAATGACACAGCAGTAGAAGGGATGATTGTACGCTTCATGTCATAATTGCAGTTTAATGACTGGATCAGTATCAATTTCTAATCGTAGGTTATCAAATAGTGATCGAGATGCACCTCAACATAGTGGAACAATAGGTTACAATTATTAATGTTAGAATACCATGTGATAAAACTAAGTCTAATGTATGTTTACAGCGATGTGTTTTACCAACTACACTTTGAGTAATGCCCATTGAATCTAGGATGGAGTCAAAGGCTAATTTAAATGAGTCTAGTGGGTTTTTCAAAGTGAACATTGAAGTCACCGACTATTAAGGCCTTGTCTGATGAATTACTATGTTAGAGAGAAATTCACCAAATTCTTTAATAAACTCTGTATATGGCCGGGAGGGCGGTATATGGTAATAAGATGCATTAGGTTGTGATTTATTCTTCAATGAAGATGAACTGCTTATGTTGAGTACAAGCGCTGTCGAAGGATTTTGACTCATACTTATTATTAAGTGTTACATTTATGTTTTCTTTATAGATCGTTAGCCACTCCACCTCCTCGTCCACTAAGACGTGGTTTATGAGCATAAGTTATAACCAGGTGGAGAGGCATCCATTTTAAATGCTGAGGTATTCATTGGCCCTAATCCAGGTCTCTGTGAGACAAAAGACATTTAGAAAGTTATCAGTTATTATTTCTCTTGAACTAAGCTGATTTGATGACAGTGACCTAATGTTATTTAATAACCCAAGTTTTAACTTAAAAGTGTTTCTTACATTACTTGAGGTTGTATTGATATTAATGAGAATTTTTTTGGCACACTTTTTGGACTCTTTTTTTGTTTTTTGCTCACTGCGATACTTGATAACTGTCTTAATAGTATGGAACCTAGTTATTGTGGGTGACGACTCCTGGCAGTTCGCAGGCAGTTGGTTAGGCTGAGTAACTGTTAGTAACTGAGCGAGGCTTAGGTCTCACCTTTTTTGTGGAACTGAATTTGAGCAAAACAATCCAGACTTGTTTTAAAAAAGCCTATTGATTATTACAGTTTATGAAAATTACAGTTTATATAATAACAATAAAATCAGTTTTAATTGGTTCATTATTTTATATTAACAGTAAAACCTACAGCGAGAGTGAATCAGAACTCCGTCTACACTGGAGACAGTGTTACTCTGACCTGTGATCTACAACCTGCTACTGGATGGAGAGAGTTTTTCTGGTACAGAGATTATCAAAATTCTGCAACTCCATCCAGAAACCCATACAGAGTTAAACTCTCTAAGATTGGAGTAACAAAGTTCAAATGTTCAGCACGTAGAGAAAACATTTATTATTCAGTGATCAACAGTGATGCAGTCCAGATTACAGTCAGCAATCGTCATGTTAATGTGAATCATCATGTTAATGTGAATGTAGTTTAATAGAGATAAAGATAACAGTGAGATAAATAATGATCAGATTTGTACAGTGAGCTGTTAATGCTGTGTAATGTTTAAAAACAGGATCACCACCGGCCAATCAGATTTCAGAAAGTATTTATTTATTTATTATTCTTACATGAATAATCAACCAACAAGTGCGTGTCCCAGGTGTCCTCATTATGATGAAACACTGATTATTCAAAAATACCTCATTATTTAATCAGATTTAGCTGTTCGTTAAAGGACATGTAACTTAATTAATGAATTCATCTCTCTAACTCGTTCATCTTGATTCAGCTCCAAAGACTTTTACAATTTCAGTTATTAAGAAAAATATCCAAATAAAAACAATTATAAACATTTAATTATTTTACTATTTTATTATTTAATTTTAAATCACTTTTATTAACAGATCAAATATTAAAGTCAGATTCACTTTGTTACAGATAAACAATGTTTTATTAATTGCTTTAATGAACACAAGTTAAAGTGAGAGAGCAATGATGTTGGTGCAGATCTGAGATCAGTCACAGAATGACTCAAGAGTCACCTGGAGTCGTTTCTAAGACATCGGGCATCCTCCAGGTTATCAGTTTTAAATGAGTGTTCATTAGTACAGAGTGATTGAACCTGTGCTATCACTGTACTGAGGTCTGGAACATGAGGAACTTACACTTATGGTTCCACAAGAACCAATCCAAAACCACAGAGGAACCGATCTGATATAGCTGAAATGCTGCAGGCAAGAAATAACTAACAATCAACTAACAATGAACTTACAAAAGCAGGACAAAATTATCTTATAATAAATAATAATGGTGTGTGTGTGTGTGTGTGTGTGTGTGTGTGTGTTTTCACTGTGATTTCTGCATTAAAACCTTTTCATTTCACTTTGAATTTTTTTTAATCTGCACAGGATCATTTCACTCTGTCCTCATCATTCATTCATCATACAGTTTATTGATTCATATTTTATTGTATTATATTTTCCAGAGAGACCAAAACCCACTGTGATGATAAATCCTGGTAATGATGTGTTCAGAGGAGAACATGTTAAACTCACATGTAACATACAGGATGATAAAGTCTCTAAGTGGCAGTACAGCTGGTTTAAAGATGATTCAGATTCAGTTATCAGTTCTGATCAGGTTTATAACATCAGTCATGTTACAGAGACTCACTCAGTTAAAATACACTGTAGAGGAAAGTGATCATCGAGGCTCCTCCCACATGAGTGATGATGTTATACTGACTGTATCAGGTGAGATTCATCTCTTTATTATTAACATAAACTGTACTGCTGATTTAAAAAGTAACAAATGAATTCCATTTAGATCACTATCACTGCTATGCTAATGACACTCAGGTTCATTTGTCTGTTGCCCCTGACGACACCACCATCTCAAATTCGGATATCCACCCGCCTCACCAACAGATCTGATTGGATGAAGGCCCATCATCTAATCTCAAACTCATATTAGCAAAAACAGAACTTCTCATAATTCAGCTAAACACATCAATCCATGCATGACCTGACCTTCCAAATTAAAGGTTCCACCATCTCTACACAACCGATTCAGTCTGTAACATGGTTTTCATAATGGACTCACATCTTAAACTCTCCTGATCATGTCACCAAACAGTCCACTCGTTCCTGCAGGTTCCTTCTGTAGAAATCATTAAGATCAGGACCTTTCTTGATTGACATGCTACTCAGCTGTTAGTTCAAGCCCTCAGCCTATCCCGGCTTGATTATTGTAAAGCTCTGCTTGCTGGTCTCCCAGCATGCACCATCAGTCCTCTACAACTAGTTCAAAACTCTGCAACCTGACTCGTGTTCAACCACCCAAGTGAATCATGTGACTTCACCTCTCTTCTCTGATTGGCTCCCACTAGCTGCTGCATTCAGTACAAAACACTGACTCTGATCTCCAGGACAATTTCTGGATCTGGCCCCTCTGACCTTCACTCTAGATTTTCAAAATACACTCCGACTCGTTCACTATGTTCTAGTGATGAACGTCGTCTGGTGGTTCCACCTCACCGTGGTGCTAATTCTCACTCCGTTGCGTTCAGCACTGCAAAATGGTGGAACGATCTTCCCAACTCTGTCCGTAAGGTGGAGTCACGTTTACATCTTTAAGAAAAAACTGAAAACACATCTCTTTCACAAACACCTGATATATATATAAAAAAATTTAAATGAGTGGGGTGCAGAATACGATAATAATCAGGTTTGAATTCTACAGTGTTGTTGGTTCTTCCTTCAGTACTGACTGTGTTGGTCACGTTTGAGAGATCGCTTTATATAAAATCATCTGTTAAATGAATAAATGTAAATATAAATTGTGACATCATTTATTATGTTCCTCTTAAGCAGTGATTCTCAAATATTTCTGTTAAAGACCCCCCCTAGGAAGAAAGTAAACTTTTTGCGCCCCCGCCCCCCCACACATAACAAAATGAGATGAAAAAGTATTTTACACGCCCACTGTAGTATCATTTGTCTATAAATTAAGTTCTAAGTACACTACTCTTTTATAAACAATGTCTCCTTATTAACAATAAAGAAAATAAAAAAAAGAAAAGAACATCATAGATCAACTTAGAACAAAGAAACATTTTATTAACTTTGTTTTTTAGTTTGTAACAGAAACGAATGAAATCCTTATTTAAACGAGAAACATTTTTGAACTGACTGGCATTTGATACTGAAAAAAGAATATAAATAAAATTAATAATTAATAATAAATTCAAATTCATCAGAAATATTAATTCAGGAGCACAATTTATGAACACTTTAACCTACAAAACTAAAATGAATACAACAATTTGTGCTGTTTTTTTTTTTTTTTAATCAAAATGAGGAAATCGGAACTAATGTCTCTAACGCGTCCGTTTTACAGCACAGCTTTTCTGAAGCAGCTTTCATAAAGCGTTATGTTTGCTGGTTATACGCGTCACGTTTTAGATTAAAAACTCGAGCGGTTATCAGCGGGATTGAGGTGAAATGTCTTTAAGTGACGCCTTCATTTATTCATTTATTTCACGCTCTCCGCTGCCAACATTTAAAACACAGAAGACACACCGGTCTTTCTTCGTCTCCCACCTCAGTTACCGTGAAGTTAAAGTTACAGTGAAGCCAGGCGCTACATATACTTCGACAAATTTCCTCGTTTTAACTTTCGGTTCACTTTTGTTGGTCTCATTATCTCCGCCTTTCTCTCCTCATCTCTGTTAAATATTTCTCCATGTTGTCTCTTGGGGGTTTGTTCAGTACACTTAATATCACTTGCTCTGTGATGAATCTTGTTATGCGCCCCCCCATTGCACCGCACTGGGGGGGGGGGGGGGCACGGCACCCGCAGCGGGGCGCGCCCCACTTTTTGAGAAAGCACTGCTCTAAAGTCCTGTAGGGTGTAAAGCTTCTGACATCAAACCAAAACACAGTCACAATTAAAATACTAAAGTCGCTGATATAACTTATTTAACATTGTCATTGATAAAAATTACAGTTTACTGAAATACAATAAAATCAGTTCTAATGTGGTGTCCTTATTTTATTTTACCAGAAAAAACCTACAGTGAGAGCGAATCTGAACGTGCCGTCTACACTGGAGACAGTGTTACTCTGCCTGTGATCTACAACCTGCTACTGGATGAGGAAGAGTTTTCCTGGTACACGAGATGATCAAAACTTCTGCAACTACATCCGATAAACCCATAGCAGTGGTTAACACTCTCTAAGCGATTGGAGTAAACAGAGTTCAGATGTTCAGCACGTAGAGAAAACAACTAGTAAAAAAGACCTCGTTGATGTAAGTCCAGGATTACAGTCATGCAGCAGGTAACGTGACTCTTTATTCCACTCATGTATTTTTATAATTCTCTTTCTTCTATAAATGTATTTGAATTCCAACATCATCTGTTTAATGTGATGTAGTTTTAATAGAGTATAAAGATAACAGTGAGATAATGAATGATCAGATTTGTACAGGTGAGCTGTTGTGAATGATGTGAGAATGATTTTCAAACACATGATCACCAACCGCAGGGCCAATCCAGATTCCAGAAAGTATTTAATTATTTTCTTATTTAATCTTTCCACAAATACTTACTGTACCTTCATCAACCAACAAGTACGTGTCCCAGTTATCCTCATTATTAAACTCACTGCTGGCGCCCAGCTCTCTTTGTAGACACATAAAATAATATTGCAAAATATTAACTGATTTATTTAAAATACATGTAGCAGCTACGTTATATATAATTGGTCTCAGGTTTTATCTGTGTGGTAACAGACATTTATTGTTTCATGTAATGAATTCTTCTCTCTTAACTCATTCCATACTAGATTCAGTCTCCAAAGACTTTTACAATTTCAGTTATTAGAAAAGATGCCAATATAATAACTCCAATTATAACATTAAATATTTTACTATTATCATTTAGTATGATTTATCTTTAGTCCTGAAATTCCAGAAGCTTGGGAACCAAACAAATCTCAAATTTTTAAAAATTCCAATTGATAGACATAATAGGACTTTTCATTCACTTTTTTCCATTTTAATTTCACTTTTATTAATTTCTTTTCTCTTGGAAGCTAGAGTAGTGACATCAACCTCTCTAACTCTAACGCTTTCAGTTTTTTCTCTGAACAAACCCGTTAAAGTCTCGTTTGTATAAAAACTCGATCCATAATTTACTTCACCTCAATCTGCATCAGCTTTTCATACCAAATTTGATCTCCATGAGGTCCTCTTTCCACGGTGTCTGGGGCGAAAATTTTAAAGTTTTTTTGGGTTTTAGGGAGCGTTTTTTTTAAATGTGAAAATTGGGGGAAAACCGGCTTTTCTCTACAGAGAGGCGGTCATATTAACAGGACGGGAGGGGCTGTGTTGACCCCCAAAACCACTCACAAAATCCAACATCCAATCAGAATAGGGGGGGGGCCCAAATGAGGGCATCAGGCATTGCTGTACGGACCCCACATTCAAAAAAGCTCGGGAAAACCCGGGGGCAATTTTTATGCCATCTTTCAGCTTTTTAACCCCCCCAATGGTATTTAAAAATGCTTTCCCTTTTTACTCTTTTCTTTTTTTTCCTTTTACCCCAAATTTTATAAATCCCAAATTTTCGGGGTAAATGTTAATTAGAAATAAATAATTTAATTGATAATAAAATTTAAAATGTAAGGTAGGCCCAGCGATAGTTTTAGCGCTTGATTTTTCCCAGCGCATTTTCTGTGTCAGTATTCATCACTGAATGATTTCTGTAGGAAAATAAATCTTTAATAAGTTACAGTGGTGTAAAAAATTTAAATTTCATAAAATTTTCTTTTGATTATTTTTTTTCCCCAAATTTTTTTAGATTCATTTCTATTAATTATTTTTTCCGGGAAAAAACCAAAAAAATTAAAATGGGGGTGAAAATTCCTGGGGGGTGATGTGTTTAGGGGGAGAAAAAAAAGTAATCCAAATGTAAAAATCCCATTTTTTATAAAGCTCTAAGGGGAACTACAAGTTTGGTTTAAAGAGGGTTTCAGATTCAGTTACCCGTCCCTGCCCAGGTTTTACCATCAGTAAATTTCAGATAATCATTCGGGTTAACTACACCTTTAAGGGATCATCAAAGGCTCCCCCCACATGATTTGAGCGGGTTACACTGATGTACCCAGGGGGAAAATAATTTAAAAATTTTAAAGTTTCAGCGTTACTTAGTCTGATAAAAAATTCCTGCAGCTTTTTTGTAATTAAATGTTTTTTTTTTATTTTTTTAGAAAAACTCCCGGGCAGTTTCCTGTCGAAACCATAAAAAAAATTTTTTCAAAACCCCCCCAACTTGACCTCCACTTTTTCGGGTTAAATTTAGTTTTTATTTCAAAATAAAATAAGGGGGAAACAGCTGCTAAAAATTTCCCTGTACCCCTGTTTTCATCCTTTCTTTTCTATTTTTTTTTAAATTTTGAAAAATGAAAGAAAAGAGCTTTTTCTGTTTAATGACTGAAAAACCCCAACCACAGGCAAAAAGGGTTTAAAGGAGGAGACTCTCCCACTATTGTAAAAACCCTTTTTCATAAAACTGAACCCTTAAAACTAGATTTTTGAAAATGTCATGAACTGAAAAGCACTGTTTTGGGGTTTTGTGGGTTTTATCTGCCCCCAAATAAAACCCTCTGCTTTTTAAAGTTCCCCTTTTAATTCTGAAGTCAAATTTAGAAAAAAGAAAAAAAACACTGTATTTTAATCTCCTTTTTTGATTATTCTGAGTTTAGTTTGGTAAGCATTCTTTTGGGTCCTTTTGTTTTTTCCCCAATACGCTTATATTTCCATACATTATTATCTGTAGGGGGCGCACGCCCCTTGAGGTAAATCTGTGCTTTTGCAGAGTAATCTTTAGCGCCCCCTTTGCTGGATTTTTTTTTGGTGTCATGGGTATTTGGGGCTCGCGGGGCCACCATGTAAGATGTGCACGGGCCCAAATATCTTTTAAAATTTGATTTTATAAAATTTAAAGGGAAAAAAATTAAAAAGATAAACAAAAAAAACCCCTTTTAAATTTAATTGGTCTTTTTGGGTTCTGTCTCCGGGGTTTTTGGGTTTTCCCCCCCGGCGGGGATCACAGATTGGCCCCAGCATGCTGTGTCCTCTAACTAAAGGGGGAAAAATTTAAATTTAAAATTTTTTGGGTTGGTTTAAAAAAATTTAATAGAAAAGGGGAAACACATTAATTATCCCAAACTCCACCCAAACCCATTTAGTAACTAAAAAAAGAAAAAAAACTTAAAAACAAAATTTAAAATACCTTTTTACCCTTTCCCCTTTAAAT
Organism: Corydoras sp. C115; assembly: GCA_019802505.1. Taxonomy (NCBI): domain Eukaryota; kingdom Metazoa; phylum Chordata; class Actinopteri; order Siluriformes; family Callichthyidae; genus Corydoras; species Corydoras sp. C115. Next base: position 23,351 of record JAFMOC010001298.1, read on the forward strand.
CGTGTCATAGTAGAACATTCCCTAAATTTATTTTCCCGCTAAACAAATTTTTGCCACTTTTTCCCTGTGAAATGGGGTTGCGCAAAACCAGTCATTTTTGGTTTTTGGCCAATTTGGGCCCAACCAAAGGCCACAGACAAAACCGGGCAGAAATCCGGGCCCCCTTCCATCGGGTCCCCCCCCCTTTTCGGGCCCTTTCCCCCAAAAAGATTTCCATTTGGTCCACTTGAAAGCGACCCCACTCTCCCACCAAAACTCCCCCGAGGGGATAGGGGCCATAACCCACTCTCAGTGCTGCCCCCTGTGGAGAAGAAAATGGGTGTGCTCCCACTTTTTTTTATAAGTTAAAAATTGGGCCTCGTTTCCTTCCCATATTTTTGCACCAGCCCCCAAATACGTACATCCCCAGCCGAACCCCCAAAGACCACCCCCAAGTCCTCCCCCTTCCCCCTTAAAACAGGGGAAAGAAGCTTGGACCCCAGGTTAACAAAAACGAAAATGATCATAACGGTTGAGAAACATCCCCCAAACTTTAACTTTCTTACATAGGAGCCATCTTCTTTGAAATTTTTTTTCTCTGCTTCCCTAACCCGAACTGAAATACTTTTTTTTTTTTCTCTGTTTCCTGAGCTGAACTCGAGCTCTAAAGACTTTTTTGTCTCAAACCCTGTTAAACTAAATTGGGTTTTTTAAACCTGTGTTGGAGACTTTCTCCTTTACAAAGATTGTGAAGCAGAAAGGGTTCGTGAAAAAAATTTTTAAATTGGAAGATGTTTTTCTCTTTCAGTCTCTGGACCCCCATTTTTCCACAAAATGGTGGGAATTGCTTTTGGACTGTTTTTCCTTGGCTGTTCCTTTTGATTTATTGATCTTACTGTTCGTCACAGGAAAAAAAAGGGTTTTGATCATTGCTTTTATCCCCTTTCCCTTTCTTTCCCCCTTTCTTTGGATTAAATTTTTAAAAAAAAATTTTAAGTTAAAAAACAGCAAAGGTTCCCCCTCATGTAAACGGGAAAACAAAAACTTTCTTTATTTCCCTTTTAGTTTTTGTGGGGTGCAGGGGGTTTTGGTACGTTTGCTGATTTAATTTTCCTCCCCCTTCCAAAAAGCGTTTTTATTTTAAATAAAAACTAAATTTTAGGGAGGTCATGTCTGTGTGAACTTTTCAGTGTGTATGCCCTGTGACAAACCAACAAACCTAAAACCATAGGGGGGAATGCGGGGAAATAGGCTTAAAACTTCTTAGTTTTTAGTTTTTTTACCCCCAAAAAAAATTTTAAAGATGAAAAAAAATCTCAGGGTGAATATTCTTTAAATTGTATTTTTTAAACGGGGCGTGTTTGGATGAAAAAAAATCCCCTTCTCTTTTTTTTTTTACAAGCAAGAAAAAAACCTGAAGCTGATTCTAAAAATGAAATTAACCAAAACCCAAATCTAACTCAGAATGTAATGTAAAAAAACAGGTTAGTGCATTGAATATTTTATAATTTTACACTTTTAATTCTTCCCGAAACTGAAGCGAAGGGCTGCTGCAGACGCTGTGTTCAGGTTTAAAGCTACAAAAATATAAAGATAAAAGGGTTTAGTGAAATCGCCCGAGAAAAGGGTTTTGGGGGAAAAGGGAGTAAAAAAAAAAAGGGGACTCAAAACCAAAATCCCTTAAAAACCAAAAACCCCCAAAAATAAAACCCCCCCCAGGAGGTTGAATGGGGGGAAGGGCGAAAATGTACTTTTGTGTGGAGACAGGGCTACCCACTGGGCCACCATGACAAAAACCCCTTTAAATAAAAATATATTATAAAGAAAATATTCAAATGGGCCTCCTACATTAAAAATCAACTTTAAGTTTGTTTCTATGAAAATAAAAAAAAGGCTAAAAAGTTTAAAAAGCTTTTCTTTTTTCTACAAAGGGGTGCTGTGTGAACCCGGTGGGTGAACTTATTTTGAAATTGAACCCGAAACTGAAGAAAAAGCAAAAACCAAATAAAAAAAAAAAAGGGGGGTTTTTGATTTAGAAAACGAGTTTTTTTTTAAATTAAAAAAAAAAAAAAACTTTAATATGTGAACTAATGTGTTAAATTTTTAGGGGGCCGCCCGTGCAGATGATAACGTTCTGTATTTTAGACCCTGAAGGTCGTTCAAACTGAAGGGAAAAATGAAATTTTCAAAACCCTTTTTAAAAAACCCCCCAATTTTTTTTGTATTTTAAAAAAACCAAAAACTCTTTTTATTCAAATTCCCCCTTCTCAAAAACACGTTATCAAATTTAAACTTACCCAATTTAAAAAAACGCCAAACCCTATATGACCCCCAAAAAAATAAAACGAAAATTTTTAAAAGCCCAAGGGGCCCGGCCTGGGGGTATTTTGCCCGCCTGAAAAGTTCTTCCCCGGGGGTGGTCCCCTGGGGGCCCCGGGGGAAACCCCCCCCTCCCCCACCCGCCCACCCAATAGAGGATGAAAACGGAAGATAATGAAAGGGGTTTCTGTAATTTTGGCCCCCAAAATGTCAGGTTTTTTGGTTTTTAGAGAAACCATAAAAACCCCTTATTTCCTTTTAAAAAACCCGGGAATGGGGGAGTTACTAAAACCCGATTAAATTTAAAAATTTTTTTTTAAAAAACGCATTTAAAGAAATAAACCTTGTTTTTTAAAAAATAAGACTCTTGGGGGTTGTGTTTTTTCCCAAAAAATCAAAAGAAAGGGGGGGTAACCATTTTCCAACCCCATGGGATTAATACACAATAATGCCACCCCCCTCAAACCCTAATTGGTTTTAAACCCCCAAAAAAATTTTAATATAATAAAAGATAAAAAAAAATTTATATTATTAATAAATGATAAACCCAAAAATTAATGTAACTTTAAGGTTTTTTTCCCAAAAGATCTAACCCGATTAAAATTATATTCAAAAAAACACTCCCTTTGTTCACTTTTGCTCTAGGGGGGGAAAGGGCCCCTTTTGGTGATTCCACCCCCACTTTGGGGTTAAAATCTCACTCTGTAGTTGGGGTTTTCCCCTGAAAATGGTGGAAAAACCCTCCCCTTTCCCAACTCTCGGTAAAAGGGAGAGTCCCCTTAGGGTCTCTAGAAAAAACCCCAAAACATCCTCTTCCCCAAACCTGTATACTTGAGATTTTGGGTTTTTATAATTCTGGGGGTGTATCCTTTTTTTATAAAAGATTAAAAAAACGCTTTAATTTGTTTTTACAGGTGCTGCTGCTGTAGAAAACCCGGTGTGTAAAAATTATTCTGAAATTGACCTAAAAATCAAGAAGAAAAAAAAAACAAATAAAAAACCCCGGTTGGTTTGGGTATAGATTAAAACTGAGTTTTAATTTATAAAAAAAAAAAAACCTTTAAACATGTGAATTAACCGTGTTATTTTTTGGAGGCCCCCAGTTTCCCGATGAAAAACCCCTTCTGTTTTTTAAAAACCGAAGGTGTCTATCTGAAGGTAAGGAAAGAGTTTGCAAAGTTTATAAACCCTTCATACTTTTGTATTTTTCCTTTCCAAACACTCTTATATTTATTCAAAATTCCTTTTAAAACACGTTAAAAACACTCTTAAACCCACACAAAATTTAAAACAAAAAACAAGCCATTTAAAGCACAATCAAGTGAAAAAATATATATCAAGGGGCGAAATGCATTTTAAAATAACAATTTGTATCCCCAAAAAAATGGGTTTTTGACCCGATTTTAAAAAATTTTGTTTTTTAAAAAACTGTT
>JAFMOC010001299.1:0-15000 GCA_019802505.1 Corydoras sp. C115
AAACAAACAGAACAAAAAGAACAAACAGAATAAACAAACAGAACAAAAAAATAAACAGAACAAACAGAACAAACAGAACGAAGACAAACAAAACAAAAAGAACAAACAAACAAAAAGAACAAACAGAATAAACAAACAGAACAAAAAAAATAACCAGAACAAACAGAACAAAAACAAACAAAACAAAAAGAATAAAAAAACAAAACAAAAAGAACAAACAGAACAAACAAACAAAACAAAAAGAACAAACAGAACAAAACAAAAAGAACAAACAAACAAAACAAAAAAATAAACAGAACAAAGACAAAAAGAACAAACAGAACAAACAAACAGGAGGAGGATAATAAACAACTCAGGAATCAGGAATCATATAAACTTATTACGCTCGTTAAAAAATCAATAATAAATTAATTAATTACGGTTCAGTCAATAACCCAATTAATAAAGAGTTAATGAGATTTAATAAAAGAATAAAATGTCATTGGCAGCACAAGCAGAGGTGGGTTTGTTTATTCATCACTATTTTCATGGCCCAAATTCTTTCGGGAAGCCATTCGGATCAGACGCTGAAGCCTATCCCAGCACCAGGAATCTCCACCCGGATCGGGATTTAGAGTTATCATTATTATTATTATCATCATCATCATCATCATCATCATTATTATTATTATTATTATTATTATTATTATTATTATTTGAATGTTAATTCTATAAACAAGGCTTTAAGTTGATGATTAATATAAGAGGACGTTCATTAATTTAGGGGGTTAACTATTAACCGAAAGTCTGATAACCCCGACCCCCGGCTGGGTCCCTAAACAAGGGCCCTTAACCCCGAGCTGCCTGCGCTGTTCCATGTCATGACCCCTCAACCCCCCCCCCCCCCCCCCCCCCACAAGACCCTCATATAGGATTAAGCTGAAGGTAGCGGATGGACGGACGCTCTCAGACGTTCTGCGTCTCTGTACCTGCCTTTTAAAGCACCGCTCACTGTGGAGAACATGCTAAACACCGCGTACACGGAACCGCGTTATGCCTGTCCGGTTGAAAGCCGCAGGCACACTTTAAACCGAAGGTGTTTATGAGCAGATGTGGGGTTTTTACACGGCGGGTAGTAAAGACATCACTCCTCAGCTGGACACCCCCCCCCCCACATACCCCCCACCTCCCCCCTCCCCCCCCCCCCCCCCACCCCCCGAGACGGCATCATAAAGCTGCGTTTTTCCAGCGCTGTGTTTTTCTTTTGCAGAAATGTGCTCCGCGGGATTAGACGGACGTCCTAATGAGGCCGGGGGGTCGGCGGCGGGTCAGGCCGGAGGGGCTCGGCTCACCTCGCCGTCGGTTCGGCGGGCGGCGGCGGCGGGCGGGCGGGCGGGAGGCGGCCAAATTGCTTCCCGCTGGAAGAACAGTGGAGCGTTGCTGGAAATCGAGTGTGATGGAGGGATGAAATGAGATGAAATGAGGATGCGAGATTTACCATCTCAGGTGTGTGTGCGTGTGTGTGTGTGTGAGAGTGTGTGTGTGTGTGAGAGAGTGTGTGTGTGTGTATGTGTGTGAGTGTGTGTGTGTGTGGAGGAGTGTAATAATATTGATGGGAAGAGCGTCTCATTACGATGCAACGCACCGCCGGCCGGTCACGGGCCACCGTACTGCACACATCCAATCATCGGCTGGGGTGGAGGGTACCCACAATTCACAGCGTGCGGGGGGGGGGGGGGGGGGGGATAAAAATATCAAAAATATCAAATCGCTGCGCGTGCGAACTGACGGCGGTTTAATACAACGGACATCAAAGAGAGAACAACTGAAACCATCGAAACAACGCGATCGACCTCATTAATATTCATTAACATTCATTAATATTCATTAACATTCATTCATTATTATCATTAGATCTTCTGCTGATGGGGGGGGGGGGTTCCCCATACCCATCTCAGAGGGAACGTTTCAGGTGCAGGGCAGATATACCCAGGACAGGGGGGCAATCTATCGCTGGGAACACTCACTCTCTATATGGGGCAATTCGGAGCATTCGGTTTACCTTGAATGGAGGACACAGGGAGAACATGCAAAGTCCACCCAGATCGTGACCCCCAGGCGACCGTGCCGCCCTGAGGGACCCGCTCGTTAATCATTGGACGCTTCTCATTGGCCGGCAGCCTGTGTTTATTGTGTGTCTCCCCCTCTCCACTGCCCCTAGTGGTGCTGAAGGCTCTGCAGCTAGCTGTAATGTTGACAGTGTAAATAAACTCTGCGGCGCGCGGTGAGGTCGTTCCTGGTGACCGACTGATTGCATCAATCACCGAGTCGGACGCAAATGGCGCGGATAAAGAGCTTCATTAGATTTCGGTCACGTTCGGACTTCGCAGCGACTCGCGCCGTTTATTTTGACAGCTGAACGTTCCGCGCGTCCGTCGCCGCGAGTCGCGTTCACGCTTAAAGAGTTCCAGCCTCGCCAGGCGGCGGCGGCGGCGGCGGCGGCAGAGCGTCCTCACCAGGCCCGCAGCCCAGGACTCGAACCCGAGCCAAACGTCCTGACCGCCGTGACGAGCTTTTAGTTTAATAATTACACAATAACACGCAGGGCGGCACCGTGGCTTAGCGGTTTGGCATGTTCTCCTCTCAGCGCTGGGGATTCCCGGTTCGAATCCCAATCTGGGTGGAGTCCCCATGTTCTCCCCGTGTCCGCGTGGGTTTCCTCCGGGTGCTCCGGTTTCCTCCCACAGTCCAAAAACGTGGATCAAGGTGAATTGAATTCTCCAAATTGCCCCATATAGAGTGTGTGTGTGTGTGAGTGAGTGTGTGCCCAGCGATGGATCGCACCCCTTTCCTGGGTGTATCTGCCCAGTGCCCGAAACGTTCTCCCCTGGATGGGCATGGGGAACCCCCCCCCCCACACACACACACACACCCCACTGGCATTCACCCCGATCTCGAATCGAAGGTGGCCGCGGAACGGTATGACGTCATGGTCTCTGCTGCCGCTCCATCCGTATGGAGTGGGCCTGAGGGGGGGGGGGGGTGGGGGGGGGGTTTGAAAACGTCTCACCGTGGACGCGAGTGATGGACAGTTCCCCCGGCGTCCCCCGGCGTCCCCCGGGACGTCCCGATGAATCTGAATCAGGTTAATGAGGCTAAACAGATGAGAACGATTCGGGGAATCGTTTTTTTTTTTTTTTTTTTTTGATTCACGTATCAGGTGATCCGGGCAACTCGCTCGACACACGCCGCGGCATGCCCTTGTCTGGGCATGTGCGAGTACGTACGCACACACACACACGCGCACACACACACACACACACACACACACACACACACACACACACACACACACACACACACAGAGAGCGAGGGTGTGTGTGTAAAGGAGACAGAGTGCCACTGATCCGGGCTGACAGCAGAACTATCAAATACTCTGACTGCACAAAAAACAGTGTGTGTGTGTGTGTGTGTGTGTGTGTTTGTGTGTGTGTGTGTGTGTGTGTGTGTGTGTGTGTGTGTGTGTTGGTGGGGGGATGGGGGGGGTAGTGTGGATTGAACACCTAATTGCATGAAAAACGCTTCTCGGTTGCAATTTGCTCGTCGAAAAACGCCGCCTCACTCATTCGCATTCCCAAAGACCCTCCGCCGCCGTAGTAAAAGCGGACGGACGGACGGGCGGGCGGGCGGGCAGGCGGGCGGGGGGGCGGGCGTGGGTGCGATTACAGTAATACCCACCCTTAGTGTGCCACGGCAACAATACGGACCCTCCCCCGAGATCGATGGAACCGCGGCATTGATTGAGGTATTGATTGAGCCTCCGGCGGCGGCGGCGCGGCGGTGATGGAACTTAAACAAATAGATCTCCGAAAATAAAGAAAGAACGCACGGCTGAGCTCCTCAGCAGAACCCATTTCACAGAACCGACGGGACCCGGCGCCGGCGCCGGCGCAGGGGGGTGGGGGGGGGTGACCGCGGAGTTCGGTGGCTTCTCGAAAAGGAGCCGAGGAACTGAACGGCGGGCGAGAAAACGACTCCGCCATCACGACCCCCGACTCCTGAAGCGCTCCCGCGGTTCCGTCGATAACGGAACCACGAGGTTCGGAAGTTCCCGTCCCACGGCGCCACCGCCTGTTCCACGACCTGCCGACGTGACGTCTTCACATCGCCGAGGAGGAAGCGACGATCGACCGCACTCCGAAACCGCAAGCGCGCAACGCTTCGGATGTGCCTTTTAGACCACGCCCCCCGTCAGTGGGCGTGGCCGTGGTGCGTCAACAAGTGCCGACGAGGCGTCGATGAGGTGGGACGGCCCTTGCCGGTTCCTCTCGTATCGTCTTGCCGTGTGCACTCGAGCATCGGTCCCCCGAGAGCCGCTGACGTGGAACCATTCTCCAGACTGACACATGAATCGGCGTGCGGGACAAAGAACCCGTCCACTCGGCTTAATTACAGCGGGGGGGGGGGGGGGGGGGTGGCGGTGAACGGAACCAACCTGACACAGGTACGCTCCGTTTAGCAGAGGCGCTTTAATCAGCCGTCAGCAGTCAGCGCCCCACACCGGCCAATTAGGCTTCAACGCTGATCCGCACTCCGTTATAATTAGGCCGCGGCGTCGGGTTGACGTGCGGGTTCCCAACCACGACGTGGACGCGCTCGTGAACGCAGCCTCGTCCTCCGAGGGGCGCCGGCGCGCCCATGTGGTTATTCACCCGAATCCGGGTCTTAATTATAGAATTATACTAATTAAAGTTCACCTCTCAGCGCTAGGGATTCCCGGTTCGAATCCCCATCTGGGTGGAGTTTCCATGTTCTCCCCGTGTCCGCGTGGGTGTCCTCCGGGTTCTGCGGTTTCCTCCCACAGTCCAAAAACATGGATCAAGGTCAATTGAGTTCTCCAAATTGCCCCATATAGAGTGTGTCTGTGTGAGTGAGTGTGTGTCCAGTGATAGATTGGCGTCCTGTCCTGGGTGTATCTGCCCAGCGCCCGAAACGTTCTCCCCTGGATGGGTATGGAGAACCCCCCCCCCCAATAGAGGATAAAGTGGAAGATAATGGATGGAAGGAATAAATGAATTGAAAGCCTTTCTTGTTGATTCGGTGTCCTGCGTGGGGCGTGGGGTGGTGGATACGGGGTTCACACTCCAGCAGCACTGCTGCGTCTGATCCATCTGTTCCAGCACGACACACACGGGTCGGGGTTGAGGAACCAGAAGGTCCCGGGGTTGAAGGAAGGGTCCCACCGGGTACCACGGCTGAAGAACCCTCACCCAAGCACCACCATGTGAGTGTCACTGCAGTCCTGAGACTCATCCACCACCCTAATGACGCGGTTCTGTGTGGCTCCCGATCGGAGAACATTATCGTACCGCGAAACGCCCCGAGTCGGCGCTTTATCAGCGAAGCCAGGCGCGTTCACTCAGGCCTGACCCCGGTACCGGGTCCCGCGTGTGGGGGCGCCAGTTATCTCAGAATCCCTTCAGGAAACGGGCGCCGGCGCTCTCCGAATGCGTCGGCCCGCGGCGATGCTAATAGAACGGCGGGGATGTTCTTCATCCCCGATGCGCTTCCGGAGGCGGAAGCTGCCTCCATCACAGCCCCCCCCCCACCCCCCACCCGTCGGACGTGACCACGCCGCGGCCCGTTTGCACACCGATCGAACGTTCCATAAGGGCGACGATCCATCAGGGGGGGGCCGCGGCGGAGCGGAATCCCGGGCTCCGCGGTCCCCGACCGAACCCGAACCTCCGCGAGGGACGGAGGCGACAGGCGGGTGATTTATCGGCACCCTGGATTTGAGGATGGCATTTTGATGAAGGAGGCTGACCTCTGCTCCACGCCGTCGGGCCCCGAGTAGATGTTCACACTGATAAAAGCCAGAGTGGAGGGGGGTGGAGGGGGTGGAGGGGGAAGGGGGGTGGAGGGGGCTTTGTTTAAACTTATCCAGCTCCATCATCGGTGGAGGTGTGGGCACAGCTGAATCCACACCGTCCTCCGGTCACGCCGCTCTGCCAATCAGACCCGACCCGCTCCGGTTGCAGATGTTTCTCATTTGGGGATGAAAATCGTCGCGTATGCAAAAAAAAAAAAAAAAAAAAAAAAAAAAAAAAAAACGGGCGCGAATTCTACAAACGTGGTTCATGGTCTCCATCAACGTTTCCAACAAAAAAAAAATTATCGACTTCTGTTTTTTTTTTTTTTGCTTTTTTTTTTTTACATCAAACGGAGATAAAGTGGCTGCATGTCGCTCCCTCCCAACCCCCACCCACCAGCAACAACACCCCCCTGATCCGACGAACCATGTGATGGATTACCCATCACCTCCATCACCTCCACCAACCACTGTCCACAAAGAACCAAAACAACTTCTCTGCACCGCCAATAAATCAATTAATCAACCGACCAATCAATAAATCAGGAAACACAAACACAACACAACAATATATTTTATATTTCATTATTATTTTTATATTGAGATTATATTTGCATATTAGGATGGCACGGTGGCTTAGTGGTTTAGCATGTTCTCCTCTCAGCGATAGGGATTCCTGGTTCAAATCCCGATCTGGGTGGAGTTTGCATGTCCTCCCCGTGTCCGTGTGGGGTTCCTCCGGGTTCTCCGGTTTCCTCCCACAGTCCAAAAAACATGGATTCAAGGTCAATTGATTTCTCCAAATTGCCCCATATAGAGTGTGTGTGAGTGAGTGTGTGTGTGTGAGTGTGAGCACAGTGCCCGAGACGTTGGATGGGCATGGGGAACCCGCCCGCGACCCTAATAGCGGATAAAGCGGAAGATAATGGATTTTTTTTTTTTTCATATTTATATTTTATATACGCCGCTATATTTAATTTCAGTATTGAATTAAATTCAATTATTTATTTATTTAATTATTTATTTTTGGTCTCTAACGTTATATTTAAATAAATTAAAAAAACTAATTCTACCACTCAGTGTAAACTGGGTGAATTTCGTTTACGTTTCATGTACATGTTACGCAAACGACAACAAATTCTGCCGAAATGCTTGACGTGGTAAAAGTAATTAAACCTTTTAAAGCGAGTGAAACTGAACCACGGCAACGAAAACGGACCGGCCATAAATATATAAACGTAGAGCTCTGATTCGTTAATGTTTTTCACATTACATTCAGCCGGGAATTAAAAAAAAAAAAAAAAAAAAAAAAAAAAAACCTGAAGACTGAACCTAACGATAATTAATGATCGTGCGGAAAAACGACGAAGGAAAAAAAAAATTATAAAAAAAGAACCCAGAGCGAAAAACTTTGAAAGAAAATGGCAGCAGCGAGCGAACGAGAGAACGAGAGAACGAGTGAACGAAGGCCAACATGAAACTCATATCCGCTGTGAGAACCCCGCGAATGAAAAAGTCATTTAGAACGGGGAACGCTGAGAACACGGGTTCCGGCGGGGGCGATCCCGACACCCTTCTCTCAGCTCTAAAAGGCGATTAGTCACCGAGGCTCGTTAATCATTCCCGCTGACCCGGCGAGCGCATTCCTGCAGAGCGGCGCAGTTCACTAAACCTGTTTATCTTGCTGCTCAAACACTCCATTATGTTCGTTAGATCTGCGCACACGGCGGTGGCGGCGGGGGGGCGGCGGGGGCGGGGGGGGGGCGTTGTTCCAGTGTGCGCCGGGCGGGACGAATAGCGAGCGCCGGACAAATCACAGGCCCCCGAGGGGGCCCCGAGAAGAGGCTTACGCCACGCCGGGCCATGCGGGCGCAGGACTGCCTCCAATTTAGATAAGCTGAGCCAACACGGCGCGGCGCGAGGGCGCGTTAACGTCTGCGAACGCAAACACGGCCCCCGCGCCTGAGTGTTTAACGACGGATATGAGATCGCTCCGCGGCGCAGCTACCGACACGATGAGCGCCGGACGTACACCGCCGGTAATCACGTCCATCCACGGGGCATAGTGCGCCACCCGAAGCGCAGGACGACGTTTACAGGCCCTGCCAGCGTTCGTTTATGAGACATCTATAAACGCTGGGCCGCTGTAAACCGATCGATCCATCACACGCCGAGAACAACGCCCGTTTTGGACATTAGGGGGCGATGTTTTCAGGACGGGAACGCGAACGCCGCCTTCTCTGGTGCGTTTTTAAAGAACGGCGTTCTCACGAAACCAAAACGCGTGGCTCCGGCCAGCTGCCCCCTCCACCTGCCCCCTCCACCTGCACCAGAAAATCCCAAGAACGCCCCGCATTCCTGGGTGCATCCACCGGGTGGTGGTGCTGCTGAATGAGCTCCTTATTAGTTCTGACATGCTCGCTAATGGCTCTTAATGCTGGCGGCCCCCGGAGCGGCGAGGCCAAAGGTCCGGACTCCCGGCTCTTCAGCCGACACATCCACATCACACTCTCTCTCTCTCTCTCTCTCTCTCTCTCTCTCTCGCTCGCTCGCTCGTGCAACATCTTTTAATTCCTCTCCCCGGTCGGTGTACTCAACCCTCACACCTCCGCCCGTCTCCGGGGTTAATGCGGGCGGCTGAAAGCCTCAGCCTGACTGATGGCAGACGTGGGGGCGACGGGGAGGCCGAGCGGCACGGCGGCGGCGGAGCGCCTTCGTACGGCCGCGCTAAAAGGCCAGAATGATTAGCGGCTCATTAATCCCGAAGGACGCCGCACGATTCCGCTGACGATTCAAATGAGGCGGAAGAATGAAGCCGCGCGGAGAACGTAGCCAGGATACGTTTTTTTTTTTTTTTTTCAGATGACGTCATGTGACGTCGTGCACTTAGTGAACTCGGACACGTTTGGACGAACGCGTGATCCTAACTTTGTGGGGACGTTTCGGGGCGGTCCATAAACACATAGTGGGCTGGGAGAACCCGACAGACCCTCAGAGCCCTCGTCCCAAAACCCCGATTAGAACCAGGACGCACATCATGAGCAGGATCTCAACATCGGTTCTCAACCGCAAGCGCTGCAGCTTTGTGTTCAACCAGCGACGGTACAACCGAACCGTAATCGTGTTTCTGTAGGGCTGCATCTAACGATTAATAATCTATCGATTAATCTAACGATTCTTTTTTTCGATGAGTCAATCTGATCTAATCTAAAGATCGTGACTCTGATGGGATTGTATTTGGAATTGAAATAATTACTCCGAAATAATGAAAAATGAAACCCTTTAATGTTGAAATATGTTTATTAATTAGACGCGCTGTTTTTGAGGGCTCTATTGAAAGACAAAAATGTCTTTTATAACCTGCGTTCTGTAATTTGCCCACTAGATGGCAGTTTGATTGTGTGAGAAACCGGAATCCCGTTACTGAGTGATCAGTGTTCAGAAACTGGACTAGATTATTAATTTTTTTTATTATTGTTTTTAACTTGTTTTTTTATTATTATAATTTGTTTATAAGTGTTGTATTAAAGCAATAAGACACTCGAGGTTGTGTATTATTGGGAATAAATCACGTAAAGAGGTGGACCACTCCTCGGACCTCATTACACCTCATGCCACGCCCTCTCGCACCGTAATGCTTTATAATAAAAGACAACACGCTGCAGACACTAAACGTCCGTCACCTCGTCTCGGTCCGGCGTTCTGTCCTACGCATCACAATCGCCGACTGCAATCACGATAAGTGCGTCTTATCGATCCGGCTCGTGATTCCCGAATCGCCGACTCACTCCCGACTCACTCCGGCGGCGGCTCTCTCTCCCGTGTGAAGAGCACGCGGCCGTCGGCGTGAGACTCCGGAGCTCGCTGGGTGGGCGCGTATAAATCACCGCGCGGCCGTCATTACGCTGATTACCGCACAGCGGGACACTATCTGTCGGAACCGGGGGAGGACGGGGGGGGGGGGGTGCATGCACATGCCATTCGCATGAGGCCCGGCGTGCATGTGCCGGGTTCGGCGGTCGGGGTGCACGCGGGGCGGCGGGGTCGGCGGGTTAACGAGCCGGGGGCCCCGCAGGGACCGCGCACCGTCCCGCCCCGCGGCTCCGCCCCGCAGAGGTCAGGCACTGAACCCGAAGTAATCTCAAGAACAACCGGGGAAAATTTAATCACCGAAACCCGACGGCCGGGGAGACGCGCGAGATCGGAAATTGTTGCCAGCTGCCGAAAAGAAACGGGGGAACGAGACGACGGCGGCTTAATTAATTAATTCGTTATCGATGGAATTGTCGGGTGTTTCTTATACGTTTCCCTTCGTCTACGAACACGCCTTAAAATGATCTATAAATAATATTAACACAGTAAACTAAATAAATCCAGTTTAAGGCGACCGAGCATACATTCAATAAACTATTTTTCCACTCATCACGCGTGAGGTAGAACCGTCCGCAGAACCGTCCGCAGAACCCGGTTAATGCGCGGGTTTATTTCGGGACGCGGGTTCGGATGCTGCCGATCTAATGCACTGTGTTTTATTATCCCTCAGCGACCGAACGGCCAAATCGTGGCAGCACCATCACTTTTCTGCGAAAGCCGGAATTCTAAACATGCTAAACCCTCTCGCATCCCGCTCTCTCTCTCTCTCTCTCTCTCTCTCTCTCTCTCTCTCTCTCTCTAATCCAAACATCGCTCCTCTGCCTGGCGGCCGTGAGTCTGGGGGCGAGCGCTTTTCTCCGGCGTTTCCTTCGTATTCTGCGAGCTCTTAAAAGCTTAGCGCGGCTCTTTGTTGCCTGACGATCCGCGACGGCGACGGCGGCGGCGCTGCCCGTCTTCCCAAAAAATAAATAACATAAAATAAACTCCCCCTCGCTAAAATCCCGGGCCGCGCTCCAACGCTGTAGCTGCAGCAGGACAGACGGACGGACGGACGGACGGAGCACCCCGGGTTAATCCCGCCGGGTCCGTACGAGGCGCCGCATACGGATAACTCAAAGTAAACGGAGGTGTAAATATTTGGACGCCGCTCTGTCGGCCGCTCGCATGACGGACGGCCGCGAAGCCGGCGGAAAAATAAATAAATAAAACGGAAACGGAACGCGGGATTTTAATTTGAAGCGCCGGCTTGAGGCGGATAAATCCCACGGAACCAATAAAGCTAAACCCAGATTATAAACCAACACGTTCAGAAGGTTCCACCCCGACCCCTCACTGCGGACCCTCTCAACCGAGTACCCTGCAGGATCTGCCTCCTTCAGTTCTGCTGCTCAAACTCTGGTTATTAATTAATTACGGTGCTTTATTAGCTCTGACCGCTTTTCTTGTTTGTTCTTTTGAGGCGTCGCCTCATTCCCTGGAGGCGTGGTCAGCTCCTCATCCATGGTTCTGCCACGGTTACCTGATGGAACCTGGATTTCTGCAGGACGCCCTCAATGGACTTATGTAGTTTTTCAATTGTTAAATACGGGTCACATGACCACCACGCAATCTGTACATGGCTGTCCTACACTGTTGATGCCCCCCCCCCCGCCCCGCTCAAGGAGCATGAGTCCCCCACTGAGTCCCCCTGCTGGGGGAGGTTGAGAAATGTGTTGAGTGCTTAACCCTGATTTGCCGAAATTGTTACGTAGCTCTAGGTCAGGGGTGGTGGGGGGGCTGAAGGCTCCCGGAATGCTCATCTTCTCATCGTGCCCTCTGAACTGAGTCCCCTGCAGTATCTGCCCCTTTTAGTTCTGCTGTTCTAGTCAGTGACGGTCAAGAACAGACGCCCTGATTCTGGAGAACTGAGCAGACGGCGTATTTTATTTCATTTATTCGTTTATATATAGAAATACCCGCCCCCCTCACCCCCATCCCCCACCCGTGTTGCCAGAACTGGCGTTATGATGCGGGTTCAACTGCGAACGCCAAGAATCTACATTAAAAAAATACATGCTTCTTCATCTTGCTCCTCATCATCATCATCATCATCATCATCCTCCTCATCATCATCATCATCATCCTCCTCCTCCTCATCATCATCATCATCATGCGGGGTCCTGACGCACTCCACTGGAGCGAGAATGAATTTTTGGAATGCGCCGCTCGGAGCGTTTGATCGCGCGAGTGTGGAGATCTGCATTCTCTGGTTTTTAATCAGCGGCGATGCCGCCCGCAGAACTAAGTTCCAAAAGCTCCACCCACCGGCGAGTGCCGTGCAGGCCACATTCCATCAGCGCGCGGATGTTAATGGAACGTCGGTTCCGGCGGGTTTCGGGCGGCTGAGCGCGTTCTACAGAGGACCATCCATCTCCGTCCTCCGGAACGGTCTCTGCCAGAACGCATCAGACCTCCCAGAGCGAGGGTCTCCAGGGACCTGCCCTCATCTGCAACCGCAGCCGGGGCAGAAACGCTACAGCTCCATCGCATGACACCGGGGCCGGCGCGGGGCCCACGCGGGGCCGGCCGGCGCGGCCCAACGGAACGAGTAAATTTGCGCTTTTGACACGAGCCAGACGTCCGTAAGAATTAAAAGTTCCGGCGAAGTGAACACGTCTGCCGCCGAGGGGCCCGGCGCTAAACGCTGTGAAAGCTCCTCCCACGACCAAACCACTTACACCCGGCAGCCAGCAGGGGTCACTGTTTAGTTTACTCAAAACAATAAACCCTCTCTGATGCTTCTCTAACGAAGACAATAAGACCTGACCCCCGAAAAACGTCACCAAAAAAACGTCACCAAAAAACATCACCAAACAACGTCCGCGGTGCCCCCCCCCCCCCCGCTGGCGAGCTCACGCGTCTTCAATAAGACAAAGTGAACGAACTGGCGCGACAAATAAGAGATTAAAAATGAAGCCATTAATAAATAAGTCATTATCCCCGCGGCGGCGGTGGCGTCACGGTCCTGCTGGTACAGGAAACTCATCAACACCCGACCAATCAGCACGGAGGATCTGACGGCTGCTTATAAATACTACATATCCCATCAGAACGCGCAGGGCGGCGGCTCAGGCGTCCACGTCCTTCAGGACCGACCTGGAGGCCGCTGGCTTAATGGAGGAGAACGAACGACTTTAACTGGTTATTGTTTTAATTGTCGTCTATCAGAACTGAGGATAATTACATCCCTGTATTAATACGGCGTCTTTAAGTTTTGGAATTGTAGGAGAAAATTGTAGAGAACCAACGCCGATGGAGAGACCGATAAATAACCTCCGGGACCCGCCCTGGAGAACGGGGGTGCGACCCATTGGCGACGGCAAACACCTGTCGGAGAGCAGAGCTCGATTTCCAAAGTGTCGCCACCGCGACGTGTTTGATGGATTAGAGGCTGAATTTGGATTTCCTCACAGCCGCCATAACACGGAGCACCACGGAACGCCACGGAACTCTGGACGCGCTGGCGCTGGGGTGCGAATGGAAAAGCAGAGGGCTGAAGGCGTTAGAACGCAGCGTGACAGAGCTACGTACCCTCCTCAGATTACATAGATTTAAAAGATGGTGGGGGTTGGTGGTGGTGGGGTTGGTGGTAGTGGTGGTGGTGGGGTTGGTGGTGGTGGTGGGGTTGGTGGTAGTGGTGGGGTTGGTGGTGGTGGTGGGGTTGGTGGTGGTGGTGGGGTTGGTGGTGGTGGTAGGTTTGGTGGTGGTGGTAGGTTTGGTGGTGGTGGTAGGTTTGGTGGTGGTGGTGGGGTTGGTGGTAGTGGTAGGGTTGGTGGTGGTGGTGGTGGTGGTGGGGTTGGTGTTAGTGGTGGGGTTGGTGGTGGTGGTGGGGTTGGTGGTAGTGGTGGGGTTGGTGGTGGTGGTGGGGTTGGTGGTAGTGGTGGGGTTGGTGGTGGTGGGGTTGGTGGGGTTGGTGGTGGTGGTGGTGGGGTTGGTGGTAGTGGTGGGGTTGGTGGTAGTGGTGGGGTTGGTGGTGGTGATGGTGGGGTTGGTGGTAGTGGTGGGGTTGGTGGTGGTGGTGGGGTTGGTGGTGGGGTTGGTGGTGGTGGTGGGGTTGGTGGTAGTGGTGGGGTTGGTGGTGGTGGTGGGGTTGGTGGTAGTGGTGGGGTTGGTGGTGGTGGTGGGGTTGGTGGTGGTGGTGGTGGTATGTCCCGATGCCCATCCAGGGGAGGGCGATGGGCAGATACACCCAGGCCACACACATTATATACAGGGGCAGTCAATTCATACCGGAAACCCACATGGACACGGGGAGAACACGGAGAACATGGAAACTCCACCCAGATCAGGACTGGAACCTGGAGCCCCGAGCAGCGAGAGGCAGGCGTATTAAACAAAAGCAAAAAAAAAAAAAAAAAAATTATAATTGATTTAATTAAAAGTTAGACAATTAAATTCATCTCCACATCGTGATGAATCAGGAACGTTTCGTAATGTTGGTGCCGTTTCATCTTGAACTATGACGTGTTTGCGGCGTCTCGGGAGGCGCCCGCCCGGGTGGAGGGTTGGTGGAGGCGGGGGTGGAGGCGGGGGTGGAGGGGGGTGGAGGCGGGGGTGGAGGTGAGGCAGCACGACATTCTTTACGAGGGTTTCCAAACTTATAAAAATACAGCATTCTTTCAGCCGGACATCAGCAATAAATAAGTCCGCACCTTTAAATCACGACTATCGAAAGGGCCCCTCTCGCAACAACACCCCCCCCCCCCCCTCCACCCCTGCCCACCCCTGTCCAATGGGGCGCGTGAGGTTGAGGGAGCCACGCCGAAGTTTGACCTTACGAGCAGCCGGGTTCGACCCCACACGGGCTCCAGCACATGGGGTCCATATGACGGGCAGGGCCCTATTTAAACAGGCCCCTGCCCGGACACGGGGAGTCGACATGACCACGGCCGGTCACGACCGGGTTCACCCGGTGTTCCGTCGACGGACTCCGGCTTTGGCCTCGTCAGTTCCGCTCCCCTCCCCCGGGCGTCCCCCCGCTCCCCGACGGCCCTCCTCATCAACGATTCCGTCTCATGAACCTCGGTACATCTGCGCGTGGCACCCGCAGCCTCATGACGGAGCATCTGGCGCCCGTATCCATCACGCCACGACTCACGCCGTGTGGCGCGCCTAATGAACAGCAGCCTCCATCACCAAAACAGCCTCCGTTCCATATGCATGCGCGCCGCATGAGCCGCCGCTTACGGGGCGCTAACGGGCAGAACGCCGAGGACGGCGCCGACCGCGCACGCGTC
>JAFMOC010001299.1:17500-20000 GCA_019802505.1 Corydoras sp. C115
GGCCATTAGGGAAACGGACGGGACGGGAAATGTTTTGGCTCTGGACGCGGGGAGCATCGAAATTGCGGCGGTTTGGTTCGTATAATCCCGAATCGCTTATTCGAAGCGCCTGCTTAGTCATGCATACAGTAAGAGAGCCGGCGCGGATCTAATATCATTTCCAGATATCGGAGCGGCCCCTAATGGGCACGTGGGTATTATGGATTCGCCCGCAATTCATTTTGAGAGATCGAAATCTTCTCAGAGTATCAGCTTAATACGGCGAGAGCGCGCGGGTCAAGTGTAATAGTATAAACGTCCCACGGCGCAGGTGCGCGCCCGCCCGCGCTGACCTCATTGATTGCCGAGCGCCGGGTTCATCATCTCTCAGCCGCTATATTCGGTTCCACCTCCATTTCACCGCCGATGGCCGCCGTTCCGCGGAGCGCCGCGAAACCATTTGCCGCCCTCGAACCGCACGCCATCCACCCCATCTCACTCCGTCATGGGGGAGGCCCGGCCGACAGATCTCATCTTCATGCCATGAGTTTTCTGCAGGTGTTGCCAGGTTTGTTTAATCTTGGTGGGGGAGGGGGGGGGGAGGGGAGGAGGAGGAGGAGGAGGAGGACGGGGAGGCTCTGAGTTCTGAGTTCTTTTAGAACGTGATCCAAAACCGTTCTCCTTCATCATGAACGTCCTCGTCATAACAGTAATGGTAATGATGGGGGGGGGGGGGGGGGGTTTGGCTCGGACTCCGGAGCGTTTATCAAACGTCACGTCGTTTCTTTAAATTTTTTTTATTGTTTTGTTGATTTAATTCTCAGATTGTTCGTTATTCCGACGGCTGACTGCAGGCCGGGACTTTACGCCGGCATGTTTCCCAAACAGCGAACAGACTCCGCCCCCTTAGCTGATGATGTTCCTTTTCAGAGAACCCAACAGCTTCTTGGTATATTTTGTAGTAGTAGTCCTCTATTGGGGTCATGGGTGGGGGGGGGGGGGTTCCCATGCCCATCCAGGGGAGAACATTTCGGGCGCTGGATAGCTTCACCCAGGACAGGGGGGCAATCTATTGCTGGACACACACACACACTCACACACAGACACACTCTACATGGGGCAATTTGGAGAACTCAATTGACTTGATCCATGTATTTGGACTGTGGGAGGAAACCGGAGAACCCGGAGGAAACCCACGCGGACATGGGGAGAACATGGAAACTCCACCCAGATGGGGATTCGAACCGGAAATCCCTAGTGCTGAGAGGCCCTGGACACAAAGATGTAATTCCCACAGCAAAGCATGGGGGGTGCTCTTTTATTTTATTTATTTTTATTTTATTTATTTTTATTTCATTTATTATTTATTTTTCAGCTGCATCACCAAACAGCAGATTAACACTGAATCAAGATCCAAATCTGGATGAACATCTTTGGAGTCTGAAGTCCGAGGTTGTGAGGTCACGTCGCCCAACGTCGGTGCCTGACCCTCGGAGATCCTCCCAAAAACAGAGCCTTTCCTGAAGCGTGGAAGGTGGACCACGTGGGACGGGAACGTCATGAAAGCTTTTCCAAAGCCTAAGATACACGGGTTCGAATCCCGCTGCACCCAGCTCGCTCAAGGAGCCACACCGGCCCCCTGGTGGACACTGAGAGTACGACTGAACTGAGCTGACACGCATGCGGACGGCGATCAGTGCGAGCGGCGAGCGGCCGGCCGGCCCGGTTCCTCTCAGGACTCGTTCCGCCGCAGTCGCCCGCGAGCAGCTCGTTTACGGCTCTGACTCAGCACATTTTGCGACCGTATCGATCCGCCGGCGCCGTACATGAAGATAATTGACGTGACGATCGTTTCTCCGTTTCCATCTGATTAAAACGCCCACCGCCGCTTTTGGGGCGTGCCGTCGTATCGACGGGAACAGCCTGCCGCATCTCTTTCTTTTTACGCTCGCGTAATGGATTTTAATTACGCAGGAACAACAGCTTCGTACCCTCGGCCTCCTTACCGTCCGTCTAAACCGTCCAATCAGAGCAGAGACATACCCCCCCCCACACACAAACATAGAGATGTCCCTCTATCGATCCACGGTGCGAAGCGTCACGTCGAAGCCACAGGTAAACCTGCCCGAGAGCCGCTTGATTCATCACGTCATCAGAGAGGCGTAAATAACGCATGAGGGCGTCCGCGGCGAGGGACAGAGAGGGACGGCGAGGGACGGCGAGGGACGGCGAGGGAAGGCGAGGCACGGCAAGGGACGGCGAGGCTTGTGGAGGCTGCGTAAGCCGGCAGATGGTCACTGTAAATCATTTACACCTCGTAATATTGTGTAACGGTACATCAGCCCTAGGCTACCATCCAAGCCTTTTAAAGCTCCGGGAACAATAGGTGGCCCCGCCCCCCGCCCCGCCCCCCGCCGTGAGGCCGTGAGCTCCACACAGGAGGCACATACAGGGCTAAAGGGAGGCGCCGATGACGGGATTTACGGTTCTCCGGGGCGCGGACCGTTGCTGTATTGCGTTT
>JAFMOC010001299.1:22500-25601 GCA_019802505.1 Corydoras sp. C115
ATAAAAAAAGCGGAGGGATATGGAGCGATGCAGGCGGTGATGGCCGGCGGCGGGGCGGCAGAGGGGCGGCAGAGGGGCAGCAGAGGGGCAGCAGAGGGGCGGGGCACGCATCAGCACTCAGCGGACGGCGGCGCCGCGGTTTAACGGGATTCGGTCGGCAGGCGACACGCTCATAGAGCAGAGTCTGACGCTGACTTATCAACAACCTTGGCGTGATTGTTGGTACCTGATGGGTTTTAAATCCTCAGGTTCGAGGTAATCCCATCAGTCTCAGCCTCGGTGACCTTCAGCTCGACCGTCCACCTCGGAGCTCCGTCCAACACGCGGAGACGAGCATCCCGTCATCATATTATTTTTTTGATATTTAACGCACGATTTCGCTGAAGTCAAACAACTCCGCAGACGGAAAAACGAGCAAATATTTCCCAATTAATCTGAGCAAAGCCGGCCGAGACCAATCCAAACAGACTGACGGCTCTAATTAAATCAAACGACTTTCCCCTGCGCTGCGCCCGCGGGGGGGGATCAGAACACGGACCGCTTTCTTATTCTTTATTTTGAAGAAGTGCAATTATTACAGGAAACGGTGATCGGGTGATGATGTCATCATGTGATAGAGCTACCTTAATAGATTATTAATGTATAAATAAAATTTGGGGCACGGTGGCTTAGTGGTTTAGCATGTTCTCCTCTCAGCACTAGGGATTCCCGGTTCGAATCCCACCTGGCGTGGGAGTTTCCATGTGTCCTGTGTGCACGTGGGTTTCCTCCGGTTCTCCAGGGGTTTTTTTTTTTCCTCCCACAATCCAAAAAGATGGAATCAAGTCAATTGAATTCTCAAAAATGCCCCATATAGAGTGTGTGTGTGTGAGTGAGTGTGTGCTTGCCCAGCGATGATTGGTGCCCTGTCCTGGGTCTATCTGCACGGCGCCCGGGAGTTCTCCCTGGATGGGCATGGGGAACCCCCCCCCCACCCCAACCCCCCCAACGACCATAGTAGAAGATAAAGTGGAAGATAACGGTTGGATGTCCTCTTCATCAGGAGAGAAGCTGATTGGTCTTTATTTAAAACAGAATGAACGGCTGGACCCCGGTGTTGCCGGGAAGCTCCCGCGTGGCTCGGTTCCGTCTTCGGCGCCGGTTTGCCGTCTCATCCGTTTAAGCCTCCTGTTTACTCGACGGCCGCGGCGCTGACACCACGTTCTCCATCGATCTGCCCTGAAGCTCCGGCAAAGTAAACAATCGCACTCAGGACTCGGGAGACTGGGAATTTTTTTCAACTCCAAAAGGACAATGAGCTACAGGGGATGGAATGTTTCCCCCCCCCCCCCACCCCAATGGAGACAACCGTGACCTACCCCGTCTGTGGATATCCATCCATCCATTATCTTCTGCTTTATCCTCTATTAGGGTCGGGGGGGGGGGGGGGTCCCCATGCCCACGGGGAGAAAGGGTTTGGGCGCGGGGAAAAAACACCCCGGACAGGGGGGCAATCAATCGCTGGGGCACTCTAATGGGGCAATTTGGAGAATTCAATTGACCTTGGGAAACCCATGCGGACACGGGGAGGAGATGCAAACTTCACCCAGATGGGGATTTGAATCCAGCACTGGAGGAGAACATGCCAACCACTAAGCCACTGGATTTGCACAGTTTTATTTAATTACTATATCATCATCAGGGTTTGATGGACCCCATGGTGAGGAGGGTTCTGCGTCCCCGCCATCAGGAACCTTCAGAGATGCAAGCATACAAAATGAGTTCCAGAGGGTCCCTACGTTCAGACGATTATGAGCAAATGGAAGGGGGTTCCCCCAAAGGGCCGAGGTCCCCGGGCCCCCCCCATTCCCAAAACCCCCGGGGGGTCCAAAAGAAACCAAAGGGGGAAAAGGGGATCCCCAAAACAAAGAAGGCCCAAAAAGGTCCCCAAAGGTCCAAAAGAATCCCAAAAAAGTCCAAAGTTTCCAAAAGATCCAAGAATCCAAGAGGTTTTTCCCCAAAAGGGCCCAAAAAGGTCCAAAGAAGTCCAAGAGGTCCAAGAGATCCAAGAAGTCCAAGAGGTCCAAGAGGTCCCCAAAAGGCCAAAGAGATCAAAAAAAGGGGGGGGGGGGGGTCCAAAAAATCCAAGACTCAAGAAGGGCCAAAGGGCCAAGGTCCCAAAAAATCCAAGAGTCCAAGAAAATCCCAAAAAGCCAAGAGGCCAAGAGGTCCAAAAAGGTCCCCGGGGGTTCCCAAAAGATCCCAAAAGGGGGTCGAATAGGAACCCAAATAAAGAAACTGCGATGGGTTTCCAGAGTTCCCTTTACAAATTCCCGGTTTGCTTCGGGGGGGTTTTTATCCCCAAAAAGTAAAAGCACCGGGGGAGGGGAAACCCCCCCGGGAACAAAAATAAAGGCCCCCCTTTTGCTTAATGGACGCAATTTGGGGAGGAAATTCCAAATCCCAAAATTTCCCCCCCGAAAGCCCACCCCTCCCGCAAAGGCCCTCCGGGGGGAAGGCACCCCCAATTAAAAATACCGCTCAGCGGGGGTTTTAAGGGGGCCCTGACGGTTCCGCTTTGGGCCGGGCTCTTTTTTAAAAAACCCCAATTCCCCCGGGGGAACACCCGGCCGGGGGCCGAAAAGTTTAACGGCCCGGGGGTTTTAAAAAATCATCACGGCTTTTCCCCCGCCGTGCTTCCTGTCGGCCGCAAGTTCATTTTATTTCCCCCCCCCCCCCCCGTTTGGAAAACCCAAACCCAGAGTTTTGTCCTGGGGAAATTTTCTGTAAAAAACCCCCCCCACCCTCCCCGGGGGCCCCCCCCCCCCCAAACCATCCTCTAAGGAAGGGGTTTAGAAACCGTTTCCCCGCCAACCCAGAAAGACGGGCTGATTTCGGGGGACGCCCTTTAACTACAAAAGAAAGCCGCCCCGGATTCCCCGCCCGGGGCCCGGGGGGGGGGGGGGGGGCGCTTTTAAAGGGGCGGGGTGCTTCCAAAAAAGCATTCGCACTGGAGTGAGATTTGGGCGATCAGCCGGGGGGCGGAAAGGGGAACCGCACCGGGAACCGGGCCCCGAACCTTTTAGGTTTTTTTAAACCAACCCGGTCCGGCCGGGACCCCC
>JAFMOC010001301.1:5000-15000 GCA_019802505.1 Corydoras sp. C115
GATTTACCTTGAATCCATGTTTTCGGACCGTGGAAAGAAAACCGGAGAACTCGGAGGAAACTCACACGGACACGGGGAGAACATGGAAACTCCACCCAGGTTTCTCCCTGAATGGAGAACATGCTAACCACTAAGCCACTGTTCCGCCCACTAATCAGTGGCTTAGAGGTGGTGGTGGTGGTGGTGGTGGTGGTGGTGGGGCGAGTACCCCATGCCCATTCAAGGGAGAAGGGCAGACCTAGGACAGGCCTCCAATCCATCACTGGGCACACACACACACACACTATATGGGGCAATTTGGAGCATTCAATTTACATTGAATCCATGTTGTTGGACTCGGTTTGGGAGTTGAGTCTGAGCCTGAGTCTGCAGTGTGTGTGTGTGTGTGTGTGTGTGTGTGTGTGCGTTGTGGCATTGCTTTCCCTATCTCCTCCATCTCCCCTTTCTAAGGTGTTATCGGTCGCCCAGACTTGCCCTTATAAGGCTACACAAGGTACATAAAGCACCTTTACTCCTCCCCGCATACTTCAGCCTCTGTTTTTGCTCCCGGTGGTTCTGCCTGTCGCCCACTCTCTATTCCAGGCGTAGCGTCTTCCATTGTCCTCTGAGACCCTCCCGGATGGACCCTGTCCATCATTACTGGATGGAACCTGACAAGGCGGTCCTGCAGGACGCCCCCTAATGGACTCACATATAGTTTTCCAGTTGTTAGTTTTTCCATTTGTTTAATATCTGGACATAGCTGTCCTACACTGTTGATGCTGCCGGCCGCTGAAGGAGGAGGAGTCCCCCACTGAGTCTTGGTCCTCACAAGGTTTCTTCCTTAAAATATCAACATAACAGGGAGTTTTGTCTTGCCGCTGTCTCTTCAGTTTGCTCTTTGGGGGTTTAAAGGCTTATAACTCTGTAAAGCTGCTTTATGACAATGTAATATTATAAAATAAATACACCCAGGACAGGGTGCCAATCTCTCACTGGGGACACACACTCACACACACACACACACACTGTATTGGGGCAATTTAGAGCAGCAAAGCTACATTAATGTACCAATTTACACCCTCAATGGACTTATATAGTTTTTCAAATTGTTAATTATGGGTCACCTGATCATCACACAGTCTGTTCATTGGTGTCCTACACTGTTGATGCTGCCGGCCGCTCAAGGAGGATGAGTCCCCCACTGAGTCTTGGTCCTCACAAGGTTTCTTCCTTAAAATATGAACATAACAGGGAGTTTTGTCTTGCCGCTGTCTCTTCAGCTTGCTCTTTGGGGGTTTAAAGGCTTATAACTCTGTAAAGCTTCTTTGTGACAATGTAATATTATAAAATAGATACACCCAGGACAGGGTGCCAATCTCTCACTGGGGACACTCACTCACACAGACACACACACTGTATTGGGGCAATTTAGAGCAGCAAAGTTACATTAATGTACCAATTTAGGCCCTCAATGGATTATATAGTTTTTAAATTGTTAAATACGGGTCACCTGATCATCACACAGTCTGTACATTGGTGTCCTACACTGTTGATGCTGCCGGCCGCTCGAGGAGGACGAGTCCCCCACTGAGTCTTGGTCCTCACAAGGTTTCTTCCTTAAAATATCAACATAACAGGGAGTTTTGTCTTGCCACTGTTGCTTCAGTTTGCTCTTTGGGGTTTTAAAGGCTTATAACTCTGTAAAGTTGCTTTGTGACAATGCACTATTGTACAATAGATACACCCAGGACAGGGTGCCAAACTCTCACGGGGGACACTCACTCACACACACACACACACACACTGTATCAGGGCAATTTTAGATAGTGGCAATTTAGAGCAGCCAATTTACACCCTCAATGGACTTTTATAGTTGTTCACTTGTTAATTACGGGTCACCTGATCATCACACAGTCTGTACATTGGTGTCCTACACTGTTGATGCTGCTGGCCGCTCGAGGAGGAGGAGTCCCCCACTGAGTCTTGGTCCTCACAAGGTTTCTTCCTTAAAATATCAACGTAACAGGGAGTTTTGTCTTGCCGCTGTCTCTTCAGCTTGCTCTTTGGGGTTTAAAGGCTTATAACTCTGTAAAGTTGCTTTGTGACAATGTACTGTTGTAAAAAGCGCTATATAAATAAATTACTTGAACTTGAACTTGGTATAAATTCTTTCGCGGCGATGGAAGTTCCAGACTACGGCTTGTTCTGCGGAACATTGCTGACTGCTCAGAACACCATCCTTTTTTTTTTTTTTTTTTACCTGCCGTCCCCTCGAACTCCGCGCCCGTTGTTTTTTTATTATCGACAGGTTTCCCTGGAGACGCATGCCTTTCTTATTAGCTGCTGGCTGTTGGCTTGTTAACGTAATTAGCTGTTTATCTAAGCAGGTAGCCTGTTAGTGGTTCACTCTTATTTCCGATGTGAAATTATAGGTTTTAACACTTACACTTCATAGTAAAAGTTTTTTACACCTTCAGGATCGTCGTCTCGGTGCAACTTTACAACAAACTTCACTCTTCTTGTAAGTTTTTTTTTTTTTCCACAGTAGTTGTAAGTTTAGGTGGCACGGTGGCTTAGTGGTTAGCACGTTCTCCTCTCAGCGCTAGGGATTCCCGGTTCGAATCCCCATCCGTGTCCGCGTGGGTTTCCTCCGGGTTCTCCGGTTTCCTCCCACAGTCCAAAAACATGGATCAAGTCAATTGAGTTCTCCAAATTGCCCCATATAGAGTGTGTCTGTGTGAGTGAGTGTGTGTCCAGCGATGGATTGGCGCCCTGTCCTGGGTGTATCTGCCGAGACGTTCTCCCCTGGATGGGCATGGGGAACCCCCCCCGCGACCCTAATAGAGGATAAAGCGGGAGATAATGAATGAATTAATGAATGAATGAATTATGATTATTATTAATGGCGGCATGGTGGCTTAGTGGTCGGCACGTTCTCCTCTCAGCGCTAGGGATTCCCGGTTCGAATCCCCATCTGGGTGGAGTTTCCATGTTCTCCCCGTGTCTGCGTGGGTTTCCTCCGGGTTCTCCGGTTTCATCCCACAGTCCAAAAACATGGATCAAGTCAATTGAATTCTCCAAATTGCCCCATATAGAGTGTGTGTGTGTGAGTGAGTGTGTGTCCAGCGATGGATTGGCGCCCTGTCCTGGGTGTATTTGCCCAGTGCCCGAGACGTTCTCCCCTGGATGGGCATGGGGAACCCCACCTCGACCCTAATAGAGGATAAAGCGGGAGATAATGAATGAACGAATGAGTTGTATGTTTAGGTTTGTGTTCACAGAAAATAGCATTTTAAAGGTCAGGCCTATTTTATTGGATCCCAGATCAGACCGCTGAATGTCCTCTGTGGGTTTTATGGACTTTGCGGCAACACAGCCGTCCTGTGATACATAAATAATAAAGAATATTTCATTTGATTTATGAATATCGACGCAGGGCGGCATGGTGGCTTAGTGGTCGGCACGTTCTCCTCTCAGCGCTAGGGATTCCCGGTTCGAATCCCCATCTGGGTGGAGTTTCCATGTTCTCCCCGTGTCCGCGTGGGTTTCCTCCGAGTGAGTGTGTGTTCAGTGATAGATTGGCGTCCTGTCCTGGGTCTATCTGCCCAGCGCCCGAAACGTTCTCCCCTGGATGGGCATGGGGAACCCCCCCCCCTGCAACCCTAATAGAGGATAAAGCGGAGATAATGGATGGATGGATATCGAAGCATATGACTGTGATCGTCTTGGTATGTGGTAGTAACACTAGGATTCCATCCATCCTTCCATTATCTTCCGCTTTATCCTCTATTAGGGTCGCGATGGGGTTCTCCATGCCCATCCAGGGGAGAACGTTTCAGGCGCTGGGCAGATACACCCAGGACAGGACGCCGATCTATCACTGGACACACACTCACTCACACAGACACACTCTATATGGGGCAATTTGGAGAACTCAATTGACTTGATCCATGTTTTTGGACTGTGGGAGGAAACCGGAGAACCCGGAGGAAACCCACGCGGACACGGGGAGAACATGGAGAAACTCCACGCAGATTGGTATTCCAACCAGGAATCCCTAGTGCTGAGAGGAGAACATGCCAACCACTAAGCCACCGTGCCGCCTTGATTATTTATATATATATATTTTAATAATTTTTTTTTACTAAAATGTTTTGTTTAATTAAATATTTCCTGTTATAAAGAATCATTAGTGATAATTTATTATCTTCATTCTTTCATTCATTCATTCATTATCTTCCGCTTTATCCTATATTAGGGTCGTGGTGGGGTTCCCCATGCACATCCAGGGGAGAACGTTTCGGGCGCTGGGCAGATACACCCAGGACAGGGCGCCAATCTATCACTGGACACACACTCACTCACACAGACACACTCTATATGGGGCAATTTTTGAGAATTCAATTGACCTTGATCCATGTTTTTGGACTGTGGGAGGAAATCGGAGAACCCGGAGGAAACCCACGCAGACATGGGGAGAACATGGAAACTCCACCCAGAAGATGGAATCTCTAGCGCTGAGAGGAGAACATGCTAACCACTAAGCCACCGTGCTGCCTTGATATATATATATATATTCATTTATTCATTCATTCATTATCTCACGCTTTATCCTCTATTAGGGTCGCGGTGGGGTTCCCAATGCCCATCCAGGGGAGAACGTCTCAGGCGCTGGGCAGATACACCCAGGACAGGGCACCAATCCATCACTGGGCACACACTCACTCACACAGACACACTCTATATGGGGCAATTTGGAGAACTCAATTGACTTGATCCATGTTTTTGGACTGTGGGAGGAAACCGGAGAACCCGGAGGAAACCCACGCAACACGGGGAGAACATGGAAATTCCATATATGTATATATATATATATATATATATATATATATATAAATGTATTTTTTTTTTTTTTACTAAAATGTTTTGTTTAATTAAATATTTCCTGTTATAAAGAATCATTAGTGATAATATTCAGCAAAATCCCTGCGTTGTGGTTTTGCAGGGTCTTTAAAGACAAAATCGGTCTTTATTTAATGCGAACTAAAAATACTAACATATGTTCCTGTTACTATTTGACCCTTTTTTGTTCAGGTTAATAATTATTGCCCAATCATTGTAATAATCGTTATTATTATTTCCTAGACGCTAATCCTCCCATCAATATCTGTAATCGTCTCATCGTAGCCTTCCATACCTCACCATGGCGTTATAATAATAATAATAATAATAATACATTTTATTTGATGGCGCCTTTCTAGACACTCAAGGTCACCTTACAAAGAAAAACAATAAAAGAAGACAAACAACAATAATAAAGACGAATAGAACCGGCGGGCAACCTATAATAGGTTATGTTGATAGACTTTCCTCCAGCGCTTTAATATCTAACGGCTTTGGCTGCTTCACCATTGGAATGTTCTGGGTTCCTCATTGTTCTGCCTCTGGATGGATCCCAACAAAACTAGATTTTTGTTTACACTTTCTGCTTTATGGAAACTGTGGGCCAGTGAACTTACCCGCAATGTAAACACCGCACACTTTGTGAGTCGATTAGTGGAGTCATTACACAGATTTACAGCTTTATTTAGCAACGGCTTTCACCGAAGAATCCGCGATCACCCTGAACTGGAATTCATCCATCCATCCATCATCTTCTGCTTTATCCTCTATTAGGGTGGTGGGGGGGGGGGGGGGGTTTCCCCATGCCCATCCAGGGGAGAACGTCTCGGGCGCTGGGCAGATACACCCAGGACAGGACGCCAATCTATCACTGGGCACACTGTCGCTTACACAGACACACTTTATATGGGGCAATTTGGAGAATTCAATTGACCTTGATCCATGTTTTGGGACTGTGGAATAGGTATATATCCATCCATCATCTTCTGCTTTATCCACTACTAGGGTTGGGGGGGGGCGTTGTGGTGGATTAGTGGTTAGCATGACTTAAGGCGTTATGGTGGCTTAGTGGTCGGCATGTTCTCCTCTCAGCACTAGGGATTCCCGGTTCGAATCCCAATCTGGGTGGAGTTTCCATGTTCTCCCCGTGTCCGCATGGGTTTCCTCCGGGTTCTCCGGTTTCCTCTCACAGTCCGAAAACATGGATCAAGGTCAATTGAATTCTCCAATTTGCCCCATATAGAGTGTGTCTGTGTGAGTGAGTGTGTGTCCAGTGATAGATTGGCGTCCTGTCCTGGGTCTGTCTGCCCAGCGCCCGAGACGTTCTCCGCTGGATGGGCATGGGGAACCCCACCGCGACCCTAATAGAGGATAAAGCGGAAGTTAATAGATGGATGGATATACATCCATCCATTTATTATTTTAATGCTGAAACCTTTACAAGGGTCGCGGGTGGGGGCATGGGGGGGGGGGGCGTTTCGGCCACTGGGCAGATCCACCCAGGACAGGGTGCCAATCTATCACTGGGCACACACTCACTCACACAAACATATACCACACACAGACAGACAGGCAAACAAACACACTATATGGGGCAATTGGGAGAACCTTGATCCATGTTTTTGGACTGTGGGAGGAAACCGGAGAACCAGGAGGAAACCCATGCGGAGAACATGGAAACTCCACCCAGATTGGGATTCGAACCACTATGCCACCCTGGATGTATATCCATATTACGTATTTTGATTGGTGGGGGGGGGCACCCAGTGTTCTCCCCATGTCCCCGTGCCCCGTAGTGTTTGTGTGTGTCTGTGTGAGTGAGTGTGTGTCCAGTGATAGATTGGCGTCCTGTCCTGGGTGTATCTGCCCAGCTCCCCAAAACGTTCTCCCCTGGATGGGCATGAGGAACCACCCCCCCCACCACCACCTTCAACCCTAATAGGGGATTCAACGTTAAGATGATGGATGGATGTATATCCATTTTACTGATTTTGATTGGTGGGCATCACGGTGGTTTAGTGGTTAGCACATTTGCCTCTCGGCGCTGTGGCAAAACCATGGATTCAAGGTAAATGGAATGCTCTATATTGCCCCATCTTAGTGGTTAGCACGTTCGCCTCTCAGTGCTAGGGATTCCCGGCTCGAATCCCCATCTGGGTGGAGTTTCCATGTTCTTCCCGTGTCCGCGTGGGTTTCCTCCGGGTTCTCCGGTTTCCTCCCACAGTCCAAAAACATGGATCAAGTCAATTGAGTTCTCCAAATTGCCCCATATAGAGTGTGTCTGTGTGAGTGAGTGTGTACCCAGCGATGGATTGGCGCCCTGTCCTGGGTGTATCTGCCCAGCGCCCGAGACGTTCTCCCCTGGATGGGCATGAGGAACCCCCCCCCCCCCCCCGACCCTAATAGAGGATAAAGCGGGAGATAATGAATGAATGAATGAATGAATGAATTGCCCCATATAGTGTGTGTTTGTCTGTGTGAGTAAGTGTAACCAGAGACAGATTGGCGTCCTGTCCTGGGTGTATCTGCCCAGCGCCCGAAACGTTCTCCCCTGGATGGACATGGGGAACCCCCCCCACCCCCCCGACCCTAATAGAGGATAAAGCGGAAGATAATGGATGGATTCATGTGATGTCATAGACGATGAATAATTATATATACGTATAAACAGATAACGGGAAGTGGGTGAAATAGTGGCGGCATGGTGGCTTTGCATGTTCTCCTCTCATGTTCTCCTGGGGCAATTTAGTGTTTACCTTGAATCCATGGTTTTGGACTGTGGGAGGAACACAGGACAGGGATTCGAACCTGGATCGTTGAGAGACGAACATGTTTTCCACTAAGCCACCGTCTGTTTTATTATATGACGTACATGTCACTAGATTTCAGTTCTTCGTGTGAGGAACCGGTGCTGCAGTGTTGACGTCACGTGCTCAACTTATTTAAATACACAAATGCTGACTCGGCGTTCGTCCCTGTAGAACCCTGAATTACAAAAGACAGAGAACTGAAGATCATTTGGATCATTTTAAGTCTCGAGTCCACTATGAACGCCGTCGTTAAGAAGCAAAGAACTAATTACGTTCTAGATAAACTACCGTGGCGGCACGGTGGCTTAGTGGTTAACACGTTCTCCTCTCAGCGCTAGGGATTCCCGGTTCGAATCCCCATCTGGGTGGAGTTTCCATGTTCTCCCTGTGTCTGGTTCTCCGGTTTCCTCCCACAGTCCAAAAACATGGATCAAGTCAATTGAATTCTCCAAATTGCCCCATATAGAGTGTGTCTATGTGAGTGAGTGTGTGTCCAGCGATGGATTGGTGTCCTGTCCTGGGTCTATCTGCCCAGTGCCCGAGACGTTCTCCCCTGGATGGGCATGGGGAACCCCCCCTCACAACCCAAATAGAGGATAAAGCGGAAGATAATGGATGGATGGATAATTTATTTATTATTTATTGAGGGTAGTAAGTGAACTTAGGTACTAAGTTAAATTTGCCCTATCTTAATTGCCCCTGCCGGCACGGTGGCTTAGTGGTTAACACGTTCTCCTCTCAGTGCTAGGGATTCCCGGTTCGAATCCCCATCTGGGTGGAGTTTCCATGTTCTCCCCGTGTCTGCGTGGGTTTCCTCCGGGTTCTCCGGTTTTCTCCCACAGTCCAAAAACATGGGTCAAGTCAATTGAGTTCTCAAAATTGCCCCATATAGAGTGTGTCTGTGTGAGTGTGTGTCCGTCCAGTGATAGATTGGTGTCCTGTCCTGGGTCTATCTGCCCAGCGCCCGAGACGTTCTCCCCTGGATGGGCATGGGGAACCCCCCCGCGACCCTAATAGAGGATAAAGCGGGAGATAATGAATGAATGAATGAATAAACTACCGTATTTTCCGGACTATAAGGCGCACCTAAAAGCCACTTTCCCAGAAATCGGACGTGCGCCTTATAATCCTTATAATCCGGTGCTCCTTATACGAGTTCCAAAATCTATAAAAGTATTGTTGTGCGAGCGGGTGGTTTGTTCCACACATCGCCGCCCTGCTGGTCTGTGACTCCATGCGCGCTCATCTCACAGAAAAGCCGAGTGAAGAAAATTAATCGGGAGCTCGCCGTCATTCCGGGAGGATTAAATAAAGAACTGCGACCGCTGGACATCGGTGTAAACGGGGCGTTTAAAGTAAAGTCGCGGGCGGCGTGGGAGCGATGGATGATAGACGGTGAACACACGTTTACTAAAACTCGGAGGCGGCGGCGGGGCGAGTTACGCCACCGTCTGTGAATGGATCGTGGACGCCCGGGCCGAGGGTTCTGCCGTGACCGTCGTCCGACACAGAAGAGAAGAGAACCCCATGTGATGTGTTCAAATGTATGAGGACCCAAAGCATGTGTTCAAAAGTATGAGGACCTTAAGTGACCTGTGTCCCAAACTATGAGAACCCCATGTGATGCGTCCAAAAGGACCCTAAATGACATGTTTCCCAAACTATGAGGATCCTATGTGATGTGTCCAAAAGTATGAGGACGCAAAGCGACTAGCGTGTGTACAAAAATAAACTTTGGAGTTCTTTAATTCCAGACTGTAGTCCATCTGTTTGTGTTCTACAGTACATACTGTGTACGTCCCCTTTACTCTGTTCTAATGGTCAGGACCCCAATAGCACCACCACAGAGCAGGGACGGTGAACACACGTTTACTAAAACTCGGAGGCGGCGGCGGGGCGAGTTACGCCACCGTCTGTGAATGGATCGTGGACGCCCGGGCCGAGGGTTCTGCCGTGACCGTCGTCCGAGCTTTGGCGAAAGCCGGCGTCGTCGCCGAACGGCCGCCCGGAGACGAGACGGACTCGGACGTCGATGAGAGGGAACGCCGGAGTGCGGCTTTTTAATTCAGACACAGAAGACGAGACTTTTGATGGATTTGTGGGAGAAGAGAGATTAAAATAATGTGTGTTTTATCAAGTAGTAGAAGAACCTTCAATTCTAAATCAGCGTTCTGCAGCCTTTACTTTTCTTGTAGATCGTATGTTTTAGCGAGTGCCTTATAATACGCTGCCGTACAGAATAAGTACCGTACAGAAATAGAGTCCCTAATTCAGACTGCGCCTTAGAGTACGGTGCGCCTTATAGT
>JAFMOC010001301.1:20000-22500 GCA_019802505.1 Corydoras sp. C115
GTAGTCCACTATGAACCTCATAGTCGAATGTACCATTTTGACCACATGGGGGCGCCCATGGCTGCTGCTAAGCATTAGTTTTGACATGAAATGTCTTTGTTTTCGTTATATATATAGCCTTTTGTCAAATAAAATCATCCTAATTTCTATTTTTTTTTAATAAGTCCAGAACGGGGATCCCATTTACGGTGCTCTAGAAAAGCAAGTAAAATATATAAAAAATATATTTTTTAAAAACCACGCTTATAGCGCCATCTTGTGGTGAAGTTTTAACTGATTCGACTATCAGTCGACTATAGGGAAAATCTGACGGATCAGATTCGACTATGAAAATCCTTAGTTGAAGACACCCCTTTTGTATAGTATTGTGTTTTATTAAAGCAATAAGGTACGAGTGGGCGGCATTATCAGACATGACGCAACCTGGAGTGCCTTATTACTTTTATAAAATGGTTGCATAAACACACAATAATAAAAAAAAACAAGGTTTGATTCCTAAATTTGTTAATTCGAAATTAATTATTCATAAGCTGCTCTCCCGCGATGCAATCTTGTCCGGTTTTCAAAGTGCACACTGATCGCTGAGTTACAGGATACAGGTTTAGTGCTCATAAGGAATCGGCTGGCTGTTTATAATATAATAATCTGTATTTTCATTCATTCATTATCTCCCGCTTTATCCTCTATTAGGGTCGCAGTGGGGTTCCCCATGCCCATCCAGGGGAGAACATCTCGGGCGCTGGGCAGATAGACCCAGGACAGGGCGCCAATCCATCACTGGGCACACACTCATTCACACAGACACACTCTATATGGGGCAATTTCGAGAATTCAATTAACTTGATCCATGTTTTTGGACTGTGGGAGGAAACCGGAGAACCCGGAGGAAACCCACGCAGACACGGGGAGAACATGGAAACTCCACCCAGATGGGGATTCGAACCGGGAATCCCTAGAGCTGAGAGGCGAACGTGCTAACCACTAAGCCACCGTGCCGCCATCTGTATTTTACGATTTAAAATAATGTGTTGTATATTACGGGCGGCATCCCAATCTGGTGGAGTTTCCATGATCTCCCCGTGTCAGCGTGGGCTTCCTCCGGGTTCTCCGGTTTCCTCCCACAGTCCAAAAACATGCATCAAGGATCAAGGTCAATTGAATTCTCCCAATTACCCCATATAGAGTGTGTCTGTGTGAGTGAATGTGTGCCTAGTGATAGATTGCCCCCATATAGAGTGAAACGTTCTCCCCTGGATGGGCATGGGGGAACCCCCCCTGCGACCCTAGCAGAGGATAAAGCGGAAGATAATGGATGGATGGAATGGAGCATGATGGCACGACAGTGACTTAGTGGTTGGCATGTTCTCCTCTCAGCACTAAGGATTTCCGGTTCGAATCCCAATCCGGGTGGAGTTTCCATGATCTCCCCGTGTCCGCGTGGGCTTCCTCCGGGTTCTCCGGTTTCCTCCCACAGTCCAAAAATATGGATCAAGGATCAAGGTCAATTGAATTCTCCCAATTGCCCCATATAGAGTGTGTCTGTGTGAGGGAGTGTGTGCCTAGTGATAGATTGCCCCCATATAGAGTGAAACGTTCTCCCCGGGATGGGCATGGGGAACCCCCCCCCCCCCGCGACCCTAGCAGAGGATAAAGCGGAAGATAATGGATGGATGGAATGGAGCATGATGGCATGACAGTGACTTAGTGGTTGGCATGTTCTCCTCTCAGCACTAAGGATTTCCGGTTCGAATCCCAATCTGGGTGGAGTTTCCATGATCTCCCCATGTCCGCGTGGGCTTCCTCCGGGTTCTCCGGTTTCCTCCCACAGTCCAAAAACATGCATCAAGGATCAAGGTCAATTGAATTCTCCCAATTGCCCCATATAGAGTGTGTCTGTGTGAGTGAGTGTGTGCCTAGTGATAGATTGCCCCCATATAGAGTGAAACGTTCTCCCCTGGATGGGCATGGGGGAACCCCCCCCCCCCCCCCCGCGACCCTAGCAGAGGATAAAGCGGAAGATAATGGATGGATGGAATGGAGCATGATGGCACGACAGTGACTTAGTGGTTTGCATGTTCTCCTCTCAGCACTAAGGATTCCCGGTTCGAATCCCAATCCGGGTGGAGTTTCCATGTTCTCCTCCGGGTTCCCGGTTTCCTCCCACAGTCCAAAAACATGGATCAAGTCAATTGAGTTCTCCAAATTGTCCCATATAGAGTGTGTGTGAGTGTCCAGTGATAGATTGATGTCCTGTCCTGGGTGTATCTACCCAGCGCCTGAAACGTTCTGCAATGGAACGTGAAGCGCTCAGAGGTGTGCGTTATTGTCAATAATGTCACGGCTGGACAAATGGCTCAGCCAATCAGATTTAAGCACCGGAACTTCCCGTTTAATAAAGTGCAGTGCAATGGCGTTGCTTTATCAGGCAGTCTTAACAGAGATGAATCAAGGCTTTTGACATGGTTGTTGGCGTCAGAATTGGCTGATTCAGCTTTTTCCT
>JAFMOC010001301.1:27500-45700 GCA_019802505.1 Corydoras sp. C115
GACACTGGGTCGATATAGCGCCCCTAGAGGACCCACACTGTCACTGGATCTGAGATTTCGATCCATTATCCTCTAATAGGGTCGTGGGGGGGCGGTTCCCCATGCCCATCCACGGGAGAATGTTTCGGGCGCTGGGCACTCACTCACACAGACACACTCTATATGGGGCAATTTGGAGAATTCAATTGACTTGATCCATGTTTTTGGACTGTGGGAGGAAACCGGAGAACCCGGATGAAACCCACGTGGACACGGGGAGAACATGGAAACTCCACACAGATGGGGATTCGAACCGGGAATCCCTAGCGCTGAGAGGAGAACATGCAAACCACTAAGCCACCGTGCCGCAACAGGGATTCAAGGTGAATTAATTAATTCATTCATTATCTTCCACTTTATCCTCTATTAGGGTCACGGTGGGGTTCCCCATGCCCATCCAGGGGAGAACGTTTCGGGCGCTGGGCAGATACACCCAGGACAGGGTGCCAATCCATCACTGGGCACACACTCACTCACACACACACACTCTATATGGGGCAATTTGGAGAACTCAATTGACTTGATCCACGTTTTTGGACTGTGGGAGGAAAGCGGAGAACCCGGAGGAAACCCACGAGGACACGGGGAGAACATACCACTAAGCCTTAGCTCAGATTAAAAAATATGATGGAAGTGGAAGATATGATTTGCTTTATGTTTTCAAAAGGCATTTTTGAAAATTTGGAATCTACCTCTAATTAATTCTTATTAATTGTCTTTAGACTTAATTAATTCTAATTAAAGTCTAATTAATTGTACATACAGTTCGTCTCTGTTACTAACCTGCTCTTGTTTCTTTTGTTCTTGTAGGAGAACGCCTTGCTAAACCAGAAAGAGGAAAGATGAGGGTGCATAAGATTTCCAATGTGAATAAAGCACTTAACTTCATTACTAGTAAAGGAGTTAAACTGGTGTCCATCGGAGCAGAGGGTATGGGGGCCCCCCCCCCCCCCACACACACACACCCACACACACACACATCCACACACACACCCACACACACCCACACACACACCGGCAAGGTTTTGTGGCCAAATGATAGAACACATTCATTCATTCATTATCTCCCGATTTATCCTCTATTAGGGTCGCGGTGGGGTTCCCCATGCCCATCCAGGGGAGAACGTCTCGGGCGCTGGGCAGATAGACCCAGGACAGGACGCCGATCTATCACTGGACACACACTCACTCACACAGACACACTCTATATGGGGCAATTTGGAGAATTCAATTGACTTGATCCATGTATTTGGACTGTGGGAGGAAACCGGAGAACCCGGAGGAAACCCACGCGGACACGGGGAGAACATGGAAACTCATGGAAACAAATATAATGTATTGTATATCACACACTGATTATAATGCTTATGATTGTAGTTCCGTTCCTTAAACCTGATTGGCTGAGCCATTTGTCCAGTCACTACTTTATTGACAATACACACCCCCCTACATAGACACACACTATATGGGGCAATTTGGAGAATTCAATTGACTTGATCCATGTTTTTGGACTGTGGGAGCAAACCGGAGAACCCGGAGGAAACCCACGCAGACACGGGGAGAACATGGAAACTCCACCCAGATTGGGATTCATCCCCAGCACCGAGAGGCGGATGTTCTAAGCATTACACCACTGTGTCGCCCAAGTTCATTAATGTTCATTCATTCATTATCTCCCGCTTTATCCTCTATTAGGGTCGCGGTGGGGTTCCTCATGCCCATCCAGGGGAGAACGTCTCGGGCGCTGGGCAGATAGACCCAGGACAGGGTGCCAATCCATCGCTGGGCACACACTCACTCACACAGACACACTCTATATGGGGCAATTTTGAGAATTCAATTGACTTGATCCATGTTTTTGGACTGTGGGAGCAAACCGGAGAACCCGGAGGAACCCCACGCGGACACGGGGAGAACATGGAAACTCCACCCAGATGGGGATTCGAACGAGCTGACCACTAAGCCACCGTGTCGCCCAAATTCATTAATGTATTTCATTAATAAACTGCCCTTCCGATGTTTTTAAAGTGAACCCTGATCGCTGAGTAGCAGGATTACGCTTTCCCTTACACTTGCCATCTAGTGGCCATGTAATTGAACAACAGCCACAACAGGTTTAGTGCTCATCAGGAATGGGCTCACTGTTTATATTAATCTGTATTTAATGATTATAAAGAATTTATTTGTATGTCATGCGTTGATACAGATGTGAAGCGTGATGTGTATGTGAACGCAGGTTAGCATAGCATCGTCAAACAGACGTTTGGTTTGTATTTGAATTAAAAAAAAAAACATTTACGCATTTTTTTCTCTCATTCTTTCAGAGATTGTTGATGGGAACGCTAAGATGACTCTGGGAATGATTTGGACCATCATCCTTCGTTTTGCCATCCAGGACATTTCAGTCGAGGGTTGGTATATTCTCTCGTCGGTTCTTGTTGTATGGCCATCTGCCGCTCTCACGTTCCCCTTTCGCATCCCTCACTGTGCTTCGGCGTGGAAACTGAGGCGACATTCGAATTTCTGATTGGATCAAATGATTAGAATCCGTCTATCCATCCATTATCTTCAGCTTTATCTTCCTCTTTTATTCTTCCTCTATTAGGGTCGCGGTGGGGTTCCCCATGCCCATCCAGGGGAGAACGTTTCGGGCTCAGGCAAATACACCCAGGACAGGACGCCAATCTATCACCGGGCACACACTCACTCACACAGACACACTCTATATGGGGCAATTGGGAGAATTCAATTGACCTTGATCCATGTTTTTGGACTGTGGGAGGAAACCGGAGAACCCGGAGGAAACCCATGCGGACATGGGGTGGTATTTCCATGTTCTCCCCATGTCGCGGGGGGGGGGAGTTGGTTCCCCATGCCCATCCAGGGGAGAACGTTTCGGGCTCAGGCAGATACACCCAGGACAGGGCGCCAATCTATCACTGGGCACACACAAACCCACACAGACACACTATATATGGGGCAATTGGGAGAATTCAATTGACCTTGATCCATGTTTTTGGACTGTGGGAGGAAACCGGAGAACCCGGAGGAAACCCATGCGGACATGGGGTGGTATTTCCATGTTCTCCCCATGTCGCGGGGGGGGGGAGTTGGTTCCCCATGCCCATCCAGGGGAGAACGTTTCGGGCTCAGGCAGATACACCCAGGACAGGACGCCAATCTATCACCGGACACACACTCACTCACACAGACACACTCTATATGGGGCAATTTGGAGAATTCAATTCACCTTGATCCAAGTTTTTGGACTGTGGGAGGACTTCGGGCTCAGGCAAATACACCCAGGACACGTTCGCCTCTCAGCGCTAGGGATTCCCAGTTCGAATCCCCATCTGGGTGGAGTTTCCATGTTCTCCCCGTGTCCACGTGGGTTTCCTCCGGGTTCTCCGGTTTCCTCCCACAGTCCAAAAACATGGATCAAGTCAATTGAGTTCTCCAAATTGCCCATATAGAGTGTGTCTGTGTGAGTGAGTGTGTGTCCAGTGATAGATTGGTGTCCTGTCCTGGGTCTATCTGCCCAGCGCCCGAAACGTTCTCCCCTGGATGGGCATGGGGAACCCCCCCCCCACGACCCTAATAGAGGATAAAGCGGGAGATAATGAATGAATGGATAACTAATAACTGATCAAACAAAATGAATCCCTGAATCCCCTGATGAAAGGGAACTTTTTAAAGAGGACAGAGGGGGGAATAAGGGAACCCCTGATGTTTCAAAACCCTAAAAATGCCCCCGGTCCACCATGTGTTCTCACCTTAACCATCCTGTTGGGATACATGTAAGTCGCTTGGAGTAAACGACCTCCTGATTTGTGTTTCCTACAGAGACCTCAGCCAAGGAGGGTCTACTGCTGTGGTGTCAGAGGAAGACGGCGCCATACAAGAACGTCAACATTCAGAACTTTCATATCAGGTGAGTGTTCATATGCGTACGTGCGTGCAGGTGGGCTTGATTTATTCCTTTTATCACGTTCTATTTTGAACGGGGTAATACCGCGGCACGGTGGCTTAGTGGTTAGCACGTTCTCCTCTCAGCGCTAGGGATTCCCGGTTCGAATCCCAATCTGGGTGGAGTTTCCATGTTCTCCCCGTGTCTGCGTGGGTTTCCTCTGTGTTTCTACATGTTCTGTTAGTCCGCATTAGTATGTACCCCACAGAGGGGGTATTAGGGTGGTGGATGATTCTCAGTAGTGCAGTGATGCTGACATGGTGGTGCTGTGTTAGTGGATCAGACACAGCAGTGCTGCTGGACAGAGAACAGTCCACCAATCAGAACATCCAGGGGTCTGATCCACTCGTACCATCATCCACCACCATAATAATACCTGCTCTGTGGGGGTGCTGATCATATAGATGGACTTTGTAGTTCTACAGTTCCATTCTGTAGTCCATCTGGTTCTCTACATACTCTGTTTTTCCTCTTTAGTATGTTCTCCAATTATCAGGACGCCCACAGAGGTGGTATTAGGGTGGTGGATGATTCTCAGTAGTGCAGTGATGCTGACATGGTGGTGCTGTGTTAGTGGATCAGACACAGCAGTGCTGCTGGACAGAGAACAGTCCGATAGATTTGTGTCTGAAACCTTCTTCCTTGGATGGGAATGGGGGAACCCCCCCCCCCCGATCCTTGTCCCTAGAACCACAATAAGTGGTAGATAATGAGATGAGAATTTTATTTTCATTTATTTAAGTTTAAAAGCCTGGTGGCGTGGTTGTTAACACGTTCGCCTACGGATACCGATATGGGTTGGGTTTCCACGTTCTCCCCGTGTCCGTGTGGGTTTCCTCCGGGTTCTCCGGTTTCCTCCCACAGTCCAACAACATGGATCAAGTCAATTCATTCATTCATTCATTATCTCCCGCTTTATCCTCTATTAGAGTCGCGGTGGGGTTCCCCATGCCCATCCAGGGGAGAACGTTTCGGGCGCTTGGCAGATAGACCCAGAACAGGGCGCCAATCCATCCACTCACTCACACAGACACACTCTATATGGGGCAATTTGGAGAACTCAATTGACTTGATCCATGTTTTTGGACTGTGGGAGGAAACCGGAGAACCCGGAGGAAACCCACGCAGACACGGGGAGAACTTGGAAACTCCACCCAGATGGGGATTCGAACCGGGAATCCCTAGCGCTGAGAGGCGACCGTGCTAACCACTAAGCCACCGTGCCGCCGGATCAAGTCAATTGCATTCTCAAAATTTGCCCCATATAGAGTGTGTCTGTGTGAGTGAGTGTGTGCCCAGTGATAGATTGGCGTCCTGTCCTGGGTGTATCTGCCCAGCGCCCGAAACGTTCTCCCCTGGATGGACATGGGGAACCCTCCTGCAACCCTTGTAAAGGATTAGGTGGAAGATAATGGATGGATACATTTTTAAAAGTTTTAATGTTTTAATGACTTTAATAAGCACCTGTGGGTTAACGATGTGCACAAAAACGTACAGCACAGCAAATTTTGGGGCGGCACGGTGGCTTAGTGGTTAGCATGTTCTCCTCTCAGCGCTAGGGATTCCCGGTTCGAATCCCCATTTGGGTGGAGTTTCCACATGTTCTCCCCGTGTCCGCGTGGGTTTCCTCCGGGTTCTCCGGTTTCTTCCCACAGTCCAAAAACATGAATCAAGTCAATTGAATTCTCCAAATTGCCCCATATAGAGTGTGTCTGTGTGAGTGAGTGTGCCAGTGATTGATCGGCACCTTGGCCTGGTTGTACCTGCCCAGCGCCCAGAACGTTCTCCCCTGAATGGGTATGGAGAACCCCCCCCCCTGCAACCCTAGCAGAGGATTAAGTGGAAATAATGAATGAATGAGTGGGGACATCATTCTGGTTGCATTCAGAGCAGTAATCTAAAAAAAAAAGTGTCTAAAGGTTCTAGATTTTCGAAAATGAATTGCAATTCCTAATTAAGTTCCTTTAATTGTTCAAATTAACCGACTTGGATAAAACTCTTTTAAAAAGTGAGAGGCCCACTGTAATGGTAGAGAGCAGCACACATGTCTTCGTCTATTGTAATTATACAGTGACTGTGATGGGCGGCACGGTGGCTTAGTGGTTAGCACGTTCTCCTCTCAGCACTAGGGATTCCCGGTTCGAATCCCAATCTGGGTGGAGTTTCCATGTTCTCCCTGTGTCTACGTGGGTTTCCTCCGGGTTCTCCGGTTTCCTCCCACAGTCCAAAAACATGGATCAAGTCAATTGAATTCTCCAAATTGCCCCATATAGAGTGTGTCTGTGTGAGTGAGTGTGTGTCCAGCGATGGATTGGCGTCCTGTCCTGGGTCTATCTGCCCAGCGCCTGAGACGTTCTCCCCTGGATGGGCATGGGGAACCCCACCGCGACTCTAATAGAGGATAAAGCGGGAGATAATGGATGAATGGATAATACAGCAAACCGTCTGGCTCGTTTCACCGTGTCGAAAAGCAAATGCAGCCGAGGTAATGATCACAAGCTCCGTGATTTATGAAAAGAAAGCAAACATGAGATCAGTCTGGAAACCGAGGCCTGTGTTTCGTTGCCATGAATTGTGGGAATTAAAGGAGTCATCACTAAAAAGGTATTTACGTTTCTAAAGTTCAGGGATTTAAATGTTGATTTACATCTTTAATGCATCGAGTCTTCGTTTTTTTTAGTTTTTAATTAGTTTTAAGAGCAGGTTCGTGTACATAAACTGTGTTAGTCC
The DNA here is from genome assembly GCA_019802505.1 of Corydoras sp. C115. Lineage (NCBI taxonomy): Eukaryota > Metazoa > Chordata > Actinopteri > Siluriformes > Callichthyidae > Corydoras > Corydoras sp. C115. The sequence continues at coordinate 34,237 of JAFMOC010001301.1, forward strand.
ACTTTAATAGTTTCTCTGATCATCAGGACCCCCACAGAGGAGGTATTAGGGTGGTGGAGGATCCTCAGTAGTGCAGTGATGCTGACATGGTGGTGCTGTGTTAGTGGATCAGACACAGCAGTGCTGCTGGACAGAGAACAGTCCACCAATCAGAACATCCAGGGGTCTGATCCACTCGTACCATCATCCACCACCCTAATAATACCTGCTCTGTGGGGGTCCTGATCATATAGATGGACTTTGTAGTTCTACAGTTCCATTCTGTAGTCCATCTGTTTCTCTACATACTCTGTTAGCCCGCTTTAGTATGTTCTCTGATGATCAGGACCCCCACAGAGGAGGTATTAGGGTGGTGGAGGATTCTCAGTAGTGCAGTGATGCTGACATGGTGGTGGTGTTAGTGGATCAGACACAGCAGTGCTGCTGGATAGAGAACAGTCCACCAACCTGGTGGAAACCCACGCAGACACGGGGAGAACATGGAAACTCCACCCAGATGGGGATTCGAACCGGGAATCCACTAAGCCACCGTGCCGCCGGATCAAGTCTCCAAATTTGCCCCATATAGAGTGTGTCTGTGTGAGTGAGTGTGTGCCCAGCGATAGATTGGCGCCCTGTCTTGGGTGTATCTGCCCAGCGCTTGAGACGTTCTCCCCAGGATGGGCATGGGGAACCCCACCGCGACCCTATTAGAGGGTAAAGTGGGAGATAATGAATGAATGAATGTATGGGGGGGGGTGGTAGGTTAATTCGAAGCACGATGCATTTAAAATGCTCCTCTGGTTGGAATAAGAGCAAGACATGCCACACTACTGAAAGTGTGAGCAAATACGTCAGCTGAGGGAACATTCGCCTGTACGCCGTCCAGCAGCCCATCGTGTGCATGAGGGCGCTCAGCAACCAGTTACCATGGTAATTAAGAAAGCTTGTCTGAGAAGGTCTGTGAAAGAGCTCGTTAGCTAACGGCACTTTCATCGGTTTATATAGTGCTGCGGAAAAGTGGTGTGGTCCACAGTGTGTGTGCAGAGATGATGGCATCATGCTGTAGGCTTTCCTCAGGGCATTCATGAAAACATTAAGCTAATGAAAAGGGAAAACACACACACACACACACACACACACCACTATTCATTTCATAGAGATGTTTTTTTGAACCTTTTAAAGCATAGTACCCGTATTTTCCGTACCATAAGGCGTATTATAAGGCGCAGTCTGAATTCCGGGGTCTATTTCTGTATTTGTTCCACGTATAAGGCGCACCGTACTATAAGGCGCAGTCTGAATTAGGGACTCTATTTCTGTACGGTACTTATTCTGTACGGCAGCGTATTATAAGGCACTCGCTAAAACATACGATCTACAAGAAAAGTAAAGGATGCAGAACGCTGATTTAGAATTGAAGGTTCTTCTACTACTTGATAAAACACACATTATTTGAATCTCTCTTCTCCCACAAATCCATCAAAGTCTCGTCTTCTGTGTCTGAATTAAAAAGCCGCACTCCGGCGTTCCCTCTCGTCGACGTCCGAGTCCGTCTCGTCTCCGGGCGGCCGTTCGGCGACGACGCCGGCTTTCGCGAAAGCTCGGACGACGGTCACGGCAGAACCCTCGGCCCGGGCGTCCACGATCCATTCACAGACGGTGGCGTAACTCGCCCCGCCGCCGCCTCCGAGTTTTAGTAAACGTGTGTTCACGTCTATCATCCATCGCTCCCACGTCGCCCGCGACTTTACTTTAAACGCCCCGTTTACACCGATGTCCAGCGGTCGCAGTTCTTTATTTAATCCTCCCGGAATGACGGCGAGCTCCGGATTAATTTTCTTCACTCGGCTTTTCTGTGAGATGAGCGCGCATGGAGTCACAGACCAGCAGGGCGGCGATGTGTGGAACAAACCACCCGCTCGCACAACAATACTTTTATAGATGTTGGAACTCAGTACACGTATAAGGCGCACCGGATTATAAGGATTATAAGGCGCACGTCCGATTTCTGGGAAAATTTTAGGCTTTTAGGTGCGCCTTATAGTCCGGAAAATACGGTAACTTCTTGCCGACCTCTGAACGCCCCTGAAATGCCATGAGTGCACACTGTGGTCTCTAAGTGAAAAAATGAAATCTGAAACGTCCGAGAAAAAAAAAATAAAAAATTGAACAACCCTTGATATTTCTCAGTAAGATAAATAAATTTGCTCACTTTATTGGCAGATGATTTTACATCCATCCATTCATCCATTATCTTCCGCTTTATCCTCTATTAGGGTCGCGGGGGGTTCCCCATGCCCATCCAGGGGAGAACGTCTCGGGCGCTGGGCAGATACACTCACTCACACAGACACTCTATATGGGGCAATTTGGAGAATTCAATTGACCTTGATCCATGTTTTTGAACTGTGGGAGGAAACTGGCGTGGTAGCTCAGTGGTCAGGGCGTTGGGCTATCAATCAGAAGGTTGGGGGTTCAAATCCCAGGTCCACTGAAGTTACCAATGTGGGTCCTTGAGCAAGACCCTTAACCCTCATTGCTCCAGGGATGTTGTGATGAACCCTGTGCTCACCATGTAAGTCGCTTTGGAGAAAAGCGTCTGATAAATGACCTAATGTTATGTCAAATGTTAACCAGAGAACCTGGAGGAAACCCACGCTGACACGGGGAGAACATGGAAACTCCACTCAGATTGGGATTCGAACCGGGAATCCCTTGAGCTGAGAGGCGAACATGCCAACCACTAATCCTCCTTGAGTAGCCAGGCGCCAGTCTGTACATTGGTGTCCTACACTTTTGATGCGGCTCGGCCGCTCAAGGAGGATGAGACCCCCACCGAGTCTTGGTCCTCACAAGGTTTCTTTCTTAAAATATCAACATAACAGGGAGTTTTGTCTTGCCGCTGTCTCTTCGGCTTGCTGTTTGGGGGTTTTAAGGCTTATAACTTTGTAAAGCTGCTTTGTGACAATGTACTATTATAAAAAGTGCTCTAGAAATAAACTACTTGAACTTGAACTTGTATGTTGGTAGGTAGATTTTTTATATATATATATATATTTTTTTTTTTGGCTCTCGTGGAAGGCGGTGACATGTTTCTCTTCCTCGCCGTCCTCCGTCCCTTATCAAAACCCTGCTCGGCTTCTCTGTCTTGTCTCGTCCGCAAGGACTCTTCTAGCAGCTGCTCTCGGAAACAAGAAAATCATGGAAACGATTAAATGGTCTCTCAATGCTACTGACACCATCTTCTCAACGAGAAACCGGGGTCCGGGGGAACCCGCCTGTCCCGACGGAACGTATGCAGCTGGATATACGATGGACGCGTGGGGGAAGTGGCGTGTCCTGTGTCTGGCTCCACTTTTAGTCGAAGACATTGAGGATTTATTCATATTGGGATTTCTGATCGTTGGGTTTCTGCTGATTGGATTAGGGGTTGCCCGGCTATATCGGGAAATCAGAAGTGTTTTGTCAGCTGCCCGGCGTCCCTTTACGCTGGCCAATATGATTGATGTGATGGGCAGAGCCGTTGGAGCTCAGACTGTGACTATGAATCGCAACATGGAAAGCATCTTGGAGAAGCTTTCGGCGCTACAAACGAGGTTGGAAACTTTGGAGACAGAGACTGAGAGATTCAGGCTAAATTTCTGTGAGCCTCACCTAAACATAAAGTCTTATCTTGCTATTCGGCCGCGTGTTATCAGAACTTAGCCTTCGGGGGCGAGTTGTTGATAGTAAACCTCCCCCAAAAGAACCGGTACCTAAAAGAACCGGTACCCAAGGACAAATGTGTTCAGGCTTTACCTTCTGCAATGTGTTACATCTGAGCGTTCTTCCTTTTCGAATTTCACTATTGTGGGACTAATAAAGTTATCATATTGTATATCATAGAGGGTGGCTTAGTGGTTAGCATGTTCTCCTCTCAGCTCTAGGGATTCCCAGTTCGAATCCCCATCTGGGTGGAGTTTCCATGTTCTCCCCTTGTCCGCGTGGGTTTCCTCCGGGTTCTCCGGTTTCCTCCCACAGTCCAAAAACGTGGATCAAGTTAAATGAGTTCTCCAAATTGCCCCATGTAGAGTGTGTTTGTGTGAGTGTGTGCCCAGCGATAGATTGGCGCCCTGTCCTGGGTGTATCTGCCCAGTGCCCGAAATGTTCTCCCCTGGATGGGCATGGGGAACCCCACCGCAACCCTAATAGAGGATAAAGCGGAAGATAATGAATGAATGAATGAATGTATATCATAGATGGGTAAGTAAGAAGGTAGGCAGGGAGGAAAGTTGGTAGGTAGATGGGTATGTAGGAAAATTGGTAGGTAGGAAAGTAGGTAGGTAGATGGGTAGGTGGGAAAGTTTGTAGGTAGGAAAATTGGTAGGTAGAAAGGTGAGTAGGTAGATGGGTAGGAAGGAAAGTAGGTAGGTAGGAAAATTGGTAGATTGGTAGGTAAGAAGGTGAGTAAATAGATGGGTAGGAAGGAAAGTAGGTAGGTAGAAATGTTGGTAGGTAGAAAAGTTGGTAGGTAGGTTGGTGAGTAGGTAGATCTGTAGGAATGAAAGTAGGTAGGTAGGAAAATTGGTAGATTGGTAGGTAAGAAGGTGAGTAAATAGATGGGTAGGAAGGAAAGTAGGTAGGTAGAAATGTTGGTAGGTAGAAAAGTTGGTAGGTAGGTTGGTGAGTAGGTAGATGTGTAGGAATGAAAGTAGGTAGGTAGGAAAATTGGTAGGTAGAAAGGTAGGTAGGTAGATGGGTAGGGAGGAAAGTTGGTGGGTAGATAGGTAGGAAGGAAAGTTGGTAGATAGAAAGGGGAGTAGGTAGATGGGTAGGAAGGAAAGTAGGTAGGTAGGACAATTGGTGAGAAGGAAAGTAGGAAGGTAGATTGGTAGGGAGGAAAGTTGGTGGGTAGATAGGTAGGAAGGAAAGTTGGTAGATAGAAAGGGGAGTAGGTAGATGGGTAGGAAAGAAAGTTGGTAGGTAGAAAAATTGGTAGATTGGTAGGTATAAAAATTGGTAGGTAGGAAGGTGAGTAAGTAGATGGGTAGGAAGGAAAGTAGGTAGGTAGAAAAGTTGGTAGGTAGAAAGGTGAGTAGGTAGATGGGTAGGGAGGAAAGTTGGTGGGTAGATAGGTAGGAAGGAAAGTCGGTATGTAGAAAAATTGGTAGGTAGAAAGGGGAGTAGGTAGATGGGTTGGAAAATTGATAGATTGGTAGGTATGAAAATTGGTAGGTAGGAAGGTGAGTAAGTAGATGGGTAGGAAGTAAAGTAGGTAGGTAGAAAAGTTGGTAGGTAGAAAGGGGAGTAGGTAGATGGGTAGGAAGGAAAATTGGGAGGTTGATGGTAGATTGGTAGGTATAAAAATTGGTAGATTGTTAGGTATAAAAATTGGTAGGTAGGAAGGTGAGTAAGTAGATGGGTAGGAAGTAAAGAAGGTAGGTAGAAAAGTTAGAAAGGTAGAAAAGTTGGTAGGTAGGAAGGTGAGTAAGTAGATGGGTAGGAAGGAAAGTTGGTAGGTAGGAAGGTGAGTAAGTAGATGGGTAGGGAGGAAAGTTGGTGGGTAGATAGGTAGGAAGGAAAGTCTGTATGTAGAAAAGTTGGTAGGTAGAAAGGGGAGTAGGTAGATGGGTAGGAAAATTGGTAGATTGGTAGGTATGAAAATTGGTAGGTAGGAAGGTGAGTAAGTAGATGGGTAGGAAGTAAAGTAGATAGGTAGAAAAGTTGGTAGGTAGAAAGGGGAGTAGGTAGATGGGTAGGAAGGAAAATTGGGAGGTTGATGGGTAGGAAGGAAGGTAATTATGTTGGTAGATAGATATGAAAGTAAGTATTTAAGAAAGGAAAGTTAGTTACTTGTCATTCTCTCATTTGTAAGTCGCTATGGATAAAAGCGTCTGCTAAATAAGTAACTGTAGTTTAATGTAAGTGTATGTAGGTAGGGAACAATTAAATAACTTGATTATTTTTCTGATTCCATCTTGGTTATTTTTTGCAGCTGGAAGGATGGATTGGGATTTTGTGCCCTCATTCACCGACATCGTCCAGAACTCATCGATTACGGGAAGTTGCGCAAGGTCATTCAAATCCCACCACTTTTTAACTTTCACTACTGTCATTATTTGTTTATCGTTTGTATTTGGTCCAAACGGCTAACGTAACCTTTACCCCCCCTACCCCCGTACAGGATGACCCCATGACCAACCTGAATACCGCATTCGACGTGGCGGAGAAATACCTGGACATCCCTAAAATGTTGGATGCAGAGGGTAAGGCTCATTATTATTATTAGCGATGAGTCCCAGGATGGTTATGATATTGTATTATATTGTTTTATTATTAGTATTAGTGTTGCCTCTCTTAGACTTGGAAACTGGGTATGTTTGGAAAATAACAGAGCAATTAAGAACCTGAGGAGGACCCACTGAGGAGGCATGTACAAAGGTGCATCAACACCGCATCTAATAATAAGGCTACAGAACATCATGCTTTCACCTAACCTTGACCTTTTTGTCCGTGTTTGTCCTCGATTAACGAAAATCCACATTTCAAATGCTAAAATAGTCATATTTGCATTTCGTAATCCCGCCTCTGAACATCATCACAGGTTTGAAATGAATGGTAACTGGCAAAGAACTAATGGTTACCATAGCAACGAGAATGCTGTGTGCATCTGTCGCGTACCTCTCTCTGTTTATTTTTTCTGCAAGATGAAAGATGAGTATCAAATCCGATTAGCATTATTTATCCTGAATTATTTTTTTTTTATAGATTTACAATTGAATTAAAAAAAATTTTACAAGCTCTCCGCCCACAATGTGTCCACGACCCATTTTTGGGTTGCGACCCACCAGTTGAGAATCGCTGATTTAGCAGATGCTTTTAGATAAAAAGGTAGGTAGGAAGGAAAGTAGAATGCTGTATGCGTCTGACGCGTACCTCTCTCCATCTCTTTTTTCCCCCCAAATTAAATACAAGTACAAAATCTGATTAGCATTATTTATTTTGAATTAAAAAAAATTTTGTAGATCTACAATATAAATTTGACATTTTTTTAACAAGCTGTCCGTCCACAACGTGTCCACGACCCAGTTTTAGAAAAGTAGGTAGATGGGTAAGTAGGAAAGAAAGTGCACATGCGTCTGACACGTACCTCTCTCCGTCTCTTTTTTCCCCCAAAATGAAAGATGAGTTCAAAATCTGAAATTCTAAAATTTATTTAGAATTTTACATTTTTTTTCGTACAAGCTGTCCGCCCAGAATGTTTTCATTGACCCACTTTTGGGTTGCAACCCACCAGTTAAGAATTCCTGATTTAGCAGATGCTTTTAGAAAAGTAGGTAAGACGGGTAAGTAGGAAAGAAAGTAGAGTGCTACATGCGTCTGACACGTACCTCTCTCCGTCTCTTTTTCCCCCAAAATGAAAGACGAGTTCAAAATCTGAAATTCTAAAATTTATTTTGAATTTTAGATTTTCTTTACAAGCTGTCCTCCCACAATGTTTTCAGTGACCCACTTTTGGGTTGCGATCCACCAGTTAAAAATCGGCTACAAGGCGCTTTTACGTACGTACGTTATGTAAGTAAAGTAGAATGTTGTGTGCGTCTGACGCTTACCTCTCTATGTCTCTTTTTTCCCCCAAAATCAAAGATGAGTACACAATCCGATTAGCATTACTTATCTTAAATTTTACATTTTTTACAAGCTGTTCACCCATAATGTGCCCACTTTTGGGTTGCGACCCTCCAGTTGAGAATTGCTGATTTAGCAGATGCATTTAGGTAAGTAGGTAGGCAAGTAGCTAGGTAAGTAGGTAGATGGGAGGAAAGGTGGGTAGGTAGAAAATTAGGTAGGTAAGTAAGTTGGTAGATGGGTAGGTAGGAAGGAAAGTACAATCCTGCGTGCATCTGACACGTACCTCTCTCTGTTTATTTTACCCCCAAAATGAAAGACGAGTACAAAATCCGATTAGCATTATTTATCTTGAATAAAAACATTTTTTTGTAGATTTACAATTGACCCACTTTGGATGTGTATCTGTGTGAGTAAGTGTGTCCAAGAAAAAGATTGGTGCCATGTCATGAGTACCTGAGACGTTTTTCCCTAGATGGGCATTAACCCCCCCCCCCCCCCCACCCTATTGAAGGTAAACCGGGTGCTCTAAATTGCCCCTATATAGTCTGTGTGAGTGAGTGAGTGTGCCCAGTAATACATTGGCACCCTGTCCTGGGTGTATCTGCCTAGCATCTGAAACGTTCTCCCCATGATGGGCATAGGAAACCTTCATTCAAGGTAAATCGGCTGCTCTAAATTGCCCCATACTTAGTGTGTTTGTATGTGTCTGTGTGAGTGAGTGTGTGTCCAGGGATAGATTGGCACCCTGTCCTGGGTGTATCTGCCCAGCGCCTGAAACGTTCTCCCCTGGATAAGCATGGAGAACCCCCTCATGACCCTAGTCACCCTTAAGCAGAAGTTAATAGATTGACATTTATACTCAAAAACGATACGATGGATGGCTGCAATTTGTGAAACCCTTCACACACCTTGAGTAGAACCTCCTGGAAAACATTTTACAGTGGAACGCAAAGGTTTCAGCGCACCCCCTGATGATATTTATGTTACCGCGACTCGAAGGTGAGCCGCTCCCCCACGGACTCCGAGTTAATGTCTTTAATGGATTATTTTTTATGTTCTAGAAAAAAAGAGGAAAAGAACCCCATGCAGATGTTTGGACAGATTTGCTCTCAGATAATTTCACCCTGGTCTCAGACCTTTATTAACGAGACCCTCAGGCTGGTAAAAGCTTTTGTTAGGGTAATAAAGGTTAGGAGGGTAGTTGGGGTGCAACTCCATATTGTTGCAATTTAGCGATGGGACGCACTCATATAGGTGGTCCTGTGTACACATGGGAATCATGATGATGTCATTAACATACCATGATGTAACAGAAAATGATAGCTCGATATTTTCGTCATTAATCGACATTTTGCGTTATTTAAAAATGTGTTTGGAAAAGCCTTATATTTACCTAATTTGCACTTTTTAACACTAGAATTCTCGAAAATATGAGATTTTTTGGCGTACACATGTGTGCTTAGTTCCCCCGCTCCCCTGCAGCGTGCCACTTAGCCATATATATATGGGCGGCACGGTGGCTTAGTGGTTAGCATGTTCTCCTCTCAGCTCTAGGGATTCCTGGTTCGAATCCCCATCTGGGTGGAGTTTCCATGTTCTCCCCATGTCCGCGTGGATTTCCTCCGGGTTCTCCGGTTTCCTCCCACAGTCCAAAAACATGGATCAAGTTAATTGAGTTCTCCAAATTGCCCCATATAGAGTGTGTGTGTGTGAGTGAGTGTGTGACCAGCGATGGATTGGCGTCCTGTCCTGGGTCTATCTGCCCAGCGCCCGAGACTTTCTCCCCTGGATGGGCATGGGGAACCCCACCGCGACCCTAATAGAGGATAAAGCGGGAGATAATGAATGAATGAATGAATATATATATATATATATATATAAACGGTCTGAAAAGTTGCTAAATATGGCGACAAACAGTTGCACACATTATGGGCACTCTCTATGTGAATGTGCAGTAGCATATGGCAGCAGCATTTAATGGTTAGCATGTTCTCCTCTCAGTGCTAGGGATTCCCAGTTCGAATCCCAATCTGGGTGGAGTTTCCATGTTTTCCCCGTGTCCACGTGACTTATCTCCGAGTTCCTCCCATAGTCCAAAAACATGGATCAAGTCAATTGAATTCTCCAAATTGCCCCATATAGATAGAAAGCTTTATTGTCATTATATTTATTGTCATTATATCTGCCCAGCGCCCGAGACATTCTCTCCTGGATGGGCATGGGGAACCCCCCCACGACCCTAATAGAGGATAAAGCGGGAGATAATGAATGAATGAATATATAATATATATATATATATATATATATAAACACATACATTTGCATTTGTCATTTAGCAGATGCTTTTATCCAAAGCAACAAATGAGAACTCCACAAGTCAGTAGTTATGGAGAAAAGCAGGTACACTGTAGAATTTTATATATATATATATATATATATATATATATATATATATATATATATATATGCATGATAGCAGCCTATGATATATAGAGTGTGAGTGTGTGCCCAGTGATATATTGGCACCCTGGTGGATGGGTCTATATATCGCACCCCTGTGACGTATCCACCCATATCGTGTAGCTGGTTGCGTCTGGGGATGAAGTGCGTTCTGGAAAACGCTCATGTCTATATCTAGAGGGATGAAACCCAGCCAGGTGTGCCGACATGTTTTTTTTATGTCGCCAGATACGAGGTTTTGACCATATATTCATTCATTCATTCATTCATTCATTCATTCATTATCTTCCACTTTATCCTCTATTAGGGTCGCGGTGGGGTTCCCCATGCCCATCCAGGGGAGAACGTTTCGGGCGCCGGGCAGATACACCCAGGACAGGGCGCCAATCTATCTGGGCACACACTCACTCACACAGACACACTCTATATGGGGCAATTTGGAGAACTCAATTGACTTGATCCATGTTTTTGGACTGTGGGAGGAAACCGGAGAACCCGGAGGAAACCCATGCGGACACGGGGAGAACATGGAAACTCCACCCAGATGGGGATTCGAACTGGGAATCCCTGGTGCTGAGAGGAGAACGTGCTAAGCACTAAGCCACCGTGCCGCCGATGGTTTTGACCATATAAGGTCGGATATTAGGGCTCATTATGGGCTGGATGGTTTTCCTCTAAGCTCATGTTAAATGGTGTTAAGAGCTGAGTGTGGCATCATCATAATGACACTCAGCTGTTCGACACTTCGGACGTTTTTCCAGAATGACTAATGTGAGGGGTTATGGAGGCAGGAACCACCTGCGCTGTGTCTCACATTTCGAATTTGCTCGGCTCATTAAAAAACAGAGTTATTAAAGGATTTACAAACGAAGCCAATCAGGCCAAACCAAAAACACTATGGATGATTGATGACATACGACGTCTATCTAGAACATTCATTCATTCATTATCTCCCGCTTTATCCTCTATTAGGGTCGTGGGGGGGAGGTCCCCATGCCCATCCAGGGGAGAACGTTTACTCTTGGTTCCGATGGGCATGAGTGACACTCTCACTGTTGAATTTATTATAAAGAAAGGTTCAAGGTTTATATGTGTTTGTTTTTAGTTGGTATATATATTTACCAAGCACACTGGACACAACTCCTCACTCACACAGAACCCCTCTTAGGGGCAATTTGGGGAACCAATTGACGTCCATGTTTTTTTCGGGGAGGAAACCGGGGAAAACCGGGGGAAAACCCCCGCGGACACGGGGAAATTGATTTTTATTTAATCTATGATCCAACGAATTTTTGGTATTTTTGGGGACCCCTTTTTAAAAAACCCTTTCTGCGCTGTCCCCAAATTGTGTTGAAAAAAAGGAAAAGCCCAAACCTTTTTGGGGTTCGTTTTAGGGTGGGGGGAAAAAGGG
>JAFMOC010000131.1:0-50000 GCA_019802505.1 Corydoras sp. C115
ACGTTGTGCCTAATAGCACATCTTGTTTTAAATAATGGCACCCTCTTGTGGCTCATTGCTGTAATATACATCCAATATTTCTGCTATATTTAATATCCATCTATCCATTATCTTCCGCTAACCCTAACCATTTTATTAGTGTTGCTGGGGGGGTTCCCCATGTCCATCCAGAGGAGAACGTTTCGGGCGCTGGGCAGATAGACCCAGAACAGGACACCAATCCATCACTGGGCACACACTCACTCACACAGACACACTCTATATGGCGCAATTTGGAGAACTCAATTGACTTGATCCATGTTTTTGGACTGTGGGAGGAAACCGGAGAACCCGGAGGAAACTCACGCGGACACGGGGAGAACATGGAAACTCTACCCAGATGGGGATTCGAACCGGGAATCCCTAGCGCTGAGAGGAGAACATGCTAACCACTAACCCACCGTGTCGCCCTCAATATTGAATATTTCATTGAAATTTTTTTATTGCTATCATATTTTTACATTCACATTTTTATTTTAGTGGGGCAGCACGGTGGCTTAGTGGTTAGCACGTTCTACTCTCAGCGCTAGGGATTCCCGGTTCGAATCCCCATCTGGGTGGAGTTTCTATGTTCTCCCCGTGTCCGCGTGGGTTTCCTCCGGGTTCTCCGGTTTCCTCCCACAGTCCAAAAACTTGCATCAAGTCAATTGAATTCTCCAAATTGCCCGATATAGAGTGTGTTTGTGTGAGTGAGTGTGTGTCCAGTGATAGATTGGCATCCTGTCCTGGGTGTATCTGCCCAGCGCCCGAAACCTTCTCCCCTGGATGGGCATGGGGAACCCCCCCCCCCCGACCCTAATAGAGGATAAAGCGGAAGATAATGGATGGATGGATTTTTATTATAACGCTGCTATGTTTAATTTAGACTTTTCTTTTAATATTATTATTATTATTATTATTTTTCCTAATGCAATATTTAAAAAAAAAAAAAAAAAAAAAAAAAAAAAAATATATATATATATATATATATATATATATATATATATATATATATATATATATATATATATCTTTTTTCTACAACTTGGGGGAAACTGGGACCGTAAAAACGGAATTTCGTCTACATTTCATATATCACATTTTACGTAAATAACCATAAAGTCTCCTTGAATCCTCATGTCATTCCGTGACAAAAAACAGGTGATACTAGGACGTTTTGTAAGGAGTGCTAGGCACTCCTCACCTGTTTTCATTTCCCTTTGATTATTTTCGTTCATTTGTTCTCATTCATTCATTCATTCATTCATTATCTCCCGCTTTATCCTCTATTAGGGTCGCGGTGGGGTTCCCCATGTCCATCCAGGGGAAAACGTCTCGGGTGCTGGGCAGATACACCCAGGACAGGACGCCAATCCATCTCTGGGCACACACTCACTCACACAGACACACTCTATATGGGGCAATTTGGAGAATTCAATTGACTTGATCCATGTTTTTGGACTGTGGGAGGAAACCGGAGAACCCGGAGGAAACCCACGCAGACACGGGGGTTACTATCTCATGTAACAATGGGATGGGGATGGGGATTCATTCATTCATTCATTATCTCTCGCTTTATCCTCTATTAGGGTCGCGGTGGGGTTCCCCATGCCCATCCAGGGGAGAACGTTTCGGGCGCTGGACAGATAAGCCCAGGACAGGACGTCAATCCATCGCTGGGCACACACTCACTCACACAAACACACTCTATATGGGGCAATTTGGAGAATTCAATTGACTTGATCCATGTTTTTGGACTGTGGGAGGAAACCGGAGAACCCGGAGGAAACCCACGCAGACACGGGGAGAACATGGAAACTCCACCCAGATGGGGATTCGAACCGGGAATCCCTAGCGCTGAGAGGAGAACGTGCTAAACCACTAAGCCACCGTGCCGCCTTGTTCTGATTTAGTTAATGTATTAGTTATTTTCATTGGTTACTTTTAGTTTGCACGTGATCGGGGTTTTGTATTTATTTCTTCCGTTTCCGTTTCGGTTCTTTGTTCAAGAGCGTCGACTGTAAATAAATTTCGCTTAACCTACCTGCGCCTCCTGGATCCTTTCTGCGCTACTGCGCTTTGGTTTTGCCCTGCGGACACGCACGCGCCTGACACGTTTTGGTTGGATAATGGGTGCTAAAATTTGAGAAAAGTTTGAGAACCACTGCGCTCGAGCAATTTAGTCGTTTCAGCGGCCACCTAACGAACTTTGTACTAAACGAATTTATGAAAACATGCCAAGTTAGTCTAAAGCCATCCAGATGCACTCTCATGGGGTCTTTGGGATTGAATCATTAATATTACATGAGTGATGGTGTTGGTGGGAGGTTAGTCAACGGAGGGCTGTTCTCAATCTGAGGGACGGAACGACACTGTACGGAGACACTGTACGGAGACACTGTACGGAGACAGACATCCCGCCGATGAACGCAGCTCGCCGAGCTACTCTTCATCTTCGGGCGGAGGACAGGGTCATTGCACTACATCACTACACGCTAGGGCTACCGCAACAGTCACGAGCACAGGGTGAAACAGTGACACATCCCGAGGGAAGGATGGGTGGAGGGGGAAATGGAGAGACGTCGAGGAGAAAATAACGGGCCAATACCTGCATGCTGTCCAAGTGATTCTGTATATGCAAGAGAGACCAATAACACAGTGACAAGAGATGTGAGAAACCGAACCACACTCGCAGATCTGAATCAGAACTGGTTTATTAAGCAGGAATGGGGAAGGCATGCCCGAGCCGAAGCAGAGGAAGCTGATTGGCAGCAATTAAGCGGCGGAATGGAAGCAGAGAGCGGAGAAGGAAAATCATCAGAGAGAAAAGCCACGAATGATTTTGCAGGTCGGCGCGAAAAGCGAATGGTTCCGCCCGTACGCAGAGAGCAAGCGGAGCTGGACCATCGCTCAGACTTCAGGCCGGACGCCGGCTCGGTGAGCGGCAGACTCTGACGAATGGAAATGGCGCATGCTGCCAGGCGAAAGTTAAAGAAGGAAGGTCTACACGCTTCAAGAAGAAGAGAAAAGCAGCAAGGGCGAAGGAAGACGCCGGCGCACTCACCTCTAACAAATGGACAGCGCCTTCATGTTCCTTCTTTGCCTCGACTTGAGCCTGAAGACAGAGCATGCTGGGTAAAAACTATGAACCATATACGTATTCATCCATAACACTGCAACTGCATAGAGGACTTCAATCACTCCAGAGGATACAAAGTGGAGATTATCTAATCGCAACTCATTATTCAAGATTCAAGAACATTTTATTATCATTAATATCACATTGCGGCGGCATGGTGGCTTAGTGGTTAGCATGTTCTCCTCTCAGCGCTAGGGATTCCCGGTTCGAATCCCCATCTGGGTGGAGTTTCCATGTTCTCCCCATGTCTGCGTGGGTTTCCTCCGGGTTCTCCGGTTTCCTCCCACAGTCCAAAAACATGAATAAAGTCAATTGATTTCTCAAAAAATTGCCCCATATAGAGTGTGTCTGTGTGAGTGAGTGTGTGCCCAGCGATGGATTGGCGCCCTGTCCTGGGTCTATCTGCCCAGCACCCGAGACGTTCTCCCCTGGATGGGCATGGGGAACCCCACCGCGACCCCACTAGAGGATGAAGTGGGAGATAATGAATGAATATCACATTGCGGCGGCACGGTGGCTTAGTGGTTAGCATGTTCTCCTCTCAGCGCTAGGGATTCCCGGTTTGAAATGCCCATCTGGGTGGAGTTTCCATGTTCTCCCCGTGTCTGCGTGGGTTTCCTCCGGGTTCTCCGGTTTCCTCCCACAGTCCAAAAACATGGATAAAGTCAATTAAGTTCTCAATAGAGTGTGTCTGTGTGAGTGAGTGTGTGTCCAGCGATGGATTGGCACCCTGTCCTGGGTCTATCTGCCGAGCGCCCGAGACGTTCTCCCCTGGATGGGCATGGGGAACCCCACCGCGACCCTAATAGAGGATAAAGCGGGAGATAATGAATGAATGAATGAATCCCCATCCCCATCACATTGTTACATGAGATAGTAACGAAATTATGGGTCACGGACCCCGATTACCCTGTTATTTAAATTAAAATTTTGAAGAAGAAAATGTGAAATGTAATATAGTATATCACTATAAATATATAATATATCACTACAAATATAGAATATTTAACTACAAATATAATATATAAATATATGTATATACAGTATATAAAAATAAATTTGAGAATATATTAATATATACACTATATATAAAATTAGTATAGAATAGGATAGAAATAAATATTCATTCATTCATTCATTCACTCCCCTGGATGGGCATGGGGGTTCCCCCCCCCCCCCCAATATAGGATAAAGCGGAAGATAATGAATGAATGAATGAATGAATGATGGACGAATGAGGCACGGTGGCTTAGTGGTTGGCATGTTCTCCTCTCAGCGCTAGGGATTCCCGGTTCGAATCCCAATCTGGGTGGAGTTTCCATGTTCTCCTCATGTCCGCATGGGTTTCCTCCGGGTTCTCCGGATTCCTCCCACAGTCCAAAAACATGGATCAAGTCAATTGAGTTCTCCAAATTGCCCCATATAGAGTGTATCTATGTGAGTGAGTGTGTGTCCAGTGATAAATTGGCGCCCTGTCCTGGGTGTATCTGCCCAGCGCTCGAAACGTTCTCCCCTGGGGTGCATGGGAAACCCCACCGCGACCCTAATAGAGGATAAAGCAGAAGATAATGGATGGATGAATGTTATCAGCCACACGTTGTCGTTTAAAAGACGGGGTGCACTGATGACAGATCTCTCTAAATTCTCGGGACGCTGTCGCTTCGTGGAGTGAGACAGACGTCTGTTGTTGTAACAGCTACATCAGCAGAAAACAAAAAAAAAGCAATCAGACACCAGATGTGGACAAGTGGAAAATTGTCTAAATGAGATTTTCCGCCGAATCGTCTCTTTAATTGGATGATGATCACGTCGAGATTCCGGGCGGGGCCTTTCCCGGCCGCTCGTGTGTTCATGATGGTCTAACATGCGCACTCGGACGGCCTCTCTGTGGCGAAGCGGAGAGACAGTCTGTCACGCGTTCTCCACTGAGTGCATCCACGCACTTCACCAAATGTCAGATCTCATCAGCGGCCAATTTACTGAAGCTCTCAGGATTCAAATCAGGTGGAAACGAAGAACGAGAGCATCGCTGCCATGAAATACAGCTCCATTACGGCGCCGCGCCGCGTGGTGCATCAGAAATGCTTGTACTGCTTGTTCAAGTTGAGTCAGATTTATATAAGCTATTTAATGTTGTGTATGACACGGCCTGCGGGGGGCAGGAGTGAGGAGGAGGAGGGGTTTGACTGAAGTTTTTTATTGTTCTTTTATTTATTATTATTATTATTTTATTTATTATTATTATTGTTGTTGTTTTGTTTTATATTATAATTATTATTATTAATATCCATCCATTATCTCCCGCTTTATCCTCTATTAGGGTCGCGGGGGGGTTCCCCATGTCCATTCAGGGGAGAACGTTTCGGGCGCTGGGCAGATACACCCAGGACAGGGCGCCAATCTATCATTGGACACACACTTACTCACACAGACACACTCTATATGGGGCAATTTGGAGAGCTCAATTGACTTTATCCATGTTTTTGGACTGTGGGAGGAATCCGGAGAACCCGGAGGAAACCCACGCGGACACGGGGAGAACATGGAAACTCCACCCAGATGGGGATTCGACCCGGGAATCCCTAGTGCTGAGAGGAGAACATGCTAACCACTAAGCCACCGTGCCACCCTTATTATTATTGTTATTAATATTATAATTTTTATTATTATTATTATTATTCAGTCATTCATTATCTTCCGCTTTATCCTCTATTAGGGTCGTGGGGGGGGGGGTTCCCCATGCCCATCCAGGGGAGAACGTTTCGGGCGCTGGGCAGATACACCCAGGACAGGGCGCCAATCCATCACTGGGCACACACTCACTCACACAGACACACTCTATATGGGGCAATTTGGAGAGCTCAATTAACTTTATCCATGTTTTTGGACTGTGGGAGGAAACCGGAGAACCCGGAGGAAACCCACGTGGACACGGGGAGAACATGGAAACTCCACCCAGATGGGGATTCGAACCGGGAAACCCTAGCGCTGAGAGGAGAACATGCTAACCACTAAGCCACCATGCCGCCACTTTATTATTTTTATTGCTGTTTTATTTATTTTTATTACTATTAATATTATTATTGTTGTTTATTATTATTATTATTACTATTATAATTATTATTATTTTTTTTATTAATATTATTATTATTATTAGTAGTAGTAGTAGTATTAGTATTGGTGGCACGGTGGCTTAGTTGTTGGCATGTTCTCCTCTCAGCACTAGGGATTCCCGGTTCGAATCCCCATCTGGGTGGAGTTTCCATGTTCTCCCCGTGTCCGCGTGGGTTTCCTCCGGGTTCTCTGGTTTTCTCCCACAGTCCAAAAACATGGATCAAGGTCAACTGAATTCTCCACATATTATTATTATTATTATTATTATTATTATTATTATTATTATTAATAATGCTTTTTAGTTCTTTTTTTATTCTTTTGTCTTTGTAATAGAAAAAATCTTTATGTTACAATACAAAAGCAAGGTGGCATGGTGGCTTAGTGGTTAGCATGTTCTCCTCTCAGCACTGGGGATCCAGGTTCAAATTCCAATCTGGGTGGAGTTTCCATGTTCTCCACATGTCTGTGTGGATTTTCTCCAGGTTCTTTGGTTTCCTCCCACAGACCAAAAACATGGAATCAAGTTGAATTGGCTTTTTTTATTTGCCCAATCTAAATTGCCCCTATATAGTGTGTGTGAGTGTGTGGCCAGTGATACATAGTCCTGGGGGCATATGTCCAGCTTCTGAAACGTTCTCCAATGGATCGGCATGAAGAACCTCCGTTGATTTTCATTCTTGTACTGGCTTTTTTTTAATTGCCCAATCTAAATGGCCCCTATATAGTGTTTATATATATAGTGTCTAAATTGCCCCACCGTTCTGTACTGTGTTACAGAAGGTTTACGGTAACTGGAAGTCCTCTTCAGACAGATTTAAACCCTTCTCTGGTTTCTGTACCGTACATCTCTGGTTGCCCCCACATCCAGTCTGTCCTTGCAATTCTCTGAAATATGCTGGAATAGCCCCAGGTTCTCAGGGTTCTCTACCTCACATGCCCCGCCCTGGGCGGAGTATTTTTAGTTCCAGCCTTCAGCTCCAGGGAGGAAATCAGAGCAGTGTGGTAGCTGCCACATGTTTGGTGTGATATTCACTCAGAATCCAAATGAGGTCAGGATTCAGGAGTGTCAGGCGAAAGGTCACGACCTCGCTGAACTGCACGCTAAAAACAACTGCCCTGTGTTCATCCTGTCCTGCAGATTCAACCAACGGAACCAATCAAAACCAAATTCATTCATTCATTATCTCCCGCTTTATCCTCTATTAGGGTCGCGGTGGGGTTCCCCATGCCCATCCAGGGGAGAACGTTTCGGGTGCTGGGCAGATACACCCAGGACAGGGTGCCAATCCATCGCTGGACACACACTCACTCACACAGACACACTCTATATGGGGCAATTTGGAGAACTCAATTGACTTGATCCATGTTTTTGGACTGTGGAAGAAAACCGGAGAACCCGGAGGAAACCCCCGCAGACACGGGGAGAACATGGAGACTCCAACCAGATGGGGATTTGAACCGGGAATCCCTAGTGCTGAGAGGAGAACATGCTAAACCACTAAGCCACCCAAACCAAACTAAACCAATCTAAACTAATCTAACCAAATCATTCATTCATTCATTCATTATCTCCCGCTTTATTCTCTATTAGGGTCGCGGTGGGGTTCCCCATGCCCATCCAGGGGAGAACATTTCGGGCGCTGGGCAGATAGACCCGGGACAGGGCGCCAATCTATCACTGGACACACACTCACACAGACACACTCTATATGGGGCAATTTGGAGAATTCCATTGACGGTGATCCATGTTTTTGGACTGTGGGAGGAAACCAGAGAACCCGGAGGAAACCCACGCAGACACGGGGAGAACATGGAAACTCCACCCAGATGGGGATTCGAACCGGGAATCCCTAGTGCTGAGAGGCGAACGTGCTAACCACTAAGCCACCGTGACGCCCTAACCAAATCAAAGCTAATTAAATGAAACAAAACTAATCAAAACAAAATAAAACATAATTAAATGAAACTAAACAAAATGAAACTAAACTAAACAAATTGAAATAAAAACTAAAATAAACTTACAAAACTGAAATACTTTAAACAGAAAAAACAGAAACAAAATTTAAATAAAATAAAATAAATCGTGATGAAATAATACAGAATGAATCAAAACTAAACAAATCTGAACAAAATGAATCGAAACAAAACAAATAAAAAAATTTAACTAAACTAAGGTAAAGAAACTAAAGTACTTTAAATGAAACAAAAACAAAACTAAATTATATAAAACAAAAATGAAATGAAAACTAAACCTCTTAGATTTCTGTAATTTCCTCATTTATATTCAGACCCATGAGATTTATGATTCCTATCCCTTCCCCTAATTTGTCTCTCGTGATGTTTTTTGGCCGGCATGCCCAGACCGACCACCGTGACATGCCACGTAATAGTTGCTTTAACAACCTCAAGGTTTAAAACGCAGAACGTCTGATCATATTATCTGTGTTTACAATCTAATTTAACCCAGGGTCGAACCGTGTGGCTTTAAGGTTCAGGGTGATGCATGTCCCCCCTGTCCTCACTCACACCCCCTCATCCGGTGACTGCTCAACTGTTCAGAAAACGGCAAATCAATGCCAGACGGCTGTGATCTAAACTCCTTCTGGGATCATTTTGCAATCGCCTAAAGGACACCGTCTCTGGTCTCTTTTCAGAAAGGTGCAATAAATGAAACCCATTCAGGGACCGGCGGTTCTGTTACCGGCGGTTCTGTTACCGGCGGTTCTGTTATCAGTGCTTAGACACCAATGTTTACTTTAAAGACAGACAGACAGACAGACAGAGAGAGAGAGAGAGAGAGAGAGAGAGACCGACAGACAGAGAGGACGATAAAGACAGACAGACAAAGAGACAAAGAGACAGACAGCCAGGCAGACAGAAAGATGGGCAGATAGACAAACAGACAGAGAGAGAGACAAAGACAGAGAGAGACAGACAGACAGAAAAACAGACAGAGAGACAGACGGAGAGACATACAGACAAAAAGACAGACTAAAAAACAGACATGCAAACAGAGAGCCAGAGAGAGTGACAGACAGACAGACAGAGAGACAGTGAGATAAAGAGAGACGGACAGACAGACAGACAGAGAGACAGACAAAAGACAGACAGACAGACATGCAGACAGAGAGAGACAGAGAGATAGAGACAGAAAGACAAAGCGGGACAAAGAGAGAGAAAAACAGACAGACAGAGACAGAAAGACAGACAGAGAGAGAGGGACAGACAGAGAGAGAAAGACAGACACAGAGAGAGAGAGAGAGACCGACAGACAGAGAGGATGATAGAGACAGACAGACAGACAAAGAGACAGACAGAAAGAATATAGAAAGATGGGCAGATAGACAGACAGAGAGAGAGAGAGAGAGAGAGAGAGAGAGAGAAAGACAGAAAGAGACAGACAGACAGAAAAACAGACAGAGAGACAGACGGAGAGACATACAGGCAGACCAAGAGACAAAGAGAGACAGACAGACAGACAGACTGAAAAACAGACATGCAAACAGAGAGCCAGAGAGAGTGAGACAGACAGAGAGACAGAGAGACAAAGAGAGACGGACAGACAGACAGACAAAAAGAAAGACAGACAGACAGACAGACAGACATGCAGACAGAGAGAGACAGAGAGATAGATAGTGACAGAAAGACAAAGCGGGACAGAGAGAGAAAAAAACAGACAGACAGAGACAGAAAGACAGACAGAGAGAGAGAGACAGACAGAGAGAGAAAGACAGACACAGAGAGAGAGAGAGAGACCGACAGACAGAGAGGACGATAGAGACAGACAGACAAAGAGACAGACAGCCAGGCAGACAGAAAGATGGGCAGATAGACAGACAGACAAAGAGAGAGACAAAGACAGAGAGAGACAGACAGACAGAAAAACAGACAGAGAGACAGACGGAGAGACATGCAGGCAGACCAAGAGACAAAGAGAGACAGACAGACAGACAGACTGAAAAACAGACATGCAAACAGAGAGCCAGAGAGAGTGAGACAGACAGACAGACAGAGAGACAGTGAGACAAAGAGAGACGGACAGACAGACAGAGAGACAGACAAAAAGATAGACAGACAGACAGACATGCAGACAGAAAGAGACAAAGAGATAGATAGAGACAGAAAGACAAAGCGGGACAGGGAGAGAGAAAAACAGACAGACAGAGACAGAAAGACAGACAGAGAGAGAGACAGAAAGACAGACAGACAGACAGACAGAGAGACAGAGAAAGACAGACACACAGAGAGACAGAGACAGACAGAAAGAAAACAGAGAGACAGAGCGAGACAGACAGACACAAACAGACAGAGAAACAGAGTGTGAGAGACAGAAAGACAGACAGAAAGACAGACAAGCAGACAAACAGACAGACAAACAGACAGACAGACAGAGACAGATAAAGGTTCCTCAACAAAGTTCTCAGTTTAAACCTGATCTTCAGAACCATGGAGAGGGAACCATTCGCGGTCGTGTACAGAGACATTGCTTTGTCCTCATCAGCTGAGACTTCAGCGAATGTCCCTCAAACTGGCTGTTCATCAAAACTGCTTGACCTCCAACCCGAGACTGACCGCTGCCACCTGCCGCCTCACGTATCGGGACATGTGTCCACTTATCTGCTGCAGAAGGTCAACAGCCTGCTTGGCGCAGAGAACTCCAGACTCAGACTTCAGATCTTCTTCAAACAGATTTGCTGGAGGGATCCCGGCCTCGCAGGCCTATCCCGTCACTTTCCCTGTGCTGTGCATCTCTATAGCAAGCTTAATAAACGAGTCCTCGTGGACTCACGACCGATACATCAAGCTGTCTGTCTTTAATTCAGTCTCTAAGGGCAATTACATTAATTAAACGAAACCTTTAATATCCAATCATTTTCATTTGTTTCCCAGATTATAGATTTACATTTCGTCTCGTTATCTTGGGGTTCCTTATGCTCATCCAGGAGGGACGACTTTGTAGTTTTACAATTCCAGACTGTAGTCCATCTGTGTTCTGTGTTGTTGTTAGTCCCCTGTTGGTTCTCTGTTCTCTGTTGGTCAGGAGCATCACAGAACAGGTATCATTTGAGTGGTGGATTGTTTATTGTCAGTTCTGCAGTGACACTGATGTGGTGAGGGGGTTAGTTTGTAGTTTCAGTTCTCCACCTCAGTGACACTGCCGGGATAGGACTAATGCACCCACCATATAATCCCTGCTCTGTGGGGGTACTATTGGGGTTCTGACCATTAGAACAGAGTAAAGGGGACGTACACAGTATGTACTGTAGAACACAAACAGATGGACTACAGTCTGGAATTGGAGAACTACAAAGTCCATCTTTATAGGAAGGGGAGCTGAGGACTTGGACAATAAGTGGAACAAAAAGGGGGCGTGGCCTGAATCCATCTATTCTCTGGTTGGTTTAGAAATAAAGATATTTTTTTATACTTGAAAAAATAACCAAAGTAAACTATTCACAATACCAAATGCCCCCCCCCCCCAAACACTAATATGTCCTCTGTGTGGGGTCTTGATCATGAAAGAACATACTAAAGCGGACTAACAGTGCTGCTGTAGTTTCAGTTCTCCACCTCAGTGACACTGCTGGGATAGGAATAATGCACCCACCCAATAACCCCCGCTCTGTGGGGGTACTATTGGAGTTCTGACCATTAGAACAGAGTAAAGGGGACGTACACAGTATGTACTGTAGAACACTAACAGATGGACTACAGAATGGAATTGGAGAACTACAAAGTCCATCTTTACAGGACGTGGAACTAAGAACATGGACAAGTGAAGCAAAAAGGGGGCGTGCTTAATATAAGATACAGTTCCAGGCCAAAGTTTAGGACACGCCCCCTTCTCGCTCCATCATCTATTCCCTCCACTTATCATATAGATGGACTTTGTAGTTCTACAATTTCAGACTGTAGTCCATCTGTGTTCTGTGTTGTTGTTAGTCCCCTGTTGGTTCTCTGTTCTCTGTTGGTCAGGAGCATCACAGAACAGGTATCATTTGGGTGGTGGATTGTTTATTGTCGGTTCTGCAGTGACACTGATGTGGTGAGAGGGTTAGTTTGTAGTTTCAGTTCTCCACCTCAGTGACACTGCTGGGATAGGACTAATGCACCCACCCAATAACCCCTGCTCTGTGGGGGTACTATTGGGGTTCTGACCATTAGAACAGAGTAAAGGGGACGTACACAGTATGTACTGTAGAATACTAACAGATAGACTACAGAATGAAATTGTAGAACTACAAAGTCCATCTTTACAGGAACTGGAACTCAGAACATGGACTAAGTGGAAAAAGGAGGGGTGTTCAAACTATATGTATGACATCACTATCCTATTCTCGGGTCGCGCGGGGGGGGGGGGGGGGGGTCCACATGCCCATCCAGGGGAGAACGTTTCAGGCGCTGGGCAGATACACCCAGGACAGGACACCAATCCATCACTGGACACACACTCACTCACACATACACACTCTATATGGGGCAATTTGGAGAACTCAATTGA
Organism: Corydoras sp. C115; assembly: GCA_019802505.1. NCBI lineage: Eukaryota > Metazoa > Chordata > Actinopteri > Siluriformes > Callichthyidae > Corydoras > Corydoras sp. C115. The sequence goes on from JAFMOC010000131.1 coordinate 12,774, forward strand.
CCTTGATCCATGTTTTTGGACTGTTTTGGGATTCGAACCGGGAATCCCTAGTGCTGAGAGGAGAACATGCTTACCACTAAGCCACCGTGCCGCCCACATCTTTATACCATCCATCCATTATCTTCCTCTTTATCCTCTACTCTTATCCTCTAGGGTCGTGGGAGGGTTCCCCTTGCCCATCCAGGGGAGAACGTTTTGTGCACTGGGCAGATACACCAGGAAAGCCGCCATTTCATCGCTGGCAACACACTCATTCACATAGACACACACAAACACACTCTATATGGGGCAATTTGGAGAATCAATTGACCTAGATCCATGTTTTTGGACTGTGGGAGGAAATCGGAGAACCCGGAGCCCAGAACATAGAAAATCCACCCAGGTTGGGATTCAAACCGGGAATCCTAGGGCTGAGAGGCGAACGTGCTAACCACTAAGAAGGGCAATTAAGTTTGGGGCAATTTAGCAGCCAATTCACCTTGCCCAGCACATCCTAACATCATAACCATCGAAATATTTGACTTAACAGCTCGTTGTGTTTTATGAGATGATGATGAGGAGAATTAAAGTTTAAGTTACTGTCTTTAAATGTTACATTGGACATTACACTTGGTATGACATCATCAACGTTCCCAAACGATTGGCTGGCTTTGACCTCACCCTCCCAGTTTTACCTCTGCTGTAAATATTGAGCTTTGTTTCCTGATAATGAGGGTCTGATTTGAATGTGTGCCTAAAGAAAACCGACCTGTGACCCAAAAGCAAGTGCTGCCACCTGCGTCCAGCTCAGACACCATGACCTCGCCGTACTCACCTTCTGCAGAAGGTCAATCTCCTGCTGCTTGGCACTGAGGACGGCCAGGGCCTGTTCATGCTCCAACTCTAACTGCTGCCTCCGCTCAGCAGCCTCACGCATATGCTAAAGAGAAAGAGAACGAGGAAGAGAATTAGAGAGAGGGGTAGCTCAGTGGTTACAGTGTTGGACTTTCAATCAGAAGGTTGTGGGTTCAAATCCCAGGTCCACTGAAGTTACCAATGTGGGTCCTTGAGAAAAACCCTTAACCCTCATTGCTCCAGGGATGTTGTAAGAACCCTGGAGCAATGATAAAACTGACCAATCAGAGACAAGAACATATAATCCACTCAACAAACCAATTACCACTGTAAGACTGCATTCATATTCGCCAAGTAGGTCCTTGAGCAAGACCCTTAACCCTCATTGCTCCAGGAATGCTGTATGAACCCTGTGTTCTGACCCCAACCATCAAATTGGTATATTTGTAGGACTACTAAATGACCAAATGTACAGCCTGATAAAACTGACCAATCAGACCAATTTATAATCCACTCAACAAACCAATTACCAACTGTAAGACTGCAATCGAAATCGCCTAGTACCTACTACATAGTGGGCAAAAAGTGTAGGCAAGAATATCCAAATACTGCAAGAGTGGTAGCTCAGTGGTTAGAATGTTGGATTATCAATCTTAAGGTTGTGGGTTCAAATCCCAGACTCCCAGTTACCACTGTGGCTCCTTAAACAGGGCTCTTATTCGTCATGGCTCCAGGGAGGCTGTATGAACCCTATGGTCTGACCCCAACCACCAAGTTGGGATATTTGTAAGACTACGAAATGACCAAATGTACAGCCTGATAAAACTGACCAATCAGAGTAGAGAACTCATAATCCTCAAAATCATAAACAAATCAATTACCAACTGTAAGACTTCATTCGTAATCGCCTAGTACCTACTACATAGTGGGCAAGTGCTGTATCAACCCTGTGGTCTGACCCCAACCACCAAGTTGGGATATTTGTAAGATTACTAAATGACCAAATGTACAGCCTGATAAAACTGACCAATCAGAGGAGAGAACCCATAATCCACTTAACAAACCATTTACCACTGTAAGATTGCATTTGAAATTGCCAAGTACCTACTACATAGTCGGCAAAATGTGTAGACGAGAATGCCCAAATACATAGTGAAGAGTGGTTAGAGTGTTGGGTTATCAATTTTAAGGTCGGGGGTTCAAATCCCAGACTCACTGAAGTTACCACTGTGGCTCCTTAAACAAGTCCGTTAATCATCATGGCTCCAGGGAGGCTGTATGAACCCTGTGGTTTGACCCCAACCACCAAGTTGGGATATTTGTAAGACTACTAAATGACCAAATGTACAGCCTGATAAAACTGACCAAACTGAGCCGAGAACTCATAACCCACTTAACAAACCAATTACCAACTGTAAGGCTGAATGCGAAATCGCCATGTCCCTACTACATAGTAGGCAAATGGTGTGGACAAGAATGCCCAAATACATAGTGAAGAGTGGTTAGAGTGTTGGGTTATCAATTTTAAGGTCAGGGGTTCAAATCCCAGACTCACTGAAGTTACCACTGTGGCTCGTTAAACAAGTCCGTTTTGCGTCATGGCTCCAGGGAGGCTGTATGAACCCTGTGGTCTGACCCCAACCACCAAATTGGGATATTTGTAAGACTACGAAATGACCAAATGTACAGACTGATAAAACTGACCATTCAGAGGAGAGAACTCATAATCCATTTAACAAACCAATAGCTAACTGTGAGACTACATTTAAAATCGCCTAGTACCTACTACAAAGTAGGCAAAAGGTGTAGGCATGAATGTCCAAATACATAGTTCAGTGTGGTATCTCAGTGTTTAAAATGTTGGACTATCAATCAGAAGGTTTGGGGTTCAAATCCCAGGTTCACCGAAGTTACCAATGTAGGTCCTTAACCCTCATTGTTCCAGGGGGTGCTGTATCAACCCTGTGGTCTGACCCCAACCATCAAGTTTGGATATTTGTAAGTTGTTTTGGATAAAAGCATCCGTTAAATGACCAAATTACTGTAATCGTGAGTACAAGTCAAGAAGCCTCATAAAACTGACCAATCAGAGGTTAGAAATCATAATCCACTTAACAAACCAAGTGGGCAAAAGGTGTAGGCAAGAATGTCCAAATACATAGTGAAGAGTGGTTAAAGTGTTGGGTTATCAATCTGAAGGTTGGGGGTTTAAATCCCAGACTCACTGAAGGTACCACTGTGGCTCCTTGAACAAGACCCTTAACCGTCATGGCTCCAGGGGGTGCTATATCACCCATATGGTCTGACCCCAAGGCACGAATGTCCAAATAAATAGTACAGTGTGGTAGCTCAGTGGTTAAAGTGTTGGATTATCAATCAGTAGGTTGTGGGTTCAAATCCCAGGTCCACCGAAGTTACCAGTGTAGGTCTTTGAGCAAGACCCATTGCTCCAGGGGGTGCTGTATCAACCCTTTGTTTTGACGTCAACAATCAAGTTGGGATATTTGTATGTCACGTCTGCTAAATGATCAAATGTACAGCCTGATAAAACTAACCAATCAGAGGCGAGAACTTACCAACTGTAAGGCTGAAAGCGAAATCGCCTATTACCTACTACAAAGTAGGCAAGAGGTGTAGGCAAGAATGTCCAAATACATAGTACAGTGTAGCAGGGGTGTTTTTATGGTTTAGAAACATCAGGGGCTTTAGCCCAGATCCCTTATTCCCCCCTGTCCTCTTTAAAAATTGCCCTTTCATGAGTGTATTTATCCGATTTTTCAAACTGCTGTTACATTTATTTTGTTTGATCAGTTATTAGTTATAAATTAAACAACATATGAAATCTCTCCAGGATCCTCGAGGGTTCATGTGCTTTGTAGATCTGGAGAAGGCTTTCGACTGTGTCCCTCGGGGTATTCTGTGGGAGGCGCTTCGTGAGTATGGGGTACATGGCTCCATACTACGGGCCATTCAGTCCCTGTATTTGCGAAGCAGGAGCTTGGTTCGCATGGCCGGCAGTAAGTCGGACTGGTTTCCAGTGAGGGTTGGACTCCGTCAGGGCTGTCCTTTGTCACCGGTTCTGTTCATAATTTACATGGACAGAATTTCTAGGCGCAGCCAGGGGATGGAGGGTGTCCGGTTTGGTGATCTGAGGATTACGTCGCTGCTGTTTGCAGACGATGTGGTCCTGTTATCATCATCAGGCTGCGAACTTCAGCTCTTACTGGATCGGTTTGCAGCCGAGTGTGAAGCGGCCGGGATGAGAATCAGCACCTCCAAATCTGAGGCCATGGTTCTCAGTCGGAAAAGGGTAGAGAGTCCTCTCTGGGTCAGGGATCAGATCTTGCCTCAAGTGGAGGAGTTTAAGTATCTCGGGGTCTTGTTCACGAGTGATGGTAAGATAGAGCGTGAGATTGACAGACGGATCGGGGCGGGGTCAGCAGTGATGCGGACCCTATACTGGTCTGTTGTGGTAAAGAAGGAGCTGAGCCACAAGGCAAGGCTCTCGATTTACCAGTCGATCTACGTTCCGACCCTCACCTATGGTCATGAGCTTTGGGTAATGACCGAAAGAACAAGATCGTGAATACAAGCGGCCGAAATGGGTTTTCTCCGCAGGGTGGCAGGGCTCTCCCTTAGAGATAGGGTGAGAAGCTTGGTCATCCGGGAGAGACTCGGAGTGGAGCCGCTACTCCTCCGCATCGAAAGGAGCCAGTTGAGGTGGTTCGGGCATCTGGTAAGGATGCCTCCTGGGCGCCTTCCTAGGGAGGTGTTCCAGGCAAGTCCGGCTGGAAGGAGACCCAGGACACGCTGGAGGGATTATATCTCTCAGCTGGTCTGGGGTTCCCCCAGTCGAGCTGGTGGAGGTGGCTGGGGCGAAGGAGGTCTGGGTCTCCCTACTTCGGTTGCTGCCCCCGCGACCCGAACCCCGGACAAGCGGAAGATAATGGATGGATGGATGGATGAAATGTGTCTGTCAGCAGTGGATAGCACATTCATTTCAAATAAATGATGGTTTTGGCTGAAAACTTTTGAATAAACGAACCTGAGCTTCGGCAGAAAAGCATGAATCTGTTTTAGGAGTCGCAGATGAGACAGTTTTAAGAAGGTTTTGCTTTGAAATACCGTAAGTTTGCAAAAGTTTGCGCCTTCGGAAAAAATCTGACAGTTTCTGAAAGCTGAGAAGCTGCTCTTTACAGCCAACATACAGTTATTACGGTAACTTAACTCCCAATACTGGCGATAAATATCTGTCTCCCTCAAACACACACAGAGTTTAGAAGCACAAACGGCTGACGGTGACTCCATGGTTCGGTCCCGCTGCTGAAGGAGAGGCTGCAGAGAAAGCTGCTCTCATTTGATTCGGGGCTACAGCCCCCAAAGCCCAGCTCTAACGACGCCCCTGCAGTGTGGTATCTCAGTGGTAAGAGTGTTGGGCTAGCAATCTGAAGTGGAGAATGCTGCACTGTGTCAATAAATCACTTATTAATTAAACGCCGTGCTTTATTATTAGCTCTAACTGCCTTCCTTGTCTGTTTCTTTTGAGGTGTCCCCCGGCTTCCTGGAGATCTTCATCCATGGCTCTGCTGACGAATACTGGATGGAACCTGACAAGGCGGTCCTGCAGGACGCCCCCTAATGGACTCACATATAGTTTTCCAGTTGTTAGTTTTTCCATTTGTTAAATATCTGTACATAGCTGTCCTACATTGTTGTTGCTGCCTGGCCGAGTCCCCCACTGAGTCTTGGTCCTCACAAGGTTTCTTCCTTAAATAACAACATAAAAGGGAGTTTTTTCTTGCCACTGTCGCTTCGGCTTGCTCTTTGGGGGTTTAAAGGCTTTTCATTCTGTAAAGCTGCTTTGTGACAATGTACTGTTGTAAAAAGCGCTATAGAAATAAATAACTTGACTTGACTTGAGAAAGTTTCCATTGAAACCCAACAGGACTAAGGTGACGTGGTGATGCCAGGTGTCTCTTGTAATGTATCTGTACGCAGTGCCGGCAACAAAGCGTGTCCTGGCATCCATTTGGGGCCAAAGTCCCGCTCTTGGACCATGGAATTCCCCCCCCCCACTCCCATGGAATGTACTGTCACAGCTTATAAGGCGGCGCAACATCAGGTGCGCTCATCCATCTTCCTGATCATCGCGTCGGCAACGCGCCCCTCCAGCACCAATGTACATCCATCACAGAGACAATAGTTTGAATTGGAAAAAGGGCGGCACGGTGGCTTAGTGGTTAGCATGTTCTCCTCTCAGCTCTAGGGATTCCAGGTTCAGATCCCAGTCTGGGTGGAGTTTCCATGTTCTCCCAGTGTCCGCGTGGGTTTCCTCCGGGTTCTACGGTTTTCTCCCACAGTCCAAAAACATGGATCAAGGTCAATGGAATTCTCCAAATTCTCCAATCTCTCTAGATTGGCGCCCTGTCCCGGGTGTATCTGCCCAGCGCCCGAAACGTTCTACCCTGGATGGGCATGGGGAACTTCATTATGAGATACAATGACATTATGAAGAACAAATGATCAACTCGGTACAACAACATGGCAACATAGTGGTTAACACACCCTCCTCTCAGTGCTGGGATTCCCGGTTTGAATCCCAATCTGGGTGGAGTTTCAATGTTCTCCCCGTGTCCCAGTGGGTTTCCTCCAGGTTCTCCGGTTTCATCCCACAGTCCAAAAACATGGATTCAAAGTAAACTGAATGTTCTAAATTGCCCCATCTAGTGTATGTCTGTGTGAATAAGTGAGTGTGTCCAGCCATGGATTGGCACCCTGTCCTGGGTGTATCTGCCCAGCCCCCAAAACGTCCCCCCCCAGATGGGCATGGGGAATCCCCTCGTGACCCTAGTACAGGATAAAGCGGAAGATAATGGATGGATAACTGATAAAACTGGGGCATTCTGACCCGGTAGTGTACATTATGAAAAAATTAATATTAAGAGAGAATCCAGGTTTGAATCCCAATCTGGGTGGAGTTTCCATGTTGTCCCCGTGTCTGCGTGGGTTTCCTCTGGGTTTTCCATGTTTCCTCCCACACTCCAAAACCATGGATTCAAAGTAAACTGAATGTTCTAAATTGCCCCATCTAGTGTATGTCTGTGTGAATGAGTGAGTGTGTGTCCAGCTATGGATTGGCACCCCCAAAACTTTCTCCCCCAGATTGCCCCCTCCCTGCGACCCTATTAGAGGATAAAGTGGAAGATAATGGATGTATAACTGATAAAACTGGGGCATTTTGACCCGGTAGTGTACATTATGAGAAAACAAATATTAAGAGAGAATCCAGGTTTGAATCCCAATCTGGGTGGAGTTTCCATGTTGTCCCTGTGTCTGTGTGGGTTTCCTATGGGTTCTCTGGTTTCCTCCCACACTCCAAAACCAAGGATTCAAAGTAAACTGAATGTTCTAAATTGCCCCATCTATTGGCACCCTGTCCTGGGTGTATCTGCACGTTCTCCCCCAGATTGCCCCCTCCCCGCGACCCTATTAGAGGATAAAGCGGAAGATAATGGATGGATAACTGATAAAACTGGGGCATTCTGACCCGGTACTGTACATTATGAGAAAACAAATCTCCCACACTCCAAAACTATGGATTCAAGGTAAACTGAATGTTCTAAATTGCCCCATCTAGTGTATGTCTGTGTGAATGAGTGAGTGGTGTGTCCAGCCATGGATTGGCACCCTGTTCTGGGTGTATTTGCCCCCCCCTTCCCCCCCAATGGGCATGGGGAATCACCTCGCGACCCTAGTAGAGGATAAAGCGGAAGATAATGGATGGATAACTGATAAAACTGGGGCATTCTGACCCGGTACTGTACATTATGAGAAAACAAATCTCCCACACTCCAAAACCATGGATTCAAGGTAAACTGAATGTTCTAAATTGCCCCATCTAGTGTATGTCTGTGTGAACGAGTGAGTGTTTGTCCAGCCATGGATTGGCACCCTGTCCTGGGTGTATCTGCACGTTCTCCCCCAGATTGCCCCCTCCCTGCGAGCCTATTAGAGGATAAAGCGGAAGATAATGGATGGATAACTGATAAAACTGGGGCATTCTGACCCGGTAGTGTACATTATGAGAAAACAAATCTCCTCCCACACTCCAAAACCATGGATTCAAAGTAAAGTGAATGTTCTAAATTGCCCCATCTAGTGTATGTCTGTGTGAATGAGTGAGTGTGTGTCCAGCCATGGATTGGCACCCTGTCCTGGGTGTATCTGCACGTTCCCCCCCAGATTGCCCCCGCCCAGCGACCCTATTAGAGGATAAAGCGTAAGATAATGGATGGATAACTGATAAAACTGGGGCATTCTGACCCGGTAGTGTAGTGTACATTATGAGGAAACAAATCTCCTCCCACACTCCAAAACCATGGATTCAAAGTAAAGTGAATGTTCTAAATTGCCCCATCTAGTGTATGTCTGTGTGAATGAGTGAGTGTGTGTCCAGCCATGGATTAGCACCCCCAAAACTTTCTCCCCCAGATTGCCCCCTCCCCGCGACCCTATTAGAGGATAAAGAGGAAGATAATGGATGGATAACTGATAAAACTGGGGCATTCTGACCCAGTACAGTACATTATGAGAAAACAAATACTAAGAGTATCTAGTGTATGTCTGTGTGAATGAGTGAGTGTGTGTCCAGCCATGGATTGGCACCTTGTCCTGGGTGTATCTGCACGTTCTCCCCCAGATTGCCCCCTCCCCGTGACCCTATTAGAGGATAAAGCGGAAGATTCGTCTGACATTTGAACCACGCTTCAACAGAATTATTTTAAAAGTAAACTCAAACAACCTGGACAAAAATGATGGCACCCCTGTAAATAATATGACCAAAGAGACATCAAGGTGTTAAATCAAGTTGTGTCCACCAATTTGCATCACAGGTGTCTACCATCTTGTAATCAGTCAGTGCACTTTATATTTAGGGCTAGAGGTAGTCACTGTGCTGTTTGGTGACATGGTGTGTACCACACTCAACATGGACCAGAGGAACGAATCTTCTTGTTGACGGCTCTATTTTGATTTGTCAATGTCATTTATTCACCACTCAACTAATACGTCTGTGATGGTCCTTCAAGGTCCTGTTCTTAAGAGAATAATGTAGGAAATCAGTGTTTAAAGACAAATCCTAAACTTCTTTGTTCCTTGCATGTTGGGCCATTCAGTATATACATACACATTAAACAATTACCCAAATAGTAACATTGCACATTTGTACTGTTCATTCACCAATAGTAATTAGCTTACGCAGACATGGGGAGAACATGGAAACTCCACCCAGGCTGGGATTGTATTGTCAGCTCAATGGATGGATAACTGATAAAACTGGGGCATTCTGACCCGGTACTGTACATTATGAGGAAACACTGTACATTAAGAGAGAAATCGAGGTAACTGCAGGGCAGGGGTCACAGATATGAGGTTGGAAAGAGAGCGAAAAAGATGAACACTAAGAGAAAGGATGATGGTGAGGGTGACAGCAGGCGGGCGATTGAGAGACAGAAGACAAATATCTCACTAAAAGTGACTCAATGATGATGAAGTGTGACTGAACCCCCAGCGCCGAGCCTCAGCGGCGCTCCTGAAACGCCAGAAGAATCACCTCCAAACGCCTGTGACTGCATCTCCATCATCCTCCCTACATCTGCTACCTAAACCTGTTCGTCTCGCACTCATCCATCTCTCGCTCGCTCGGCGTCACGCGCTCGGTGTCTACGGACAGAAAAAAGTCGACTTGGGCTTCGATGGAAAAAAAAAAACAAGAGCGAGAAATCGAATTTACAAAATGGCACAGTATCAATCACTTAAAAGAAATTTCTTGTTATTCTGACATTTTTCATCAAAATGCAATAAGTGGCCTCTAAACGCCTTCCTTCTGACAGCCTCGCCGTGCGTCTGGGGATGTGGGAAAAAAAAATATGACTACCTTCATACTCTCCTCCACCCAATAAACCCACTGTTCTATTAAAGAACCGAGAAATCAACTGCTTTATTTTCTCATCTCATTATCTGCCGTGGATGGTGGGGTGGCTTAGTGGTTAGCATGTTCTCCTCTCAGCACTAGGGATTCCCGGTTCGAGTCCCAATCTGGGTGGAGTTTCCATGTTCTCCCTGTGTCCACGTGGGTTTCCTCCGGGTTCTCCGGTTTCCTCCCACAGTCCAAAAACATGGATCAAGTCAACTGAGTTCTCCAAATTGCCCCTTATAGAGTGTGTCTGTGTGAGTGAGTGTGTGCCCAGCGATAGATTGGCGTCCTGTCCTGGGTGTATCTGCCCAGCGCCTGAAACGTTCTCCCCTGTATGGACATGGGGAACCTCCATCCAATGGATGGATGGATTACCTGCCGCTTAATTCTCTAGATTTGTGGGGATGGGGGAGAACGTTTCGGGCGCTGGGCAGATACACCCAGGACAGGGCGCCAATCCATCGCTGGGCACCCACTCACTCACACACTATATAGGGGCAATTTAGAGCATTTCATTTACCTTGAATCCATGTTTTTGGACTGTGGGAGAAAACCGGAGAACTCGAAGGAAACCCACACGGACACGGGGAGAACATGCAAACCACCCAGATTTGGATTTAAACCTGGACCCAGCGCTGAGAGATGAACGTACTACCGCTACACCACCACACCAAATAAAAAAAAAACTAAAGTGAACATACCAAATATCCACATGAAGTGTTATGCCACGAAGTCTCTGATTGGCCCTTCAACGGTACGCTGACAGTATGATTGATATGATCATTGATATGAGATGCTGTTAGCACCGATGATATTCACAATGGTTGTATCCGCCCACCAACACTTCTACCTTCCACCCATCAGGAAGGCACACCAGCGGCTCTGCTTCCTCAGACAGCTGAGGAGAGCCGGACTCAGGAGCTCAGTCCTCACCTCCTACAGATTTATATTTACATTACATTATTTAGCAGACACTTTCATCCAAAGCGACTTACAAGGTCAACACAGGGTTCATCACAACATCCCTGGAGCAATGAGGGTTAAGGGTCTTGCTCAAGGAGCCACATTGGGAACTTCAGTGGACCTGGGAATTGAACCCCCAACCTTCAGATTGATAGCCCAACACCCTAACCACTGATCTACCACTCCCTACAGATGTGTGATGGAGAGCGTACATGGAAAACTCCACTTGTACATGGAAAAGAACATGGAAACTCCACCCAGATGGGGATTCGAACCAGGAATCCCTAGCGCTGAGAGGAGAACGTGCTAACCACTAAGCCACTCGTTCGGTGTTTTGTTAATTATTGTGTTTGTCATTGGTTAGCTCGCATGTTTCTATGTGTGCACCTTTTGTGCTATTCAGTTTCCTCCCGTTTTTTTTTCTCTTCAAGCTAGCGTCTTCAGTAGCTGTGCCGCCCACTTATATGTTTATATTTTACATTTGTATTGTACGCTGCTATATTAAATGTATTATTTCATCCATCCATTCTTATCTTCTGCTTTATCCTCCACTAGGGTCGCAGGGGGGGGGGGGTTCCCCATGCCCATCCAGGGGAAAACGTTTCGGGCGCTGAGCAGATACACCCAGGACAGGACACCAATCTTGCCATCAATCTATTGCTTGACACTCACTCAGACAGACTCACACACTTACTCTATATGGGCCAATTTGGAGAAGTCAATTAACCGTGATTCATGTTTTTGGACTGTGGGAGGAAACTGGAGAACCCGGAGGAAACCCACGCGGACACAGGGAGAACATGGAAACTCCACCCAGACGGGGATTCGAACCGGGAATCTCTAGCGCTGAGAGGCGAACGTGCTAAGCACTAAGCCACCGTGCCGCCTGTTTTTAATTTTATTGTATTATTAATAAAAAAAAAATAAAAATTCTACCACTTGGGGTAAACTGAGTCCATGAATCGGAATTTCGTTTACATTTCATGTACCACATGTTACGTTAATGACAATAAAGTCTCCTTGAATCCTTGAAAAATGCGTATAATAAAGCAATTAGACGCTCGAGGTTGTGCATTATTGTGAATAAATCACGGGAAAAAGCCTGACACAGATGTCTGATTGAATTACAGCCGTCCAGACTCTTTATGTCGTTGGTTCTCACTGAGACAGAGCAGGGATCCCGACCCAACGCTCAAATGTTCCATAAGTTGCCACTCTCGATTGTCTGACCTTGGAAGCATCCGTCTATAATATTCCTTTTCTGTTATTTACAGTCCTTTTTATGCGCTGTGGGAAGAACGTGATTAATGAGGACGGAAAGCACTCTTACCTTCAGCACCTGCTCTAGGTTCTCCAGTTTGCCTTGGAGCTGAGTCCTCTCCCACAGAGCACAATCTCTCTCCACAGTCACAGCACACAGAGCCTCCCACAGGCGCTCATACTCACTCTTCACCTGAACACCACAGACAGAGAAACAGAAGACAGAGGTCAGGGTCAGCGTCCTCCAAATCGCCCCCTCATTTCGGCCCATCAGTCTGCACTCACGCTGAAATGCTGTGGAATTGTGGGGAGGTGAGTGGGGGTGGGGAGGGGGGTCAGCCCCTCGCTGTGAGGTTCAACCACCTGATTCTGCCCTCATCTCCAATCTGATGGAGGTGGATTGAACAAGGGAAGCCACAGGGAAGATGACCCACGATGTAATATGTATGGCACAACAAAAATTTGGACACGCCCCCCTTGTACATTGTATCAGTACCACTTCCTGTAAAGATGGACTTTGTAGTTCTCCAATTCTACCCTGTAGTCCATCTGTTAGTGTTCTACAGTACATACTGTGTAAGTCCCCTTTACTCTGTTCTAATGGTCAGAACCCCAATAGTACCTCCACAGAGGAGGCATTTTGTGGGTGCATTATTCCTATCCCAGCAGTGTCACTGAGGTGGAGAACTGAAACTACAAACTAACCCCCTCACCACATCAGTGTCACTGCAGAACTGACAATAAACAACCCACCACCCAAATGATACCTGTTCTGTGATGCTCCTGACCAACAGAGAACAGAGAACCAACAGGGGACTAACAACAACACAGAACACAGTTACGTTGATTTTTTACTTATATTGGAAGGATTGTATATATATATATATATATATATATATATATATATATATATATATGTATATATATATATATATATATATATATATATATATATATATATATATATAGGGCAGCATGGTGGCTTAGTGGTTAGCATGTTCTCCTCTCAGCACTAGGGATTCCCGGTTCGAATCCCCATCTGGGTGGAGTTTCCATGTTCTCCCCGTGTCTGCGTGGGTTTCCTCCGGGTTCTCCGGTTTCCTCCCACAGTCCAAAAACATGGAACAAGTCAATTGAGTTCTCCAAAATTGCCCCATATAGAGTGTGTATGCGTGCGTGTCTGTGTGAGTGAGTGTGTGCCCAGTGATAGATTGGTGCCCTGTCCTGGGTGTATTTGCCCAGCGCCCGAAACGTTCTTCCCTGGATGGGCATGGGGAACCCCCCACGACCCTAATATAGGATAAAGAATGAATGAATGAATGTATATATACTGTACATATAGTTTGTGTTTGTGTATATATATATATATATATATATATATATATATATATATATATATTCATTCATTATCTCCCGCTTTATCCTCTATTAGGGTCGCGGTGGGGTTCCCCATGCCCATCCAGGGGAGAACATCTCGGGCGCTGGGCAGATAGACCCAGGACAGGGCACCAATCTATCACTGGACACACACTCACTCACACAGACACACACTATATGGGGCAATTTGGAGAATTCAATTGACTTGATCCATGTTTTTGGACTGTGGGAGGAAACCGGAGAACCCGGAGGAAACCCACGCAGACACGGGGAGAACATGGAAACTCCACCCAGATGGGGATATTTGAACCGGGAATCCCTAGCGCTGAGAGGCGAACGTGCTAGCCACCGTGCCGCCTATATATATATATATACACTCACTGGCCACTTTATTAGGTACACCATTCTAGTAACGGGTTGGACCCCCTTTTGCCTTCCGAACTGCCTCAATTCTTCGTGGCATAGATTCAACAAGGTGCTGGAAGCATTCCTCAGAGAGTCTGGTCCATATTGACATGATGGCATCACACAGTTGCCACAGATTGTTCGGCTGCACATCCATGATGCGAATCCCCCGTTCCATCACATCCCAAAGATGCTCTATTGGATTGAGATCTGGTGACTGTGGAGGCCATTTGAGTACAGTGAACTCATTGTCATGTTCAAGAAACCAGTCTGAGATGATTCCAGCTTTATGACATGGCGCATTATCCTGCTGAAAGTAGCCATCAGATGTTGGGTACATTGTGGTCATAAAGGGATGGACATGGTCAGCAACAATAATCAGGTAGGCTGTGGCGTTGCAACGATGCTCAATTGGTACCAAGGGGCCCAAAGAGTGCCAAGAAAATATTCCCCACACCATGACACCACCACCACCAGCCTGAACCGTTGATACAAGGCAGGATGGATCCATGCTTTTATGTTGTTGACGCCAAATTCTGACCCTACCATCCGAATGTCGCAGCAGAAATCGAGACTCATCAGACCAGGCAACGTTTTTCCAATCTTCTATTGTCCAATTTCGATGAGCTTGTGCAAATTGTAGCCTCAGTTTCCTGTTCTTAGCTGAAAGGAGTGGCACCCGGTGTGGTCTTCTGCTGCTGTAGCCCATCTGCCTCAAAGTTCGACGTACTGTGCGTTCAGAGATGCTCTTCTGCCTACCTTGGTTGTAACGGGTGGCTATTTGAGTCACTGTTGCCTTTCTATCAGCTCGAACCAGTCTGGCCATTCTCCTCTGACCTCTGGCATCAACAAGGCATTTCCGCCCACAGAACTGCCGCTCACTGGATGTTTTTACTTTTTCGGACCATTCTCTGTAAACCCTAGAGATGGTTGTGCGTGAAAATCCCAGTAGATCAGCAGTTTCTGAAATACTCAGACCAGCCCTTCTGGCACCAACAACCATGCCACGTTCAAAGGCACTCAAATCACCTTTCTTCCCCATACTGATGCTCGGTTTGAACTGCAGGAGATTGTCTTGACCATGTCTACATGCCTAAATGCACTGCGTTGCCGCCATGTGATTGGCTGTTTAGAAATTAAGTGTTAACGAGCAGTTGGACAGGTGTACCTAATAAAGTGGCCGGTGAGTGTATATACACACATACATATATAAATACATATACACAAACAGTGTTGCTGTTATTGTGGCTGTAATTATTGAATCTTTTGAATCACTGCACTAGTTAAGCTGCAAATTCTTATGAAACTTCTTATACAATTGCTGAGAGTTTCCACTAATGAACCACAAAATCTTTAATTAACAACAAAAATCTCTTTTATTAATGAGAGAACATGTTAAATCACTGATGCATGATGTACTGTGCAGAATTTCCTCTCCCGTCATAATAAACTGTCATAACATACAGTATGATTACTCTGCGGGGATCACAGTAATAAACTGCTCAGGTTCCTTCAACACATCACTGACTCACTCCATCACGTCCTTTACTGTGTTTGTTGCTGCTGAAGGGATTTTTTTTAATAGAATCTCGATCATAATAAAAGTCTTTTTGTGCTCAAGGTTACTTTTATGTTTGTATTTTTAATGTATTTTTTTATTCCACTTACACATCGGTTTTTATTTTGGGGTTTGATCGTCTGTAAAGCTGCTTTAAAATCCTGTTCTGTTGTAAAAAAAAACTTATTATATAGGGCGACTTTAGTCATTCCAAACATATCTGTGTTTTTGACAGTGGAAGGAAACAGGAGAACCCTGCTGACCCATGCTGACACGGGGAGAACAGCATGTTCTGAAAACCCATGCTGACACGTGGAGAACATGAAAACTCATTAATATTCATTCATCCATTATCTTCCGCTTTATCCTCTACTAGGGTCGTGGGGGGGGTTCCCCATGCCCATCCAGGGGAGAACGTTTTGGGTGCTAGGCAGATACACCCAGCAAAGGGCGCCAATTTATCGCTGGGCATACACTCACTCACACACACACACACACACTCTATATGGGGCAATTTGGAGAATTCAATTGACCTTGATCCATGTTTTTGGACTGTGGGAGCAAACCGGAAAACCCGGAGGAAACCCACGTGGACACGGGGAGAACATGGAAACTCCACCCAGATGGGGATTCGAACCGGGAATCCCTAGCGCTGAGAGGCGAATGTGCTAACCACTAAGCCACCGTGCCGTCCCATTAATATTCATGATCCTTTAAACAGGTTCTGAGACTCCACCCAGATCAGCATTCGAACCCTTGGTGAACCGTTTGCATGTCCGTCTCTTAGCGCTGGGGTATCCAGGTTCGAATCCCGATCTGGGCGGAGTTTCCATGTTCTCCATATGTTCCTGTGAAATTTCTCCGGGTTCTCCGGTTTCCTCCCACAGACCTAAAACATGGACATGATGATTAATATCATACGATGATTGGAATGATTAAAGTAGAGGATTAAGTGGTCCAGATAAAGATAACAATGTAATGAGCTTCTTCTTGACCCGGGCTTGTACACTGCAAATGGTGTAAACATTAGTTGACGACTCAGTATCTCCACTTTACCCATCAGCACGTGTTTGGATGTGAGAGGAAACTGGAGAAAACCCCACAGCTGTTCTGTTCTATTCAGAACCTGTTTAAAGAATCATGAATCATTTATGAATCTTTTATCAACCAACAGAAAGCCAATGAATTCCAAATTGTTTACATATACCAGTTGTGGAGAACATACACTGTGCACTACTGCTGCGTGCCGTCCATTACCATTACACCCCTGTACCATCACTATGGACCAAAGGAGCACGTTCAGTGGCAGGCTGTTGTCACTGAGCTGCTCCAAAGGCTCCATCTTTTGTTCCGAAGGCCATCAGGCTCTACAATACTACTGTTTTGGGCCGGAAGAACCGAACATTTAAAGTACTGTATATTGTATTTTTGCACATGATCACTTGATCTCCATCCATACTGGACACTTTATTTTCACTTTATTTTTGATACCACTACACACACACTTGACACTTTATAATGATACATTTTTATTTATTTATTTCCCTCTATCTTTTATTGTAATGTTATTGCTACTGGCTGCTAAATTTCCTTCGGGATGAATAAAGTATTCATTCTATCTGTCTATCTGTCTGTCTACTGCCCGCAAACAAACGTACAGACCTCAACTCATCTAAAGTGTAGTCATACTGGAAAAGTAGTAGTAGCAGTAGTAGTTGTAGTAGTAGTATTATTAGTACTTGTATTAGTACTATTAGTATTTGTAATAATACTTCTAGCAGTAGGAGGACTTGTAATAGTGGTAGAAGTACCGTAGTAGAAGTAGTGCTTATAATAGTTGCAGTAGTATTATTAGTAGTAATTGTAGTAGTAATAGTAGTATTAGTAAAACTTGCAGTTCTAGTATTATTAGTTGTACTTGTGGTGGTAATAGTGGTATTAGTAAAACTTGCAGTTCTAGTATTATTAGTAGTACTTGTGGTGGTAATAGTGGTATTATTAAAACTTGGAGAAGTATTAGTAGTACTTGTAGGTGCAGAAGTATTATTATTAGTAGCAGGAGCGTTTTTGGGGTTTAGAAACATCAGGGGCTTTGGCCCAGATCCCTTATTCCCCCTCTGTCCTCTTTAAAAATTGCCCTTTCATTGTTACAGCTGCCTGGGGCACCTGTCCCTCATTTCATTTACTCATTGTCTCCGTTGGGTGATTGGTTTATTTTGTGCACGTGACCGGGTGTTTTTCTTACTTAGTTTCCGTCTTCCCTCTCCCCCGTGCACGTCTTTGTTTCGGTACATCCCGATGTTAGTTCGTTTGTTTTGTTCCCCCCTTTTTTTTGGTGTCCCTACACCATTTTTAATAATAAATCCGTTTTGTTTTTATACCCGGTGTCTCTGGACTCTCCTTCCGCGCTCAATCACGGTGCGGCGCTGCGCACTATCCCTGCGCACGTCGTATTCGTGGGAGCGTTTCACCCAGCGGACCGGCGTACGCAATCTTCTCCGCATAGCCGTTCCCAAGAAGCGCTCACTAGGCGCGAGCGGCGTACGCATTCCCTCCCGCGTAGCCGATCATCCCGGGGAAGAACGAGCGCTTCTAACATTCATGAGGGTATTTATTCATTTTTCAAACTGTAGTTACATTTTGTTTAAATTGAATCAAAATAAATTGGGTCATTTATTGGACGCTTTTATCCAAAGCGACTTCCAAGGTGAGCACAGGGTTCATCACAACATCCCTGGAGCAATGAGGGTTAAGGGTCTTGCTCAAGGAGCCACATTGGTAACTTCAGTGGTCCTGGGATTTGAACCCCCAACCTTCAGATTGACAGCCCAACACCCTAACCACTGAGCTACCACTCCCCTGTTTGATCAGTTATTAGTTATATTGGATAATATTAAATTACGTATTAAATGTGTCTGTCAGCAGTGGATGGCACATTCAGTTTTAATAAATGATGGTTTTCGCTGAAAATGTTTGACTAAACGAACCTGAGCTTCGGCAGAAAAGCATGAAACTGTTTTACGAGTCGCAGTTGCGACAGTTTTAACGAGGTTTTGACTTGAAATACCGTAAGTTTGCGACAGTTTGCGCCTTAAGAAAAAATTCTGAAAGTTTATGAAAGCTGAGAAGCAGCTCTTTACAGCCAACATACAATTATTACGGTAACTTTACTCTCAATACTGGCGGAAAAAAAACCTGTCTTCCTCACACACACACACACACACACACACACACACACACACACACACACACACACACACACACACACACAGGTGCTCGGAAGCACAAACAGCTGACGGTGACTCCATCGTTCGGTCCCGCTGCTGGAGGAGAGGCTGCAGAGAAAGCTGCCCTCATTTAATGCGGGGCTACTGACAAAACATCCGGGGCTATAACCCCAAAAGCCCAGGTCTAACAACGTGCCTGAGTAGTAGTACTTGTAGAAGTAATAGTAGCATTGCTTATAGTAGTATTAGTACTAGTACATGTAGTACTTGTAGTATTATTATTATTATTAGTAGTTGTATTATCCAGCCATTATCTATTGCTTTATCCTTTGCTAGGGTTGGGGGGGGGGGGTTCCCCATGCCCATCCAGGGGAGAACACACACACACACACACACACAATATATGGGGCAATTTGGAGAATTCAGTTGACTTGATCCATGTTTTTGAACTGTGGGAGGAAACCGGAGAACCCGGAGGAAACCCACACGGACATGGGGAGAACATGGAAACTCCACCCAGATTGGGAGCAACCGTGCCCCTCCTTATATTATTATTATTATTATTCATTCATTCATTATCTTCCTCTTTATCCTCTATTAGGGTCGCGGGGGCAGATACACCCAGGACAGGACACCAATCTATCACTGGACACACACTCACTCACACAAACACACTCTACATGGGGCAATTTGGAGACCTTGATCCATATTTTTGGACTGTGGGAGGAAACCGGAGAACCCGGAGGAAACCCACACTGACACCGGGAGAACAAGGAAACTCCACCCAGATTGGCCCAGGACAGTTTCCTTGTTCACCCAGAGCCAGATTCTCCCCGTGTCCGTGTCGGTTTCCTCCGGGTTCTCCGGTTTCCTCCCACAGTCCAAAAATATGGATCAAGGTCTCCAAATTGCCCCATGTAGAGTGTGTCTGTGTGAATTAGTGTGTGTCCAGCGATAGATTGGCGTCCTGTCCTGGGAGCCACCTATTGGGAGCCCTTACTTGTATTATTATTATTATTATTATTATTATTATTATTATTAATACTTGTAGTAGTATTATTAGTAGTATGTACTGTATATATTTATTACTAGTAGTATTTGTGGTAGTAGTATTAGTACTTGTATTATTATTAGTAGTACTTGTAGTATTAGTACTTGTGGTAGTAGTATTAGTAGTTCTCGTACTTCCACAGTGTTTTTATGCTTTTAATGCTTAAGTGTTACAATTTTCAATCACAATAACTCAAGGGATTAAAACAGAACACACACACACACACACACACACACACAAACACAAAACACACACAACACACACAACAACACACACACACACACACACACACACACACACACACACACACACACACACACACACAAACACACACACACACACACACACACACACACACACACACACACACACAAACACACACACACACACACACACACAAACACACACACACACACACACACACACACACACACACACACACACACACACACACACACACACACACACACACACACACACACCCACAGACACACACACACACACACACAAACACACACAACACACACACAAACACACACAACACACACACAAACACACACACAAACACACACACACACACACACACACACACACACACACACACACACACAACACAAACACACACACACACAAACACACACAAACACACAAAAAAACACACACACACACAGACACACACACACACACAGACACACACACACAGATACACACTCAGACACACACTCAGACACACACTCAGACACACACACACACACACAAACACACACACACACACACACACACACACACACACACACACACACACACACACACAAAAACACACACACACACACACACACAAACACACACACACACACACACACAAACAAACACACACACACACACACACACACACACACACACACACACACACACACACACAGACACACACACAGACACACACACACACACACACACACACACACACACACACACACACACACACACACACACACACACAACACACACACAAACACACACACACACACACACACACAAACACACACACACAAACACACACACACACACACACACACACACACACACACAGACACACACACAGATACACACTCACACACACACACACACACACACACACACAAAACACACACACACACACACACACACACACACCATGAACCTAAGATCCCGTGTGTAGAGAGTCTGCATGCCCCCCCCCCCCCCAATTAGAGTATCCACACACATCCTCATACAGAGCACATGAGTATACAGTTCAATAGCACTGTGTGCTAACTATTACTTGCCTTTAATCTGAATAATTCAATGATGACACAGCTAATTTCACCCGACAGAACTCAGTCAGACAGCATTAATCAGGTTAATGTGTTCTAACTAAAGTCTATACATGAACGCGCTGGATCTGCATCGAGCTGTAAAGCCAATTATTAAATGTGCTGCATGAAAACACGGTTCCAAAAAAGCTTTGCCACCATGTCTCCAGCCCTGCGATGAAACTGTGAAACTACTTTAAATAGAATTATAATGCACAATATATACATTTATATATACAGCTCAGCGCTGAGTATGTATTTTATATATACATACTCAGCGTTAGGGATTCCCGGTTCGAATCCCAATCTGCGTGGAGTTTCCATGTTCTCCCCGTGTCCACGTGGGTTTCCTCTGGGTTCTCCGGTTTCCTCCCACAGTCCAAAAACATGGATCAAGTCAATTGAGTTCTCCAAATTGCCCCATATAGAGTGTGTGTTTGTGTCCAGCGATAGATTGGCCCTCTGTCCTGGGTCTATCTGCCCAGCGCCTGAAGTGTTCTCCCCTGGATGAGCATGGGGAACCCCCATGCCTGTACTGTGTGTTTAACTAAAATCAGGTTTTCTCCGTGCTATTTGCTGGAATGTCTTTAATAAAGAGCAATTCTTACAGATTCGACAATACTAACATGATGTGTGTAAACAGGTTTCAATATAAAAGCCTAAAAAAATAGAGATTGACCCCGGTAGATCTCGATGACCTGTCCAATGGAAAAGTAGATCTCGGGCCAGAAAAGTGTAAGCACCCCTGGTCTACACCTAATATTGAAACATGTATTATGCAGAAATGCAGTTTAAAGAAGGCGTGGTTCGGTGTTGGGCTATCAATCTGAAGGTTGGGGGTTCAAATCCCAGGTCTGCTGAAGTTACCAGTGTGGGTCCTTGAGCAAGACCCTTAACCCTCATTGCTCCAGGGGGCGCTGTGATGAACCCTGTGCTCACCTTGTAAGTCACTTTGGATAAAAGCGTCCAATAAATGACCAAATGTAAAGAGCCGCTGCATGGCAGATAGACGTAATGAACTTTCATTAAAGATACGAGGCTGATGAACGTGTGCGCCCTTGATAAGCTGCAGAAATCGACCATGAGCTGCTGCCATGCGGTGGCAGATGCTGCCAAAGGGCAGATACCCTCATCCTCATTTATACCCGCCCCGTTACACTCATGTAGCCACACATTAAAATCACCAACAATACTACTACTACAAGTACGACTAATTCTACTATTACTACTACAAGTACTACTATTACTAATGCAAGTAGTACTTATAATACTACTCCTACAAGTATTACTAACACTATTATTACTACAAGTAGTACAAATAATACTACAACAAGTATTAATAATACTACTATTATAATACTAATTACTACTAATACTACTACAAGTATTACTACTACTACTACTACTACTACTACTACTACTAATAATAATATTATTATTATCACAAGTACTACAAGTATTACTACTACTACTACTACTACTACTACTACTAATATTATTATTATTATCACAAGTACTACAAATATTACTATTACTACTACAAGTACTACTAAAAGTATTACTACTACTACTACTACTACTAATAATAATAATAATATTATTATCACAAGTACTACAAATATTACTATTACTACTACAAGTACTACTAAAAGTATTACTACTACTACTACTACTAATATTATTATTATTATCACAAGTACTACAAATATTACTATTACTACTACAAGTACTACTAAAAGTATTACTACTACTACTACTACTACTAATAATAATAATAATATTATTATTATTATTATCACAAGTACTACAAATATTACTATTACTACTACAAGTACTACTAAAAGTATTACTACTACTACTACTACTACTACTACTACTACTACTAATAATAATAATATCACAAGTACTAATACTACTGCTGCAAGTATTACTAACACTATTACTACTACAAGTATTACTAATAGTACTACAAGTATTAATAATACTACTATTACTACTACAAGTACAACTACTAATAGTACTACTACTACTGATAATAATAATATTACCACAAGTACTACTAATACTACTGCTGCAAGTATTACTAACACTATCACAATACTACAGGTAGTACTAATACTACTACAAGTATTATTACTACTGCTTACTAATAATAATATTAGCACAAGTACTAATAATAATACTATTGCTCCTACAAGTACTACTACTACTACTACTACTGCTATAGTATTACTAACTAATGCATATTACTAATTACTAGTAACTAGTACTAACACTATTACTCCTACAAAAAGTACTAATAATTCTACTACAAGTATTATAAATACTACTACAAGTACTACTAATAATACTACTGTCACGCTCGTCTACCGTGGGTTAAACGCGGCTGCGCAAACACCACGCAGATCCGCAGCGCTCTAACGCGCAGAAGGGAGCCAGGCACGCAGGTGGCAGGAACACAAACTTTATTATGGTGTCCAAACACCACATAGAAACGGCAAACAGTGACGAGGAGACATGAATAAACTTAAGACGCACACAGACGACGAGGAACACCGGAACTAAATACACACACCACGTGCACCCCCAGACCAATCCCAACGAGACGCTAATTAACTAAAGTGAACCTGACTAAACAGCTAATTAACATCTACACAAACACAGAACCAAAAACAAAAGCACAGGACGACAGAAAAAAACACACCTACAACACTACCACAAGTACTAATACTACTACTACTGTGGTACACTAAAAGTTATATCTGTTTCTGGTATAAGTTTTAATTTGGCTGAAAATGTGGACAGAGGTGGAATAAGGGATCTGGGCTCAAGCCCCTGATGTT
The DNA here is from genome assembly GCA_019802505.1 of Corydoras sp. C115. Lineage (NCBI taxonomy): Eukaryota > Metazoa > Chordata > Actinopteri > Siluriformes > Callichthyidae > Corydoras > Corydoras sp. C115. Next base: position 36,597 of record JAFMOC010000131.1, read on the forward strand.
TCTAAACCCTAAAAATGCCCCTGACCTTAACCCTCATTGCTCCAGGGATGCTGTGATTAACCCTGTGCTCCCCTTATAAGTCGTTTTGGATAAAAGCGTCCAATAAATGTAAACGTAAATGTAATAAAGACACACACACTCCTCACAGATGGATCACCAACCAATATCTTTCATTGGCGTCCAGAGACGGGCTTTTACTTGCGTTAGCAGTTTCAGGCTGACAGACACCCTCCATAAAGCTACACGATCAGCTCATCCATCTGAGAGCGAGCGGGAGCCAGGGGGTTCTACGTGATGGAGGTGGGCAGCCCAATACCTAATGCGTTCCCACCCGACATGAGGAAGCGTGTTGAGAAGCGAGGAGAATGACGTTTACCTGCTCATATTCAGTGCTCCTCTGGATTTCGGTGACAGAGAGCTCATCTAGGTGTGTTTTCCCCCACAGCACATTCTGCAGCTCACTCTCCTGCACACAGACACACAGTACACTCAGCATATGATCCATCAGACGCACGCCGAACACAGCTAGCGTGTGTGAAATACAAAATGATCCAGGTGTTGCACATGTGCTGGTGCTGAGTGTGAGCTAACTCTGGGGTTTAGGTGAGCGATGCACAGGTGCTGAACACGGAGGGTAAAGCTGCTGGTGTGAATATCCGATTTTTTTGGATAATTTTTAATTTTTTTTTTTTGGGAACCATGCCCATCCAGAGAGATGGACAGAGGATGAAGAGTAGGATTATCCATGAATGAATAAATGGCTGCTATAATTTTCCAATATTGAAATCTATATAGTATGTGTGTGTGAGTGAGTGAGTGTGCCCAGCAATGGATTGTTGCCCTGTTCTGGGTGTATCTCCTGGACCCCCCCCCCCACTTGACCAGGAAAGTAGAGCCAATTAAGGGGAAGATTACAGATAAACACACACTCTATATGGGGCAATTTGGAGGAATTCAATTGACTTTTGATCATGTTTTTGGACTGTCGGGGACCGGAGAACCCGGAGAAGAATGAATAAATGGCTGTTCTAATTTGCCCCTATCGAAATGTATATAATATGTGTGTGTGAGTGAGTGAGTGTGCCCAGCAATGGATTGTTGCCCTGTTCTTGGTGTATCTCCCCCCCCCCCCCCCCCCACTTGACCCAAAGTAGAGGATTAAGGGGAAGATTAAAATGAATAAACGGCAGCTCTGAATTTGCCCCTATAATGGAAAAATGTATATAGCAGCCCAATGACCTTGTGTTATGACGGTGGGAGGAAAAACACAAACACACAGTGAGTGAAAATACATTCAATTTCCAGCAATGGATTGTTGCCCTGTTCTGTGTGTATCTCCTGGACCCCCCCCCCCACTTGACCAAAAGTAGAGGATTAAGGGGAAGATTAGAAAATGAATGAATAAATGGCTGTTCTAATTTGAACCCCCCTATCGAAATGTATATAATATGTGTGTGTGGACCCCCCTCCTTGACCAAGTAGAGTGAGTGTGCCCAGCAATGGATTGTTGCCCTGTTCTTGGTGTATCTCCTGGACCCCCCCCACTTGACCCAAAGTAGAGGATTAAGGGGAAGATTAGAAATGAATGAATAAACGGCAGCTCTAATTTGCCCCTATCAAAATGTATATAATATGTGTGTATGAGTGAGTGAGTGTGCCCAGCAATGGATTGTTGCCCTGTTCTGTGTGTATCTCCTGGACCCCCCCCCCACACTTGACATAAAGTAGAGGATTAAGTGGGATTAGATTAGAAATGAATGAATAAATGGGCTGCTCTAAGTTGCCCCTATCAAAATGTAAATATAATAGGGTTGTGGGTATGAGTGAGTGAAGTGTGCCCAGCCAATGATTGTTGCCCTAGTTCTTGGAAGTGTATCCCCCCCCCCCCCCCCCCCCACTTGACCTAAAGTAAGTTAAGTGGAAGAATTAAGTGGAAGATTATAAATGAATAAACGGCAGCTCTAATTTGCCCCTATCAAAATGTATATAATATGTGTGTGTGAGTGAGTGAGTGTGCCCAGCAATGGATTGTTGCCCTATTCTGGGTGTATCTCCTGGACCCCCCCCCCCCCACTTGACCTAAAGTAGAGGATTAAGGGGAAGATTAGAAATGAATGAATAAATGGCTGTTCTAAGTTGCCCCTATCAAAATGTATATAATATGTCTGTGTGAGTGAGTGAGTGAGTGAGTGTGCCCAGCAATGATTTTTTTCCCCCTGTCCTGGGTGAAGCTGCTGGACACCGCCCCCCCCCCCCCCACTTGACCCAAAGTAGAGGATTAAGCAGAAGATAATAAGATGAGCAACCCAGCTCATTTCAGTTTAAGAATAAGAATAAAGTCGACACAGCAAAACTCCGAAATGAGGTCAGAAGAAACAAGATGTGAGCGAGACGAAGAAAGAGGGATGGAACTGTAGAACCATCGTTCTGAGGGACCTTCCTTGACCTTGCGAGCACCTCCAACTATGAAGATGACAGATACCTTCAGCAGACGACGGTAATAAGAGGGAACGGGTCAGAGTGCAGATCCGACATCCGAGACACGAGCGGAAATGAAACCCGGGGAATAAGACGGGGGGGGGGGCAGAAGAAGAATGGAAACGAAAACGTGGACGAAAGACGATGGAGGAAAAAGAAACGCAATAAAGGTTTTCTTAAGCCGCACGTGAGAACGTCAGTGTGATGTTAACAGCAGTGTGGGATCAGTTTAAAGATTCTAATCGACTTCAGAGCTGATACGCCCCCCCACACCTCGCTGCCCCCCGCTCTCTGCCCCTCTGTATTACAACGCAATTACACTGGATGACCATCCATAAGGCATTAAAGTGTCAGGTATAAGCAATTCACCTTAAATCCATGCTTTTGGAGTGTAGGAGGAAACCGGAGAACCCAGAGGAAACCCACGTGGACATTGGGAACATGGAAACTTCACCCAGATTGGGATTCGATCCAGGATCCCCATCGCTGAGATGCTAACCACTAAGAGGGGCAATTTAGCAGCCAATTCACCTTGAATTCATGTTTTTGGACCGTGGGAAGGAAACCCACACGGACACGGGGAGAACATAGAAACTCCACCCAGATTGGGATTCGAACCTGGATCTGCATCGCTGAGAGGCAAACATGCTAACCACTAAGAGGGGCAATTTAGCAGCCAATTCACCTTGAATCCATGTTTTTGGACTGTGGAAAGAAACCAGAGAACCCAGAGGAAACCAACGTGGACATGGGGAGAACATAGAAACTCCACCCAGATTGGGATTCGAACCTGGATCCCCAGCGCTGAGAGGACAACATGCTAACCACTAAGAGGGGCAATTTAGCAGCCAATTGACCTTGAATTCATGTTTTTCGACGGTGGGAGGAAAAACACAAACACACACCATATAGGGGAAATACATTGAATTTCTTCAGCTTTACCCTCTATTAGGGTCGTGGGGGGGGGGGTTCTCATGACCATCCGGGGAGAACGTTTCAGGCGCTGGGCAGATACACCCAGGACAGGGCGCCAATCTATCGCTGGACACACACTCACTCACACAGACAAACACACACTCTATATGGGGCAATTTGGAGAACTCAATTGACCTTGATCCATGTTTTTGGACTGTCGGAGGAAACCGGAGAACCCGGAGGAAACCAACACGGACACAGGGAGAACATGGAAACTCCACAAAGATTGGGATTCGAACCGGGAATCCCTAGCGTTGAGAGGAGAACATGCCAACCACTAAGACACCTTGCCGCCTTTGTGAGAACATCCATCAGTTATCTTCTTCTTTATCCTCTACTAGGGTTGCAGGGGGGTTCCCCATGCCCACACAGGGAAGAACGATTTGGGTGCTGGGCAGATACACCCAGGACAGGACGCCAATCTATCACTGGACACACACTCACTTACACAGACACACTCTATATGGGGCAATTTGGAGAATTCAATATACCTTGATCCATGTTTTTGGACTGTGGGAGGAAACCGGAGAACCCGGAGGAAACCCAAATGGACACGGAGAGGACATGGATTAAAGGTGATTTGATTGCTTTTAATTGTCCCTGTATATAGTGTGAGTGAGTATGTGCCTGGTTGCCCTGTCATAGGTTTGTAAAAGCAGCAGGATCCCCCATGCCCAAGGTTCAGGCGCTGGGCAGATACACCCAGGGCAACCTGGCACATACTCACTCACACTCTATATGGACAATTAAGAGCAGTCAATTCACCTTAAAACCCACATGGACACGGAGAGAACCTGTAAACTCCACCCACATACGGATTCGAACCTGGATCCGCAGTGCTGACCGGCGTTAATACATCAAGCCACTTCAGTAAATGTACACACCCATGAAGTATTAAGAGAATGCTGTAGGGATCCAGGTTCGAATCCCAATCTGGGTGAAGTTTGCATGTTCTCCCCATATCCATGTGGGTTTCCTCCGGGTTCTCCGGTTTCCTCCCACAGTCCAAAAACATGGATTGAAGGTGAAACATAATGCTCTAAATTTCCTTATATAGTGTGTGTGTGTGTGTGTGTGTGTGTGTGTGTGTGTGTGCCCAAAGATGGTGTTTCTGCCCAGCTCCTAAAACATTCTACCCTGGATAGGCATGGGGGACCCCCCCCCCCCCCCGCCCCCCAACACACTAACACACACTAAATCAAACTGGAGGGTGCACGGTTGATGGCTTGCTAAAATAGAGCCCTCTGTGTGTGTGTGTGTGTGTGTGTGTGTGTGGGGTGTGTGTGTGTGTGTGTGTGTGTGCGAGTGTGTGTGTGTGTGTGTGTGTGTGTGTGTGTTAATACATGACCGCCGTTAATACATCAAGCCACTTCAGTAAATGTTGGGTGTAGGGCTGCAACAACGAATCGATAAAATCGATAAAAATCGATTATGAAAAGTGTCGATAACGAATTTAATTATTGATTCGTTGGGTCGCAGCATTACTCACAACGTCGTAACCGCTTACGTCACCTGCAGCGCTTCAACAACGCTGAAAAAAATAGCGGGTTCAACAGAACGAGGCTTGTGTTACTTTATATTTTTATTTAATTAGCTTAAGCAGTGTTTAAATGTGCCTTATAAATACATACAACTTGTGCACAATGGTGCTAATTAATGATCAAGCTTTACGTTTTAATTTTTTGACAAAATATGAGTGAAGACACTGCCCTCTATGGAAGTGACGGGGATTAGGTAACATATTACAGCTACACAAATGTGTGTAATTATTATTTTTTCCCACACAATGCTACATATTGTGTCAGTGTGTTTGTGACCTTAACTTAATAATTATAAATTTAATAGTTTAATAATTCTACAAGGGCGGCACGGTGGCTTAGTGGTTAGCACGTTCTCCTCTCAGCACTAGGGATTCCCGGTTCGAATCCCCATCTGGGTGGAGTTTCCATGTTCTCCCCGTGTCTGCGTGGGTTTCCTCCGGGTTCTCCGGTTTCCTCCCACAGTCCAAAAACATGGATTCAAGGTCAATTGAATTCTCCAAATTGCCCCATATAGATTGTGTTTGTGTGAGTGAGTGTGTCCAGCGATGGATTGGCGCCCTGTCCTGGGTCTATCTGCCCAGCGCCCGAAACGTTCTCCCCTGGATGGGCATGGGGAACCCCCCCCGCGACCCTAATAGAGGATAAAGCGGAAGATAATGGATGGATGAATAATTCTGCAGTGTAGTTGGTTTTCTTCATAACTCCTGACTTGTGATGTTCTCATTTGTATGTTGCTTTAGATAAAAGCATCTGCTAAATGACTAAATGTAAATGTAAAGACATGGGGGGGGGGGGGGGTATTTATCCGATTCATCGATTAATCGATTAATCGAAAAAATTATCAACCGATTAATCAATTATCAAAATAATCGTTAGTTGCAGCCCTAGTTGGGTGTCTGATTTTCATTCATTCATTCATTATCTCCCGCTTTATCCTCTATTAGGGTCGCGGTGGGGTTCCCCAAGCCCATCCAGGGGAGAACGTCTCGGGCGCCGGGCAGACACACCCAGGACAGGGCGCCAATCCATCGCTGGGTACACACTCACTCACTCTATATGGGGCAATTTAGAGAACTCAATTAACTTGATCCATGTTTTTGGACTGTGGGAGGAAACCGGAGAACCCGGAGAAAACCCACGCAGACACGGGGAGAACATGAAAACTCCACCCAGATGGGGATTCGAACCGGGAATCCCTAGTGCTGAGAGGAGAACGTGCTAACCACTAAGCCACCGTGCCGCCCGGGTGTCTGATTTAAAACATTAAAAGCGGTTATTAAGAGCATTAGGAGAACATGTTAATGTCCTCCGTTTTGAAAGTTCCATCTAAAGACCGGAGGTGGTTGGCGAGGTGGGTAGCGGTCGTGGCGCACGGTGAGCGGAGGCTCATGAGTGACCTGAGAGACGGATTCATCTCCATTTTGTTTGGCTGTAAAGTCATCGACGTTTCCACCGCCGTCGGTTCCCTGCAGTCGGTTCCAATCTGTTCTGTACGGAGCCATGATTGCACTCGCATCCCACTCGCAACTCATCGATCCAGAGTTCCACTGAACACACGAGAGACCGACACGCGAGAGCGAGAGAGAGAGAGAGAGAGAGAGAGAGAGAGCAAGTCTGAGAGAAAGCAAGAGATTAACAAAGAAGTAGAGAGCGAGAGAGAGAGCGAGAGAGAGAGAGAGAGAGAGAGAGAGAGAGAGAGCAAGAGAGAGCAAGAGGGACCAAGAAAGCGAGAGTGCGAAAGAGTAAGAGAGAGAGCAAGAGAGAAAGAGAGGTAGATTAACAAAAAGGTAGAGAGAGAGAAAGCAAGAGAAGGAGAGATTAACAGAGAGGGCGAGAAAGAGAGAGAGAGGGAGAAAGAGAGGTAGATTACAAAAAGATAGAGAGAGAGAGAGAGCAAGAGAGAGAGAGAGCAAGAGAGAAAGAGAGGTAGATTAACAAAGAGAGAGAGAGAAAGAGAGGTAGATTAACAAAAAGAGAGAGAGAGAGAGAGAGAGAGAGAGAGAGAGAGCAAGAGAGAAAGAGAGAGAGAGAGCAAGAGAAGAGAGGTAGATTAACACAAAGAAGAGAGAGAGAGAGAGAGAGGTAGATTAGAGAGAGAGAGAGAGAGGAGCAAGAGAGAAAGAGAGGTAGATTAACAAAAAGAGAGAGAGAGAGAGAGAGAGAGAGAGAGAGAGAAAGAGAGGTAGATTAACAAAAAGAGAGAGAGAGAGAGAGAGAGAGAGAAAGAGAGAAAGAGAGGTAGATTAACGAGAGGAGCGAGCGAGCAAAGAGAGAGAGTAGACGGAGAAGCGAGAGTAGATTAACACAAAAGGAGATAGAGAGAGAGCAAACACGAGAGAGAAGAGAGTTAGCAGAGAGCAAGAGAGAGAGAGAGCAAGAGAGAAAGAGAGGTAGATTAACAAAAAGAAGGTGGAGAGAGAGAGAGAGAGCAAGAGAGAAGAGAGCAAGAGAGAGAAGAGAGAAGAGAGGTAGATTAACAAAAGAGGTAGAGAGAGAGAAAGCAGAGAGAAGAGAGGATTATTACAGAGAGACGAGCGAGAGATTAACAACGAGAGAGAGAGAAGAGAGAAAGAGAGGTAGATTAACAAAAAAAAGAGAGAGAGAGAGAGAGAGAGAGAGAGAGAGAGTAGATTAAAACAGAAAGAGAGAGAGAGATGAGAGAGAGCAGAGAGAAAAGAGAGGTAGATTAACAAGAGAGAGAGAGAGAGAGAGAGAGAGAGAGAGAGAGAGAGAGAAAGAGAGGTAGATTAAAAAAAATAGAGAGAGAGAGAGAGAGAGCAAGAGAGAAAGAGAGGTAGATTAACAAAAAAGAGAGAGAGAGAGAGCAAGAGAGAAAGAGAGGTAGATTAACAAAAAGAGAGAGAGAGAGAGAGAGAGAGGAGCAAGAGAGAAAGAGAGGTAGATTAACAAAAAGGTGGAGAGAGAGAGAGAGAGATTAACAAAGAGGGAGGGAAAGAGAGAGAGTGGGAGAAACTAAAACACGCCCAAAACACACCCATGAAGAATTAAGAGAATGCTGTAGGGATTCCTGGTTCGAATCCCAATCTGGGTGAAGTTTGCATGTTCTCCCCGTGTTCCTCCGGGTTCTCCGGTTTCCTCCCACAGTCCAAAAACATGGATTGAAGGTGAAACTTAATGCTCTAAATTTCCTTATATAGTGTGTGTGTGTGTGTGTGTGTGTGTGTGTGTGTGTGTGTGTGTGTGTGTGCCCAAAGATAGAATGGTGTATCTGCCCAGCTCCTAAAACATTCTACCCTGGATAGGCATGGGGGACCCCCCCCCCGCCCCCCGCCCCCCAACACACTAACACACCCTAAATCAAACTGAAGGGTGCACGGTTGATGGCTCGCTAAAATAGAGCCCTCTGTGTGTGTGTGTGTGTGTGTGTGTGTGTGTGTGTGTGTGTGTGTGTGTGTGTGTGTGTGTGTGTGTAGTCAGTTCCAGTTAATCCGATGCCCTCCACATTTTCAAGGCTCTGACTCTTAACCCATAGATAAGCTTATTACAAGAAGCGAAATGGAAGTGTTTATGAGCGGAATGTTTATTATTGGTTGGGAATAAGTCGTCATGTGGAACGTTCTGCTTCTGGTTCTAACGTTCCCGAACCGTGAGCTGAAATCCAGCGTGGCTCCTCTGTGTCTCAGACGGATTGACTATAATAATATTGTACGAAATGCTATCTCTCATCTAACTCCTTATTTAATTATCTCTTTAAAACACACACACACACACACACACACACACACCCACCCACCCACCCACCCACACACACACCCCCCCACACACACACACACCCACACACACACGCACTGAACATTTCAGTCCTATTATTTGGAAGATGTCAAGAAGGTAAATGTCAATGACAATTACTGTCCAATAGATCAGTCTCTCTGTTCCTCTCTCTATCTCTGTGTGTGTGTGTGTGTGTGTGTGTGTGTGTGTGTGTGTGTGTGTGTGTGTGTGTGTGTGTGTGTGTGTGTGTGTGTGTGTGTGTGTGTGTGTGGTAATGCACAAACTGTTCATCTCACATGGATGGATGAGACTATCAGATGGTGAAGTGATGAGAACTAAGGCAGATGGCGAATGCAAATTACACACAACACCCACCAATAATAAAAAGTACTGCTACACAGACCTCAGATCAGCAACCGAATACACAACTCTTATAATAATTAATATTAATTACACTAATTATATTAACATTAAAACCAGAAATCCCACTGATATTTCAGATTTCATTTAAAATAAATAAACGCACAATATTCCAATTAATACACAAATCATGCCGACAAGCATATGCATTATATACAATAGGACATATACAACCATACACACTTATTATATACACCCATCCTACACACACCAGTTGTCTACACCCGTCATATACAGGTGTCCTACACACTCATCCTACATACACCCGTCATACACACATCAGTCATACACACCCATCATACACACACCCGTCATACACCCATCACACACATACCCTTCATATATACATATACAGGTGTCCTACATACCCATCATATGCACCTGTCATACACACACCCATAATACACACCAATCATACCATATACACCCGTCATATACACCCATCATTAGGGGTGAGCTGCATATTCGCTGATTCGACGATTCGATTCGGAGAACCGTAGTCGACTATGAACCTCATAGTCGAATGTACCATTTTGACCACATGGGGGTGCCCATGGCTGTCATACAAGCATTAGTTTTTACATGAAATGTCTTTGTTTTTCGTTATACCCATATACCTTTTTTTGTCAACCATAATAATCATCCTAATTTCTACCCTAATAAAAAAAAACAAAAAGAATCAAACTTCTTTTGGTTATCAAAACCCAATACACACAACCAATATAAAAAAATCTTTTTAAAACCACGCTTATAGCGCCCCATGTGGTGAAATTTTAACTGATTCGACTATACACCACCAATCTATAGGGAAAATCATGACCAATCAGATTCGACCCCATCATGAACAATCAAAAAAAAATCAGTTACCATAGACACTCCTACCCGTCATACACACCCATCATACACCCATCATACACATACCCTTCATATATACATATACACCTACACACCCGTCATATACACCCGTCATACACACACACCCATCATACACACCAATCATACCATATACACCCATCATATACACCAGTCATACCATATACACCCATCATACACACCCATCATATACACCCGTCATACACACCCATAATACACACCAATCATACCATATACACCCGTCATATACACCCATCATATACAACAGTCATACACACCCCTCATACACATCCATCATACCAACACCCGTCATACACACCCATCATACACACACCCATCATACACACCCATCCTATACACACTCATCATACACACACCCATCATACACACACCCATCATACACACCCGTTATCTACACCCGACATAAACAGGTATCCTACACACACCCATAATACACACAATCTGTACCATATACACACCTGTCTTTATACACATAATACACACCCATCATGCCATATACACCCATCATATACACCCATCATATACACCCGTCATATACACCCGTCATACACACAATCACCCGTCATATACACACGTCATATACACCCGTCATATACACACACCCGTCATATACACACATACCCGTCATATATACACCCGTCATATACACCCGTCATACACACCAATCATACACACCAATCATACCATATACACCCGTCATACACACACCCATCATACACACCAATCATACCATATACACACACCCGTCATATACACATATCCATCATATACACACAACCGTCATATACACATATCCGTCATATACACACACCCGTCATATACACACACCTGTCATATACACACACCCGTCATATACACATACCCGTCATATACACACACCTGTCATATACACACACCTGTCATATACACATATCCATCATATACTCACCCATCATATACACACAACCGTCATATACACATATCCATCATATACTCACCCATCATATACACACACCCGTCATATACACACAACCGTCATATACACACACCCGTCATATACACACACCCGTCATATACACACACCCGTCATATACACACACCCGTCATATACACACACCCGTCATATACACACACCCGTCATATACACACACCCGTCATACACACACACCCGTCATACACACCCATTATTTACGCCTGTCATACACAAGTTATTTACACATACCGTTCATACACACGTTATCTACACTCGTCATATACAGGTGTCCTACCCATCACACACACAGCCGTCATATAACACCCATCATATACACCCGTCATACACACACCCATCACACACACACCCATCATATACACCCGTCATATACACCCATCAAATACACAACCGTCATACACATCCATCATACACACATCTGTCATACAAACCCGTTATCTACACCCGACATAAACAGGTGTCCTACACACCCATTACACACACCCGGCATACACACACACCTGTCATACACACACACCTGTCATATACACACACCTGTCATATACACACACCTGTCATATACACACACCTGTCATATACACACACCCGTCATATACACATACCGTCATATACACATACCCGTCATACACACACACCCTCATACACACACCCGTCATACACACACACCTGTCATATACACACACCTGTCATATACACACACCTGTCATATACACATACCTGTCATACACACCCATTATCTACACCTGTCATACACAAGTTATTTACACATACCGTTCATACACACGTTATCTACACTCGTCATATACAGATGTCCTACACACCCATCACACACACAGCCGTCATACACACACCCATCATATACACCCATCATATACACCCATCAAATATACACCCGTCATACACATCCATCATACACACATCTGTCATACAAACCCGTTATCTACACCCGACATAAACAGGTGTCCTACACACCCATTACACACACCCGTCATATACACACACCCGTCATACACACACACCTGTCATATACACACACCTGTCATATACACACACCTGTCATATACACACACCCGTCATACACACACACCCGTCATATACACACACCCGTCATACACACACACACCTGTCATATACACACACCTGTCATATACACACACCCGTCATACACACACACCCGTCATATACACACACCCGTCATACACACACACACCTGTCATATACACACACCCGTCATACACACCCATTATCTACACCTGTCATATACAAGTTATTTACACATACCCTTCCTACACACGTTATCTACACTCGTCATATACAGATGTCCTACACACCCATCACACACACAGCCGTCATATACACCCATCATATACACCCATCAAATATACACCCATCATACACACATCTGTAATACAAACCCGTTATCTACACCCGACATATACAGGTCTCCTACACACCCGTCATATACACACATCCGTCATATACGTACACACACCCCTCATACACACACCCTTTATACACACGTTATCCGCACTCGTCATATACAGGTGTCATACACACCCATCACACACACACACCCATCATATACACACCCATCACAGACACCTGTCCAATACACCCTTCATACACACGTTATCTACACTCATCATATACAGGTCATATACACACCCATCACACACACAGCCGTCATATACAGCAATCAAACAAACACACCCGTCATACACACACCCATCACAGACACCTGTCCAATACACCCTTCATACAGACCCATCATACACACCCATCATACACACAGAAGGCCATGTATTTAAGTGTGGGCATGAGTAGCACATATATAGCAAGTGTGGTAAGTGTTCTACATCCTGGTTCTTGTTATGTTCCATCTTTAACAGAATACAATACAGTGGAATAAAGAGCAGGGGCTTGTGGGTAAATGGTTTTTTGTTGTTTAGCACTTTGGCTTGTTGAATTCTCACAAAGAGCCTTAACAACCAGAGAGTGCAACAGCACCGAGAACAAAAACAAGCTGCCTGCTCAGCTTCTGATCAATCCCTCACTGCACACACACACACACACACACACACACACAATTACACACGCAGATACACACACGAACAAATGCAATTACACAAACAATCACATACGCACACACAGACACATCGACACATACTCACATACAGATACACACACACAAACGCAGATACACACATATGGACACACACACACAAGCATGCACACACACGCAGACTAAAACACACACACCTGGAAACACATGCACGCATACACACACATGGAAACACACACACGCACACAGACTCACACACGTGCATCAGCACAAGATACACACACACACACACACACACACACACACACACACATAAACACACAACATCGCAT
>JAFMOC010000131.1:55000-60000 GCA_019802505.1 Corydoras sp. C115
AATAAAGGATGATTCCACATTTTGAGTGTGTAACATTATCTTTTTTTCTCTTGTGAAGTATGAAGGAAGTTTGAAGACAATAATGACATAGCGCCACCCACAGCTTTGGGTGGGGCATAAAATAAAAAATGCTACTCCTGCGGATGTATCGATTCATCGAATCACCGGCTGTAAAATCAACACATCAATTCAAATTGATTCCTATTAAAGGTATGAGGGTAGCTCAGTGGTCAGGGTGTTGGCTATCAATCTGAAGGTTAAGGGTTCAAATCCCAGGTCCACAAGTTTGGGTCCTTGAGCAAGACCCTTAACCCTCATTGCTTCAGGGGGCGCTGTATCAACCCTGTGTTCTGACCCCAACCATCAAGTTGGGATACTTGTAATGAAACGTCTGCTAAATGACCAAACGTGAATGTAATGTCGTTAACACCCCAACTCCGTACCTTTACTAACGATGCAGCATCCATTTCCAGGCGTGGCAGCCGGTACGGATAGAGAAAAAACCCCGCCGCCGACGCTCCGGAACCAGGCAAGAAACCAACAACGACAAAGACAAGCTGCTCAGTTGCGAAAAAGTAAATGTGCACGCTAGGGGTGTATTCAACTAAAGATTTTCATAGTCGAATCTGATTCGTCAGATTTTCCCTATAGTCGACTGATAGTCGAATCAGTTAAAATTTCAAGATGGCGCTATAAGCGTAGTTTTTAAAATATATATTTTTTTATATTTTACTTGTTTTTCTAACGAAAGAAAACCTTTTTTTTCTAGAAATTAGGATGATTTTATTTGACAAAAGGCTATATATATAACGAAAACAAAGACATTTCATGTAAAAACTAATGCTTAGCAGCAGCCATGGGCACCCCCATGTGGTCAAAATGGTACATTCGACTATGAGGTTCATAGTCGACTACGGTTCTCCGAATCGAATCATCGAATCAGCGAATATTGCAGCTCACCCCTAGTGCATGCCATGCAGGAGGAGGGACATGTGAGAGACTTCACCAAAAAGTTGATTTTATTATGTTTTTTATAATTGATTCCTATTAAAGGTATGAGGGTGGGGTAGCTCAGTGGTCAGGGTGTTGGCCATCAAACTGAAGGTTGGGGGTTTAAATACCAGGTCTACTGAAGTTACCACTGGGGGTCCTTGAGCAAGACCTTTAACCCCCATTGCTCCAGGGGGCGCTGTATCAACCCTGTGTTCTTACCCCAACCATCAAGTTGGGATACTTATTAGTTGCTTTAGATGTAACATCGGCTAAATGACCAAACGTGAATGTAATGTCGTTAACACCCCAACTCCGTACCTTTACTAACGATGCAGCATCCATTTCCAGGCGTGGCAGCCGGTACGGATAGAGAAAAAAACCCGCCGCCGACGCCACTGCCGCTCCGGAACCAGGCAAGAAACCAACAAGTTTGGGTCCTTGAGCAAGACCCTTAACCCTCAATGCTCCAGGGGGCGCTGTATCAACCCTGTGTTCTGACCCCAACCATCAAGTTGGGATACTTATTAGTTGCTTTAGATGTAACATCGGCTAAATCACCAAATGTGAATGTAATGTCGTTAACACCCCAACTCCGTACCTTTACTAACGATGCAGCATCCATTTCCAGGCGTGGCAGCCGGTACGGATAGAGAAAAAAACCCGCCGCCGCCGCCGCCGCCGCTCCGGAACCAGGCAAGAAACCAACAACGACAAAGACAAGCTGCTCAGTTGCGAAAAAGTAAATGTGCACGCCATGCAGGAGGAGGGACATGTGAGAGTCTTCGCCAAAAAGTTGATTTTATTACTTTTTTATAAAGCTCTCAAAGCATCACCCCAAAAGACTGGGCCTCTGTGCGCAGCCTGTCACTGTGGAAAGCCAAACTGTCCATGCCTCACGTTCTCGCGTTCTTTCGTTCTTTCGTTCTGTCAGTGGAGTTTGACGGCACGGTATTCATTCGGATGAGAGAATAAACGCTGTACGTAAAAAAAAAAAAAAAAAAAAAAACACGAGCCCGTTCACATTAAAGTCTTTTCTGCGCAGCGGATCCTGCCGCGGATGAGAGACGATATTCCCAACCCACAGACCACACAAATGAAAAGACGAGCGGGCGCGGCCAAAACGCTCCCCAGGCAATCAGCAAAGATTAGCCTCTCACTACATATCTGCAACTCTCGCTTCAGCTTGCTCTCTCGCTATCTCACGTTCTCTCGCACTCCCCAACTGCTCCTTTGGTTTGTCATGACGGCAGAACCCAGGAGGCAGAGTGCCATTTCAGCTGTGAGTGGGAAGGAGGGAGAGAGAAAGTGAGAGAGAGAGAGAGAGAGAGAGAGAGAGAGAGAAAGAGGGAGGAAGATAAGAGAGGACGAGAGAGGGAGCAAGAGAGAGAACAACATAAGAGAAAACAGAAAGAAAATGAGAGGATGAGAGAGAGACAGAGGGAGAGAGAGAGAGGGAATGAGAGAGAAAGAGAGAGAGGAAAAACTAGAAAGATAAAGAGAGAGGGTGAGAGAAGAAAAAAGAGAGAGAGGGTGAGAGAGAGAGAGGAAAACACAAGGAAAATAGAAAGAAAAAGAGAGGGCAAGAGACGAAGAGAGAGAGAGGGTGAGAGAGAAAGAACAACATAAGAGAAAACAAACAATATGAGAGGAAAAGAGAGAGAGAGAGAGAGAGCGAGAGAGCGAGAGAGAGAGAGAGAGAGAGAGAGAGGAAAACACAAGAAAAGAAATAGAAAGATAAAGAGAGGGCAAGAGATGAAGAAAGAGAGAGGGTGAGAGAGAAAGAACAACATAAGAGAAAACAAACAAAATGAGAGGACGAGAGAGGAAAAGAGAGAGAGAGAGAGAGAGAGAGAGAGAGAGAGAGAGAGAGTGAGGGTGAAAGAGAGAGCGAGAGAGAGAGGAGGGCGAGAGATGAAGAGAGAGAGAGGGTGAGAGAGAAATAACAACATAAGAGAAGACAGAACGAAAAAGAGAGAGAGTGAGAGAAAGGCAAAAGAGAGAGAGAGAGAGGACGTCACAAGAAAAATAGAAAGCAAAATAGAGAGGGCGAGAGAGAGAAAGAGAGAGAGAGAGAGAGAGGAGAGGAAAAAAAGAAAAACAGAAAGAAAACGAGAGAGAGAGAGAGAGAGAGAGAGAGCGAGAGAGAGAGAGGACATTCATTCATTCATTATCTCCCGCTTCATCCTCTATTAGGGTCGCGGTGGGGTTCCCCATGCCCATCCAGGGGAGAACGTCTCTGGCGCTGGGCAGATACAACCAGGACAGGGCGCCAATCCATCACTGGGTACACACTTACTCACACAGACACACTCTATATGGGGCAATTTTTAGTTAAGCAATTTAGTTAAGAAACTACTGAAGACGCATCTCTTTAACAAATACCTGTTGTAGAGAAAAAAAGAAAAAAGAAAAGAAAAGGGGGAGGGGCCGCAGCATCGAATAACTAGGGCTGTATTCATCTAAAGATTTTCATAGTCGAATCTGATTCGTCAGATTTTCCCTATAGTTGACGTCGAATCAGTTAAAATTTCACCACAAGATGGCGCTAAGGGTGTAGTTTTTAAAAAATACTTTTTTATATATATTTTACTTGTTTTTCTAACAAAAGAAAACCTTTTTTTTTGTTTTTCTTTTTTTTTCTAGAAATTAGGATGATTTTATTTGACAAAAGGCTATATATATAACGAAAACAAAGACATTTCATGTAAAAACTAATGCTTAGCAGCAGCCATGGGCGCCCCCATGTGGTCAAAATGGTACATTCGACTATGAGGTTCATAGTCGACTACGGTTCTCCGAATCGAAACGTCGAATCAGCGAATATTGCAGCTCACCCCTACGAATAACAATCAGGTTTAATGAATTTACAGTATAGTTGGTTTCCTCCATGGCTTCTGACTTGTGGTGTTCTCATTTGTAAGTCGCTTTAAGTCGTTCTTTAAAAATAAATTAAAAACACATTTATTTAATCTTGCGTTTAATTAATTAGATAAAGATGTAGATCTCAGACTTGGCTGTGTTGGGGGGGGGGGTAATCTCTGATCAGTGTATGCTGCTGTTTCACCTCTTCACCCACCTCGTCATTAATGGGGGGGGGGGGTGGCGCTGAAATGATGCTGTTCCGGGGCGCCATCTCAACTATGTACCCTGCAGTATCTGCCTCTTTTAGTTCTGCTGCTCTAGTCAGTGATGCCGGAGTCACATGATGCACTGTGTTAATCAATTACTTATTAATTAAACGCTGTGCTTTATTATCAGCTCTAACTGCCTTCCTTGTCTGTTTCTTTTGAGGTGTCCCCCGGCTTCCTGGAGATCTTCATCCATGGCTCTGCTGACGAATACTGGATAGAACCTGACAAGGCGGTCCTGCAGGACGCCCCCTAATGGACTCACATATAGTTTTCCAGTTGTTAGTTTTTCCATTTGTTTAATATCTGTACATAGCTGTCCTACATTGTTGTTGCTGCCTGGCCGCTCAAGGAGGATGAGTCCCCCACTGTGTCTTGGTCCTCCCAAGGTTTCTTCCTTAAATAACAACATAAAAGGGAGTTTTTTCTTGCCACTGTCGCTTCGGCTTGCTCTTTGGGGGTTTAAAGGCTTTTCATTCTGTAAAGCTGCTTTGTGACAATGTACTGTTGTAAAAAGCACTATAGAAATAAATAACTTGAACTTGAACTTTGGATAAAAGCATCTGCTAAATGACTAAATGTAAATGTAAATGTTGTATTCTCCAAAATTGCCCCATATAGAGTGTGTTTGTGTGAGTGAGTGTGTTGGTGTCCTGTCCTGGGTGTATCTGCCCAGCGCCCGAAACGTTCTCCCCTGGATGGGCATGGGGAACCACCCCCCCACTTAAATCTGAGCTGCATTCAGATGCAGAATCACAGGTTCTTTCTTTTGGTTCTTTGGGGAAAAGCAGAGTAGAACAGATACAACATGCTGCCACTTCAGCACTGAACAGCTCCGCGGAGAACGCCTCATCTCGACGTCGACGGAACGCCGGCGGA
>JAFMOC010000131.1:65000-67500 GCA_019802505.1 Corydoras sp. C115
CTTTATCCAATATTAGGGTCAGGGGGGGGGGGGTTCCCCATGCCCATCCAGGGGAGAACATTTGGGCGCTGGGCAGATACAACCAGGACAGGGTGCCAATCTAATCACTGGACACACACTCACTCACACATACACACTCTATATGGGGCAATTTGGAGAATTCAATTGACCTTGATCCATGTTTTTGGACTGTGGAAGTAAACCGGAGAACCCGGAGGAAACCCACGCGGACACGGGCACAACATGGAAACTCCACCCAGATTGTGATTTGAACCGGGAATCCCTAGCGCTGAGAGGAGAACATGCCAACCACTAAGCCACCGTGCCGCCCGACCTTGGGATTGTTATTTTAATATACAAGGTGGTGCGGTGGTGAAGAGGTTAGAACATCCGCCACTCAGCACTGGGGATATAGGTTCGAATCCCGATCTGGGTGAAGATGTTTCCATGTTCTCCCTGTGTCCGCGTGGGTATCCTCCGGGTCCAAAAACATGGATTTACAGTGAATTGGCAGCTCTAAATTGCCCCATATAGTGTGTGCCCAGCGATAGATTGGTATCCTGTCCTGAATGTATCTGCCCAACGCCGAGAAAGTTCTCCGATAAATGGGCATGGGGAACCCACACCACCACCAAACCCCCCCCCCCCCCCCCCGCCCCCGGGACCCTAGTAGAGGATTAAGCGGAAAATAATGAGATGAGATCATTGACTTGAGGAAGAAAGATGAAGGAGAAGTGATTACATAAACAGGAAGTCTGATGAAAACACTCAGTGGGGTCTCCGAACTGTTCCGCACTGTGGGTCTAATTAACGGAACCAGATGAATCCTCGAACCGGAAACCAGATAGCGAGATCAGCGTAATTAACAGAGTTGCTGAGGCACGCCAGGAACATTTAGAACTAAGGCTAAACACACACCATTTGGTCAAGAACACGTCGACGCGGTCTCACGAGCTTGCTGGACATTCGATTCGGTTCCGTGGGTCGTTTTGTTCGAGGTGACGGGTTCCACGCCTCCGCAAGGGCTTTCGGAAGATTTTGGTGGATATCTGTGCCCATTCTGTCAAAAGAGGTTGTTAGCAAAATGACCTGGCGCAGTGACAAAGCACTTCGTCCCAGACGTGAGAAGTGAGCTGAGGTGGTGCGGGTGCACGGGGTTACAGGCCTCGCTGTGTGCACAAGGACACTGTGGTAATGAGGGTCGCCCCCGAATGTTAAAAACTCATTTAGAAAGATGTGATTCCTCGAAAAATATTTCCTAATGCATTAAAACCGGGGTTCTCAAAATCTTTTGGCAAACATCAATTAGATTCATTCATTCATTCATTATCTCCCGCTTTATCCTCTATTAGGGTCGCGGTGGGGTTCCCCATGCCCATCCAGGGGAGAACGTTTCGGGCGCTGGGCAGATACACCCAGGACAGGACGCCAATCTATCACTGGGCACACACTCACTCACACAGACAAACTCTGAAGAACTCAATTGACTTGATCCATGCAGACACGGGGAGAACATGGAAACTCCACCCAGATGGGGATTCGAACCGGGAATCCCTAGTGCTGAGAGGAGAACATGCTAACCACTAAGCCACCGTGCCGCCCATTTATTAGTTAATCAGATAATTAGTTAAAGATTTGATACAGGAACCTGAAAGTATTGTTTTAAATGTTCTATTTGTTTACATTGTCATTTTCATTCATTCATTCATTATCTTCCGCTTTATCCTCTATTAGGGTCGCGGTGGGGTTCCCCATGCCCATCCAGGGGAGAACGTTTCGGGCGCTAGGCAGATACACGCAGGACAGGGCACGCACACTATCGTTGGACACACACTCACTCACACAGACACACTCTATATGGGGCAATTTGGAGAACTCATTTGACTTGATCCATGTTTTTGGACTGTGGGAGGAAACCGGAGAACCCGGAGGAAACCCACGTGGACACGGGGAGAACATGAAAACCCCACCCAGATGGGGATTCAAACCGGGAATCCCAAGTGCTGAGAGGAGAACATGCTAAACACTAAGCCACCGTGCCACCCTCACTTAATTTAATCAAAATTTAAAGACCATTTGAACTAAAAACTCGTTTCCATCCATCCATCCATTATCTTCCGCTTTATCCTCTATTAGGGTCGCGGGGGGGGTTCCCCATGCCCATCCAGGGGAGAACGTTTCGGGCGCTGGGCAGATACACCCAGGACAGGGCGCCAATCTATCGCTGGGCACACACTCACTCACACAGACACACTCTATATGGGACAATTTGGAGAACTCATTTGACTTGATCCATGTTTTTGGACTGTGGGAGGAAACCGGAGAACCCGGATGAAACCCACGCGGACACAGAGAGAACATGGAAACTCCACCCAGATGGGGATTCGAACCGGGAATCCCAAGTGCTGAGAGGAGAACATGCTAACCACTAAGCCACTGTGCCGCCCTCACATAATTTAATCAAAATTTAAAGACCATTTGAACTGAAAACTCGTTTCCA
>JAFMOC010000131.1:72500-75000 GCA_019802505.1 Corydoras sp. C115
ACTCTGATGACACTCTTATGCTGACAACACTGACACTGATGACACTCTTGACGACACTGACACTGACGATGCTGACACTCTGACAACAATGACACTCTCACAACACTCTGACACTGACAACACTGACACTGACAACACTGACACTGATGACACTGACACTGACGACACTCTGACGACACTCTGACGACACTCTGACGACACTCTGACGACACTGACACTGACGACACTGACACTCTGACGACACTCTGACGACTGACACTGACGACACTGACACTGACACTGATGACACTCTGACGACACTCTGACGACACTGACACTGACGATGCTGACACTGACAACAATGACACTCTCACAACACTCTGACACTGACAACACTGACACTGACAACACTGACACTGATGACACTGACGACACTGACACTGACAACGCTGACACTCTGACAATGACACTCTCACGACACTCTGACGCTAAGAACACTGATGACACTGACACTCTGATGCTGACAACACTGACAATGATGACACTCTGATAACACTGATGACACTGACGCTGAGAACACTGACACTGACGACACTGACACTGACACTCTGATGCTGACAACACTGACACTGATGATACTCTGATGACACTGACACTCTGACAACCCTCTGATGCTGACAACATTGACATTGATGACCCTCTTATGACACTCTGAGGACACTGACACCGACGACACTGAAACTCTCATGACACTCTGACGACACTCTGATGACACTGACATTGACTCTTTGACGACACTCTAATGACACTGACACTGACACTCTGATGACACTCTGTTCACACCGATACTCTGATGACACTCTGATGACAATTTGACCCTGACAACACTGACACTCTGACGACTGACGACACTCTGACACTGAAGAAGCTGACACTGACAAAAATGACACTCTGATGACACTCTGACGCTGAGAACACTGACGACACTGACACTCTGATGACACTCTGATGCTGACAACACTGACACTGAGGGCACCGACGACACTCTGATGAAACTGAGGGCACTGATGACACTGACACTCTGACAACACTTTGATGACACCTTGAGGACAGTGACACTCTGATGACACTTTATGACACTGACACTCTGATGACACTTTATGACACTGACACTCTGATGACACTTTGAGGACACTGACACTCTGACGACACTCTAATTATGACACTGATGACAACACTCTAATGACACTCTGATGACACTCTGATGACACTCTGATGACACTCTAATTATGACACTGATGACAACACTCTAATGACACTCTGATGACACTCTGATGACACTTTGAGGACACTGACACTGATGACACTTTGACGACACTAATTATGACACTGATGACAACATTCTAATGACACTCTGATGACAATGACACTCTGATGACACTCCAATGACACTCTGATGACACTGTGATGACACTTTGAGGACACTGACACTCTGATGACACTCTGACGACACTTTGAGGACACTCTAATTATGACTCTGATGACAACACTAATGAAACTCTGATGACAATGACACTCTGATGACACTCCAATGACACTCTGATGACACTGTGATGACACTTTGAGGACACTGACACTCTGATGACACTCTAATTATGACACTGATGACACTCTGATGACACTCTGATGACACTCTGAGGACACTGACACTGATGACACTTTGACGACACTAATTATGACACTGATGACAACATTCTAATGACACTCTGAGGACACTCTGATGACACTCTGAGGACACTCTGAGGACACTGACACTCTGATGACACTTTGACGACAGTAATTATGACACTGATGACAACATTCTAATGACACTCTGATGACACTCTGAGGACACTCTGATGACACTTTGACGACATTGATGACAACACTCTGATGACACTCTGACGACACTCTAATTATGACACTGATGACAACACTCTGATGACACTCTGAGGACACTCTGATGACACTTTGACGACATTGATGACACTCTGATGACACTCTGACGACACTCTAATTATGACACTGATGACAACACTCTAATGACACTCTGAGGACACTGACACTGATGACACTTTGACGACACTAATTATGACACTGATGACAACATTCTAATGACACTCTGAGGACACTCTGATGACACTCTGAGGACACTCTGAGGACACTTTGAGGACACTGACACTCTGATGACACTTTGACGACAGTAATTATGACACTGATGACAACATTCTAATGACACTCTGATGACACTCTGAGGACACTGACACTCTGTTGACACTTTGACGACATTGATGACAACACTCTGATGACACTCTAATTATGACACTGATGACAACACTCTGATGACACTCTGATGACACTTTGACGACACATTAATTATGACACTGATAACACTCTAATGACACTCTGATGACACTCTGATGACACTCTGATGACACTCTGACGACACTCTAGGACACTGACACTCTGATGACACTTTGAC
>JAFMOC010000131.1:77500-92500 GCA_019802505.1 Corydoras sp. C115
GCTGGGCACACACTCACTCTCACAGACACACTCTATATGGGGCAATTTGGAGAACTCAAATGACTTGATCCATGTTTTTGGACTGTGGGACGAAACTGGAGAACCCGGAGGAAACCCACGCAGACACGGGGAGAACATGGAAATTCCAACCAGATTGGGATTCGAACCGGGATTTCCTAGTGCTGAGAGGAGAACATGCTAACCACTAAGCCACCGTGTCGCCCAAATTTTCCCCCCCTGAATTTTGATTACCACTCGTTCTCCAGAGTGCGTTTCCCCGCACATCCCCGTTTCCCCGTGTTCCGTCCCTAAATACACCCGAGTGGCAAAATAAAGCCCACACAGTCGACCTGCGTTCCACAAAATACAGCAGAACAATTCAACACCCCAGGGTCATTTGCATTAATGGAGAACGTTGTGTCAGAAGGGAAAGTAGGTGTAGTGTGCCAAAGAGCTGAGTGAGAACAAGGTGTAATTTAAAATACCCTACACTAAACACTCTCGGTCACCCCGCCGCCCCGGTGGTGCACGATGCCACGAGCCAAATATGGTTAAGCTGATGAACCACCCTGAGGCTCCCATTAATTAAACAGTGCTGAATGAATCCACCACCTGGAGGCTCAGAGGGCGTGGTTCAGCACGAACGTCCAGGGTGGTCTCAACCAATCAAGTCTCATTACACTGAGGGTCTAAAACACAAGGTCTCAGCCGTGAAACATGGTGCCGCGCCCATTCTGACCACGCCTTTATTTTCCATCCATCTATCCATTATCTTTTGCTTTATGCCCTACTAGGGTTGGCGGGGGGCAAGGTGGGGGTTCCCCATGCCCATCCAGGGGAGAACGTTTCGGGCGCTGGGCAGATAAAACCAGAACAGGGCGCCAACCCATCGCTGGGCACACACTCACTCACACACACACACTCTATATGGGGCAATTTGGAGAATTCAATTGACCTTGAACCATATTTTTGGACTGTGGGAGGAAACCGGAGTACCCGGAGGAAACCCACGCGGACACGGGGAGAACATGAAACCTCCACGCAGATGGGGATTCGAACCGGGAATCCCTAGTGCTGAGAGGAGAACATGCTAACCACTAAGGGTGCTACCTGAATTTAAACTATTATATTAATATTTACGGGCTTAGTGGTTGGCACGTTCTCCTCTCAGCGCTAGGGATTCCCGGTTCGAATCCCCATCTGGGTGGAGTTTCCATGTTCTCCCCGTGTCCGTGTGGGTTTCCTCCGGGTTCTCAGGTTTCCTCCCACAGTCCAAAAACATGGATCAAGGTCAATTGAGTTCTCCAAATTTGCCCCATATAGAGTGTGTCTGTGTAAGTGAGTGTGTATACAGTGATAGATTGGTGTCCTGTCCTGGGTGTATCTGCCCAGCGCCCAAAACCATCTCCCCTGGATGAACATGGGGAACCCCCCCCCCCCCCCCCCCCCGCGACCCTAATAGAGGATAAAGTGGAAGATAATGGATGGATGGGTATAAATCCCAATGGGCATCCTTAAGCAACAGCCATAATAACCCTTATTGCTCCAGGGGGCAGTTTCATGGCCGGCCCGGTGTTAAAGTTGGGATACTTTTAAAGTGGTTTGGATGACACTATCTGCTGAATAACTTCATAAATGTCACGCAAGTCAGAAAGTTTGAGTCTGAGGATGAAAGCAAATAAACAGAGTTTTGACATGAAACAGCATCAGTCTGTCACCTCACTAACTCCCTCACACCCTCCGGCTGTGTAGCAAAGTGCTGATCCTGGGGGCAAAAACAAAACGCAGGCATGTCTTGCCCTACATTCAGCCAAATCAGAACGACATTAACAAGCTTCACTGAACGAGGAACTGTGACAAAGTACTAAAGAGAACGTTCTAGTAAAAGGTTAAAGGGGTAAAAGGTGTAGATCTCAGGCTTGGTGGTGTTGGGTTGCTGATCTGGGATCAGTGTGGGCTGGTGTTTCAGCTCTTCATCCACCTCATCATGAAATGAGGCTGTTCCAGGGAGCCCTCTCAACTAAGTACCCTGCAGTATCTGCCCCTTTTAGTTCTGCTGCTCTAGTCAGTGATGCTGGAGTCACATGATGCACTGTGTCAATCAAACTCTGGTTATTAATTAATTACAGTGCTTTATTAGCTCTAACTCATTTCTCGTTTGTATCTTTTGAGGCGGTGCTAATGTCCTGGAGGTGTGGTCAGCTCTTCATCCATGGTTCTGCTGAAGCACTGCGGCTATGACCATTACTGAATGGAACCTGGATTTTTATTGGACTGACCGTCCTGCAGGACGTCCTCAATGGACTTATAGAGTGTTTAATTGTTAAATACAGGTCACATGATCATCACACAATCTGTACATTAGTGTCCTACACTGTTGATGCTGCCCCCCCGCTCAAGGAGGATGAGTCCCCCACTGAGTCGTGGTCCTCACAAGGTTTCTTCTTTAAAATATCAACATAACAGGGAGTTTTGTCTTGCCACTGTCTCTTCAGCTTGCTCTTTGGGGGTTTAAAGGTTTATAACTCTGTAAAGCTGCTTTATGACAATGTGCTATTAAAAAAAACTCTATAAATAAATGACTTGAACTTAAAGAATGTCATATAAACGAGTTACAAATATATAACCGACCACACATGTGCTCACTTCACTCAGTGTGTGTGTGTGTGTGTGTGTGTGTGTGTGTGTGTGTGTGTGTGTGTGTGTGTGTGTCTGTTTCACTGCATGGACGGTGATATGGTGATCTATTTTGCCGACAGTACTTACACACAGAGCAATTAGTCCTTTAAAATTAAGCTGCCTGTGCAGTGAAAAACACACACACACACACACACACACACACACACACACACAGTGAGCACATGTATGGTCAGTTATAAGTTTGTAGCTCGATTATATGACATTCTATAACCTTTTACCAGAACTTTCACTTTATTTACTTTCTAATTTGCCGACAGTACTTACACACAGAGGAATTAGTCCTCCACATTTAAATTTAAATTAAAACATTTGGCGGATTCCCGGTTCGAATCCCCATCTGGGTGGAGTTTCCATGTTCTCCCCGTGTCTGCGTGGGTTTCCTCCGGGTTCTCCCGTTTCCTCCCACAGTCCAACAACATGGATCAAGTCAGTTGTGTTCTCCAAATTGCCCCATATAGAGTGTGCCTGTGTGAGTGAGTGTGTGTCCAGTGATAGATTGGCGTCCTGTCCTGGGTGTATCTGCCCAGCGCCCGAAACGTTCTCCCCTGGATGGGCATGGGGAACCCCCCGTAACCCTAATATAGGATAAAGCAGAAGATAATGGATGGATGGGTGGAAAATTTGCCCACACTAATATAAAACTAGATTAACACACCCTACGTCCCGCGACCCTAATAGAGGATAAAGCGGAAGATGATGGATGGATCAAAACATTTGTTGGTGGTGTTCTCCCTATGTCCACGTGGGTTTCCTCCGGGTTCTCCGGTTTCCACCCACAGTACAAAAACATGGATGTAGGTCAAATGAATTCTCCAAATTGCCCCATATCGAGTGCATTTGTGTATGGTCGGTTATACGTTTGTAACTCATTTATTTGACATTCTATAACCTTTTACTAGAACTTTCACTTTATTTACTTTCTATTTTGCCGACAGTACTTACACACAGAGGAATTAGTCCTCCACATTTAAATTTAAATTAAAAAACATATGGGGTGGCACAGTGGCTTAGAGTTTAGCATGTTCTCCTCTCAGCGAAGTTCGAATCCCAATCTGGGTGGAGTCTCCATGTTCTCCCTGTCTCCGTGTGGGTTTCTTCCGGGTTCTCCGGTTTCCTCCCACAGTCCAACAACATGGATCAAGTCAATTGAGTTCTCCAAATTGCCCCATATAGAGTGTGTTTGTGAGTGTGAGTGAGTGTGTGCCCAGTGATAGATTGGCGTCCTGTCCTGGGTGTATCTGCCCAGCGTCCGAAACGTTCTCCCCTGGATGGGCATGGGGAACCCCCCCGCGACCCTAGTGGAGGATAAAGCGGGAGATGATGGATGGATGGATGGAGTTGCTGAACCCACCGCATGGACGGAAAAAACATTTGGTCAGTTAGCAGATGCTTTCATCCAAAGCGACTTACAAGTATCCCAAGGTCAGAACACAGGGTTGGTACAGCATCCCTGGAGCAATGAGGGTTAAGGGCCTTGCTCAAGGACCACTTTGGGAACTTCAGTGGATGTGGAAATTTAACCCATCCGTGAAGTGACACACACACACACACACACACACACACACACACACACACACACAGACACACACTTTAAGTGAGCACATGTGCCGGGAGCAGTGGGCAGCCTTGTAGACGGTGAGGTGAACGGAGAGCAATTGAGGTGAGGTGCCTTGCCCGAGGGCAATTCAGTCATACTTGATGGGGCAGGGAATCAAACAGGGGACCTTCGGATCACAAGGCTGGTTCCTCAACCACAAGCCTACGACCCCGTGTGTGAGCACAGTCGGCAAAATAGAACACGTTCACTTAAAATAAAAATCAAATCAAATCGAATTAAATGAACCCAATCCAGCCCCAGATAATCCTAATAATCCTAACTCAATCCAGGGGTGCTGAAAAAAATCGTTTCTTCAAAGAATCGCGATTCGTAGTCTTGGCGATTCTGAATCGATTCAAAATGTCAAAGAATCGCTTTTTAAAAAATGCGTTTAAGTTTTATATTTTGGCGCCCCCTCCCGAGCGTACGGCATAGCGCATTACGTATCCGCTCGGCCACCGTACAGCACGCTTGTTAGTCAGCTCCCATTGACTGAATGGAGTCCGCTAGCATGCAGCAGGGAGCATGAAGAATAGAATAGAATAGAATTAAACTTTATTGCTCATTATAAACAACGAAATGCAGTTTGCATCCATTCAGAAGTGCTCTAGCAGATATATATATATATATATATATAGGCGGCATGGTGGCTTAGTGGTTTGCACGTTCGCCTCTCAGCACTAGGGATTCCCGGTTCGAATCCCCATCTGGGTGGAGTTTCCATGTTCTCCCTGTGTCTGCGTGGGTTTTCTCCGGGTTCTCCGGCTTCCTCCCACAGTCCAAAAACATGAATCAAGTCAATTGAATTCTGCAAATTGCCCCATATAGAGTGTGTCTGTGTGAGTGAGTGTGTGCCCAGCGATGGATTGGCGCACTGTCCTGGATGTATCTGCCCAGCGCCCGAGACGTTCTCCCCTGGATGGGCATAACCCCACCCACCGCGACCCTAATGAGGATAAAGCGGGAAATAATAATGAATATGAATTATATATATATATATATATATATATATATATATATATATATATATATATATTACAAAGTGGTAATTTGTTGAGTTGAATATACAAATATGAATGTATAGACTATAAACAGATTATAAATATGAAATATACAAGCTATGAACATGTACAGACTTTGAGCAGATATAAATAAGAAATATACAAAGTTATGTAAATTTACAGACTATAAATATGAAATAAACAAGCTATGAACAGACTATGAACATGTACTACCTATGAGCAGATATAAATATGAAATATACAAGCAGGGGGAGAGTGCAAATCCCCCCCCCACCCCCCCCCCCCCCCCCCCCCCCCCCCCCCCCCCCCCGTCGTCGTTAAAAGCCGGTGTTTGGGCACTTTGGATTCTACAATGTCCCGAAGAGAGAGCTCGACATGAACACAACTGTTTACAAGCAGTGTAAAATAAATTTAAGGTACTTTGGAAATACGACAAATGCGCGAGCCCGTTTGGCGCGACGTTACCCTGAGATAAAAATATATTTAATATTTAAGGTTAAGTTTTGGAAATTTAGCGAATGTTGGTGCAATATTGTTGTAATGAAGTGTATATTTTATTTTTAAGGTTAAGTTTTAAAGATTTGGAAAATATAAACGCACTCTGACTGTAAAGTTTACCATGGTAAACTTTGGTATTAATATTCATTCATTCATTCATTCATTATCTTCCGCTTTATCCTATATTAGGGTCATGGTGGTTTCCCATGCCCATCCAGGGGAGAAAGTATCGGGCGCTGGGCAGATACACCCAGGTCAGGACGCCAATCTATCACTGGGCACACACTCACTCACACAGACACACTCTATATGGGGCAATTTGGAGCACTCAATTGACTTGATCCAAGTTTTTGGACTGTGGAAGGAAACCGGAGAACCCGGAGGAAACCCACGCGGACACGGGGAGAACATGGAAACTCCACCCAGATGGGGATTCGAACCGGGAATCCCTAGTGCTGAGAGGAGAACATGCTAACCACTAAGCCACCGTGCCGCCCTGGTATTAATATATTTAGAATTATTTGTTCATTGATGGATATTTTTTATGTAAGAAAAAAGCCAGGCAGCTAAGCTCATTACTGCTCATTTTAATTTAGCGCAATCCTATTTTATATAAATATAAAATGATGCAAAAAGATTTGATACAGGAACCTGAAAGTATTGTTTTAAATGTTCTATTTGTTTACATTGTCATTTTCATCCATTCATTCATTATCTTCTGCTTTATCCTCTATTAGGTTCGCAGTGGGGTTCCCCATGTCCATCCAGGGGAGAGTGTTTCGGGCGCTGGGCAGATAGACCCAGGACAGGCCGCCAATCGATCACTGGACACACACTCACTCACACACACACACTCTATATGGGGCAATTTGGAGAATTCAATTGACTTGATCCATGTTTTTGGACTGTGGGAGGAAACCGGAGAACCCGGAGGAAACCCACGCGGACACGGGGAGAACATGGAAACTCCACCCAGATGGGGATTCGAACCGGGAATCCCTAGTGCTGAGAGGAGAACATGCTAACCACTAAGCCACCGTGCCTCCTCATTGTCATTTCATCTTCACATAATAAAAAAAAAAATTTAAAGACCATTTGAACTGAAAAATCGTTTCTGAATCGAATCGTGACCTCAAATCGGAATCGGAATCGAATCGAATCGCCAGACACTGAAAGATTCGCACCCCTAGCTCAAACGGCTTACATTACTGTTGCTGATCACAAGCCACTGGAGTTTCAGCACCATGGACAGATCCATGATAAAACTATACTGTCCTTTGCCAATTTGCCCCATATAGTTGCCCAGCGATAGATTGGCACCCTGTCCTGGGTGTATCTGCCCAGCAAACCTGGATGGGCATCAGGAAACCCCCCCAACTCACCCCCAACTTAGAAACAGATAATAAGATGCAATGAGGCAGCATGGTGGCTTAGTGGTTAGCATGTTCTCCTCTCAGCACTAGGGATTCCCGGTTCGAATCCCAATCTGGGTGGAGTTTCCTTGTTCTCCTCGTGTCCGCGTGGGTTTCCTCCGGGTTCTCCGGTTTCCTCCCACAGTCCAAAAACATGGATCAAGTCAATTGAGTTCTCCAAATTGCCCCATATAGAGTGTGTCTGTGTGCGTGAGTGTGTGCCCAGCGATAGATTGGCGCCCTGTCCTGGGTCTATCTGCCCAGCGCCCGAAACGTTCTCCCCTGGATGGGCAACCCCCCCCCCTTAATATAGGATAAAGTGGAAGATAATGAATGGAAGGAAGATGCAATGAATATCATTACAATAATTAAATGTTAAGGCAGCACAGTGTTGTACTGATTAGCCTGTCTGCATCTCAGGTTCCACGTTCTCCCCGTGTTCACATGGATTTTCAATGGGTTCTCTGCTTTCCTCCCACAGTCTAAGAACACGGTTTTAAGGTAAATTGGCTGGCAAACTGCCCCAATCTATATTGCCTACATATAGTGGGTTGCACGTCTGCATGTTCTATAGTTTCCATGTTCTCCATGTGTCCTTGTGGGTTTTTAAGGGGTTCTCCGGTTTCCTCCCACAGTCCAAAAACATGGACTCAATATAAATTGACTGATACGAATTGGACCTTTCTAAATTGCCCCTATAGTGTGTGAGTGTGTGCCCAGTGATAGATTGGCACCCTGTCCTGGGTGTATCTGCCCAGCGCCCAAGACGTTCTCCCCTGGATGGACATGAAGAACCCCCCCACCCCCACCATGACCCCTGTAGAGTAATAAAGAGGAAAATTAGATTAAATTAATATCCATCCATTATCTTCCACTTTATCCTATATTAGGGTCGTGCGGGGGAGAATGTTTTGGGTGCTGGGCAGATACACCCAGGACAGGGTGCCAATCAATTTTGGAGAATTCGATTGACCTTGATCCATGTTTTTGGACTGTGGGAGGAAACCGGAGAACCCAGAGGAAACCCACGCGGACACGGGGAGAACATGGAAACTCCACCTAGATGGGGATTCGAACCGGGAATCCCTAGCACCGAGAGGAGAACATGCCAACCACTAAGCCACCGTGCTGCCTAAATGAAAATCATTACAAAAAGTAACTTTAATGATAAGCTGCCACGGTGCTGTAGTGGTTAGCACGTTCTCTGGGGATCCAGGTTCGAATCACAATCTAACTCAGTCACAGTATATTTAGCACCATGGACAGAACCACAATAGAACCAACCAGGCAAACAAGTTCAACATTAAAGACATCCATCCATTCATCCATTATCTTCCGCTTTATCCTCTATTAGGGTCGTGGGGGGGGGGTTCCCCATGCCCATCCAGGGGAGAACGTTTCGGGTGCTGGGCAGATACACCCAGGACAGGACGCCAATCTATCACTGGACACACACTCACTCACACAGACACACTCTATATGGGGCAATTTGGAGAACTCAATTGACCTTGATCCATGTTTTTGGACTGTGGGATGAAACCCGAGAACCCAAAAGAAAACGTGGACATGGGGAGAACATGGAAACTCCACCCAGATGGGGATTCGAACCGGGAATCCCTAGTGCTGAGAGGAGAACATGCTAACCACTATGCCACCGTGCCGCCCCTAAATACATACAGAGGATTCAAATTCATTCATTATCTCCCGCTTTATCCTCTATTAGGGTTGTGGGGGGAGGTTCCCCATGCCCATCCAGGGGAGAACGTTTCGGGCGCTGGGCAAATACACCCAGGACAGGACGCCAATCTATCACTGGACACACACTCACTCACACAGACACACTCTATATGGGGCAATTTGGAGAATTCAATTGACTTGATCCATATTTTTGGACTGTGGGAGGAAACCGGAGAACCCAAAAGAAAACATGGACACGGGGAGAACATGGAAACTCCTCCCAGATGTGGATTCGAACCGGGAATCCCTAGCGCTGAGAGGAGAACATGCTAACCACTAAGCCACCCCTAAATACATACAGAGGATTCAAACAAAGTTTGAAATTTAATATTAATCTCAATCTAACCCTATATGATTTAAAAATAAACACACAGGAGATCTGGGTGCTTTGGCACATGGCTTAATCAGGTACCTAACCCTGTTCTAAATTGCCACCATTATAGTAGTGTTTTGGTTCTTGTGTGTGCCCCCCCCCCCACAACTAGAGAATTAAGTGGTCAAGATAATGAATGACTGATGAACGTCCCAGATATTAAAAGTCGGGGGATGCATGGTGGCTAGGTTTGAATCTGGGTAGAGTTTGCATGTTCTCCCCGTGTCAGTGTGAGAGTTCTCCGGGTTCTCCTCACACAGTCCAAAACATGGATTTAAGATGAATATTATTAGATTATTTAATTTTATAAAGGGGCGGCATGGTGACTTAGTGGTTAGCATGTTCTCCTCTCAGCGCTGGGGATCCAGGTTCGAATCCCAATCTGGGTAGAGTTTGCATGTTCTCCCCATGTCAGTGTGAGATTTCTCCGGGTTCTCCTCACACAGTCCAAAAACATGTATTTAAGATGAATATTATTATATTATTTAATTTTATAATGGGGTGGCATGGTGACTTAGTGGTTAGCATGTTCTCCTCTCAGCGCTGGGATCCAGGTTCGAATCCCCATCTGGGTGGAGTTTCCATGTCCTCTCTGTGTCCAGGTGGCTGTTTTTCGGATCTCTGGTTTCCTCCCACGGCCCAGAAACAAGGATTAAAGGTGAATTGGCTGCTCCAAATTGCCTTCTCGTTGAGGCTGTTGGAAGCTTAGTGTGTTGTGATGTCACAGACTGAAGTTCCCACCAAACACTTCAAACTGTGGTCCAAAAACATGGATTTAAGGTGAACTGGCTGCTCTAAATTGCCCCTATACAGTGTAGGTGCATGTGCTCAGTGACGGATTGTTGCCCTGTCCTGGGTGTATCTGCCCAGCGCCTGAAACGTTCTCCCCTGGATGGGCTTGGGGGAACCCCCCCCCCACAACTAGAGAATTAAGTGGTCACAGACTGAAGTTCCCACAAAACACTTGTGGGAAAAAAACTGTGGTCCAAAAACATGGATTTAAGGTGAACTGGCTGCTCTAAATTGCCCCTATATAGTGTAGGTGTGTGTTCCCAGTTATGGATTGGCACCCTGTGCTGGGTGTATCTGCCCAGCGCCTGAAACGTTCTGGATGGGCATGAGGAACCCCCAACCCCGCGACCCTAGTGATGATTGGCAGGTTCTGTGTCTGTGACTGGACCAATGGGAGAGTATCACCTGTTTATAATTGTGACTGTAGCTCAGATTACACGGAGAATAAACTGGGCTCTGGTGTGTAACCGGAGAACGTTCAACTCAAAGAACACTTATACATGTGCCATCTGGACTGGTGGGGGGGGGGTGGGGGGGGTATAGTTAGTTAATTTTAATCACTATCCAAATTATACATTTTGGATGAGCCAATCTGGCGCTTGGCAGAAACACATTCACAAAGACACACAGTATATGGGGCAATCTAGAGCATTCAAGTCACTCCCTATGTTTTTGGATTGTGGAAGGAAACCGGAGAACCCGGAGGAAACCCACGCGGACACGGGGAGAACATGGAAATACACCCAGGTTGGGTTTCGAACCTGGATCCCCAGCGCTGAGAGGAGAACATGCTAAACACTAAGCCACCGTGCAGTCCTTTCATGATATTCATCTGATCTCATTATCTTCTACTTTATCCTCTATGAGGGTTGTGAGGGAGCGGGTTCCCCTTGCCCATCCAGGGGAGAACGTTTGGAGCGCTGGGCAGATACACCAATCCGTCACTGGGCACACGCACCTACACTTTATAGGGGCAATTTAAAGCAGCCAGTTCACCTTAAATCCAAGTTTTTGGACCACAGTTTGAAGTGTGTTTGTGGGAACGTCAGTCTGTGACATCACAACACACTAAGCTTCCAACAGCCTCAATGAGAAGGCAATTTGGAGCAGCCAATTCACCTTTAATCCATGTTTTCGGACTGTGGGAGGAAACCAGAGATCCGCAGAACATCCACCTGGACGCAGAGAGGACATGGGAACTCCACCCAGATTAGGATTCGAACCTGGATCCCCAGCGCTGAGAGGAGAACATGCTAACCACTAAGCCAACGCTCCTTTATTTAAATTGAATAATCTAATAATATTGATCAAGGCGGCACGGTGGCTTAGTGGTTGGCATGTTCTCCTCTCAGCGCTGGGGATCCAGGTTCGAATCCCCATCTGGGTGGAGTTTCCATGTTCTCCCCCTGTCCGCGTGGGTTTCCTCCGGGTTCTCCGGTTTCCTCCCACAGTCCAAAAACATGGAACAAGTCAATTGAGTTCTCCAAATTGCCCCATATAGAGTGTGTGTGTGAGTGAGTGTGTGCCCAGTGATAGATTGGCGTCCTGTCCTGGGTGTATCTGCCCAGCGCCCGAGACGTTCTCCCCTGGATGGGCATGGGGAACCCCCCCCCCTCCCCGACCCTAGTAGAGGATAAAGCGAAAGATAATGGATGAATGAATAATATTGATCTTAAATCCATGTTTTTGGACTGTGTGGGGAGAACCCGGAGAAATCTCACACTGAAACGGGGAGAACATGCAAACTCCACCTGGAATCAAACCTAGCCACCATGCAGCCCCCGCATTTTAATATCAGGGACGTTTATCAATCCATAATCCATCCATCCATTATCTTCTGCTTTATCCTCTATTAGGGTCGTGGGGGGGGGGGGGGGGTTCCCCATGCCCATCCAGGGGAGAACGTTTCGGGCGCTGGGCAGATACACCCAGGACAGGACGCCAATCTATCGCTGGACACACTCACTCACACACACACACTCTATATGGGGCAATTTAGAGCATTTATTTTACCGCAAATCCATGTTTTTGGACTGTGGGAGGAAACCGGAGAACCCGGAGAACACCCATGCAGACACGGGGAGAACATGGAAACTCCACCCAGATTGGTATTCAGATTGGATTGGATCCCCAGTGTTGAGAGGAGAACATGCCAACCACTATACACACAATACCATTCAGAAGTTTGGACACGCCCCCTTACTTAATTACTTTGCTCACTCACTCCCTCACTAACTCATTCACTACCTCACTCACTCCCTCATTCACTTCCTCACTCATTCCCTCATTCACTTCCTCACTCATTCCCTCATTCACTACCTCACTCATTCCCTCATTCACTACCTCACTCATTCCCTCATTCACTACCTCACTCACTCCCTCATTCACTTCCTCACTCATTCCCTCATTCACTACCTCACTCACTCCCTCGCTAACTCATTCACTTCCTCACTCATTCCCTCATTCACTTCCTCACTCATTCCCTCATTCACTACCTCACTCACTCCCTCATTCACTTCCTCACTCATTCCCTCATTCACTTCCTCACTCATTCCCTCATTCACTTCCTCACTCATTCCCTCATTCACTACCTCACTCACTCCCTCATTCACTTCCTCACTCATTCCCTCATTCACTTCCTCACTCATTCCCTCATTCACTTCCTCACTCACTCCCTCATTCACTTCCTCACTCATTCCCTCATTCACTTCCTCACTCATTCCCTCATTCACTTCCTCACTCATTCCCTCATTCACTACCTCACTCATTCCCTCATTCACTTCCTCACTCATTCCCTCATTCACTTCCTCACTCATTCCCTCATTCACTTCCTCACTCACTCCCTCATTCACTTCCTCACTCATTCCCTCATTCACTACCTCACTCATTCCCTCATTCACTTCCTCACTCATTCCCTCATTCACTTCCTCACTCATTCCCTCATTCACTACCTCACTCACTCCCTCATTCACTTCCTCACTCATTCCCTCATTCACTACCTCACTCACTCCCTCGCTAACTCATTCACTTCCTCACTCATTCCCTCATTCACTACCTCACATCCTCCCTCACTCACTCCCTCGCTAACTCATTCACTTCCTCACTCATTCCTTCATTCACTACCTCACTCACTCATTTTCTTCCTCAATCCCTCATTCACTACCTCACATCCTCCCTCACTAATTCATTCACTTCCTCACTCACTCATTCACTACCTCACTTCCTCACTCACTCCCTCATTCATTACCTCACTCCCTCATTCACTTCCTCACTTCCTCATTCACTACCTCATTTCCTCATTCATTACCTCACTCCCTCATTCATTATCTCACTCCCTCATTCACTTCCTCACTCCCTCAATCACTACCTCACTCACTACCTCACTCACTCATTCACTTCCTCATTCACTACCTCATTTCCTCATTCATTACCTCACTCCCTCATTCACTTCCTCACTCCCTCATTCACTTCCTCACTCCCTCAATCACTACCTCACTCATTCCTTCATTCACTACCTCACTTCCTCACTCATTACCTCACTCCCTCATTCACTTCCTCACTCCCTCATTCACTTCCTCACTCCCTCAATCACTACCTCACTCACTCATTCACTTCCTCACTCCCTCAATCACTTCCTCACTCACTCCTTCATTCACTACCTCACTCCCTCATTTTCTTCCTCAATCCCTCATTCACTTCCTCACTCCCTCACTCATTCACTACCTCACTCACTCCCTCATTTACTTCCTCACTCCCTCGTTCACTTCCTCACTCATTCATTCACTACCTCACACCCTCCCTCATTCACTACCTCACACCCTCCCTCATTCACTACCTCACACCCTCCCCTTATTCACTACCTCACATCCTCCCTCATTCACTACCTCACTCCCTCATTCACTACCTCACTCCCTCATTCACTACCTCACTCCCTCATTCACTACCTCACTCCCTCATTCACTACCTCACATCCTCCCTCATTCACTACCTCACTCCCTCATTCACTACCTCACATCCTCCCTCATTCACTCATTCACTCCCTCACTCTCTGCTTACCTTCTCCCACAGACATGCAGAACAGTACTGGAGGGTGAGTTCTCTCATGGTTCTCTCTGTTCTGCCCACAATAATCATGGAGCTCCTCTGTCCTCCGCTCTCTCATGCTACACCGCTCGGGGCTGGAGGCGACACCACTAGCTTCCCTCTACTGCCCCAGCGTCTGGATCCGTCTGAGTTTGGGTAACTTGATCTGAGAGCTGAAATGCGAGCTGATCTCAGGCCTCTTCTGATTGGGTTACGGAGGAAAGCGACACGAACACGGCAGCTCACACGCCGGCAACGCGCTCTAATTCAGTAACGCTGCTGTAATCAGGACAGACAGACCATCAGAACCTTTAAAGCCATTAGAACCGCACGGGAGTCTCTGCAGTGCCAGCGGAACCCAAAACACACATCCATTCAGAAGTTCTGTTCAGTTGGCATGACATTCTTCACAAACACACAGGACACTTTATCCTCCACCATGGTTGCGGTGGGGGGCGTTCCTCGTGCCCATCCAGGGGAGAACGTTTCGGGCGCTGGGCAGATACACCCAGGACAGGCACCAATCCATCGCTGGGCACACACTCACTCACACAGACACACTCTATATGGGGCAATTTGGAGAACTCAATTGACTTGATCCATGATTTTGGACTGTGGGAGGAAACCGGAGAACCCGGAGGAAACCCACGCAGACACAGGGAGAACATGGAAACTCCACCCAGATGGGGATTCGAACCAGGAATCCCTAGCGCTGAGAGGAGAACATGCTAACCACTAAGCCACGGTGCCACCTCACCTTGAATCCATGTTTTTGGAATGTGGGAA
>JAFMOC010000131.1:100000-125000 GCA_019802505.1 Corydoras sp. C115
TGTTACATCAGCGCTCTCTACTGGACTCTGGTGGTATTCATGCTAAATCCGTGTAATCTTGTTCAGCTGTTTATGTTACATCAGCGCTCTCTACTGGACGCTGGTAGTATTACTGTTAAATCCGTTTAATCCAGTTAAGCAGTTCATGTTACATCAGCGCTCTCTACTGGACTCTGGGGGTATTACTGTACTGCTAAATCCGTGTTATCTGGTTCAGCTGTTAATGTTACATCAGCGCTCTCTACTGGACTCTGGGGGTATTCATGCAAAATCCGTTTAATCCAGTTCAGCAGTTCATGTTATATCAGCGTTCTCTACTGGACTCTTGTGGTATTACTACGAAATCCGTTTAATCTGGTTCAGCTAATTATGTTACATCAGCGCTCTCTACTGGACTCTGAGGGTATTACTGTTTAATCCGTGTAATCTGGTTCAGCAGTTAAAGTTACATCAGCGCTCTCTACTGGACGCTGGTGGTATTACTACAAAATCAGTTTAATCCAGTTCAGCTAATTATGTTACATCAGCGCTCTCTACTGGACTCTGGTGGTATTACTACAAAATCAGTTTAATCCAGTTCAGCTAATTATGTTACATCAGCGCTCTCTACTGGACTCTGAGGGTATTACTGTTTAATCCGTGTAATCTGGTTCAGCAGTTAAAGTTACATCAGCGCTCTCTACTGGACGCTGGTGGTATTCATGCTAAATCCGTGTAATCTTGTTCAGCTGTTTATGTTACATCAGCGCTCTCTACTGGACTCTGGAGGTATTACTACGAAATCCGTTTAATCTGGTCCAGCTGTTCATGTTACATCAGCGCTCTCTACTGGACTCTGGTGGTATTCATGCTAAATCCATGTAATCTTGTTCAGCTGTTCATGTTACATCAGCGCTCTCTACTGGACTCTGGTGGTATTACTACGAAATCCGTTTAATCCGGTTCAGCTGTTCATGTTACATCAGCGCTCTCTACTGGACTCTGATGGTATTACTACAAAATCCGTTTAATCCGGTTCAGCTGATTATGTTACATCAGCGCTCTCTACTGGACTCTGGTGGTATTACTACGAAATCCGTTTAATCCGGGTGCAAGTCAATTCCATGTAATCACGCTCTCACTATAGGAATCTGGTGGGATTCATGCTTAAATACGTGTCGTTATTGTTACATCAGCGCTCTCTACGTGGACTTCTGTGTGGCTATATTACTACGCAAATCCGTTTATCCGGTCCAGGCTAGGATTCATGTTACATCAGCGATCTCTACTGTACTGGGGACTCTGGTGGTATTATGGTGTATAAAAAACTGCGACTCCTAGATCTACATCAGACGTAAAGAGTATATTAGGATAAGGTCAAGGGAAAGAATCAATAGTAATAAGACAAACGCGAGGGTTGGGTTGTTATTGAGACCTCATAAATCACAGGGAAATGAGGTTGAACTCGTTAACCTCCGCTACGCGTCGGACTTCATAGGAACACCTCATAACATCTCATAACACACCTCATGGATGCACCTCATAGCACCTCATAGGGTGAACCTCATAACACCTCATAGCACCTCATAACACCTCATAGCACCTCATAGCACCTCATAACACCTCATAGCACCTCATAGCACCTCATAACACCTCATAGCACCTCATAGCACCTCATAGCACCTCATAACACCTCATAACACCTCATAGCACCTCATAACACCTCATAGCACCTCATAGCACCTCATAACACCTCATAACACCTCATAGCACCTCATAGCACCTCATAACACCTCATAGCACCTCATAACACCTCATAGCACCTCATAGCACCTCATAAGCAACATAACACCTCATAACACCTCATAACACCTCATACACCTCATAGCACCTCATAGCACCTCATAGTACCTCATAACACCTCATAGCACCTCATAACACCTCATAACACCTCATAGCACCTCATAGCACCTCATAGCACCTCATAACACCTCATAACACCTCATAGCACCTCATAGCACCTCATAGCACCTCATAACACCTCATAACACCTCATAGCACCTCATAACACCTCATAACACCTCATAACACCTCATAACACCTCATAACACGTAATTGATCTACAGTAATGCGGAACCTCGAGTGTCTGATTACTTTATTAAAGGAGGTTCTATTAAAATGATGTTTTAATGTTAACAGAGCTGAAGTGATGAACAAAAGAGCAGTAATTATGATAAACATGGAGAGAACCTTGCACAACCCTTACACTTACACACACACACACACACACACACACACACACACACACACACACACAGCAGTACAAACCAGGCTTTTGATATCAGCGTGTCACACTCCACTGCCAATTTTCCATTAACACTTAATTTCGTTCACACATGAGCAACAACACAAACCACTGTTGCCAAAACAATAATTTTAGAACCTGATGACTCGCTACATTCACACACACACACACACCACACACACACACACACACACACACACACACACACACACACACACACTTTCCAGTGACTGAACAATAAAGAAATGAAATATAAAAAGCTTAATGAGACAACTCGGGGCAGGTCTCTGATGTGTTGTTCTCCTAGCAACACACAGGTGAGAACGAGTGCAGCCCTTTGTGCTTACAGTGAGAAAACAATAGAGAGGGGCGTGAGGAGAGAGAGAGAGAGAGAGAGAGAGAGGTGGAATGAGTTTTAAAGAGAGAGGGGTGGGAAAAAAGAGAAAAAGAGGATGGGAGGTCGAAAGGAAGTAGAGAAAAGGAAGGTAGGGTGAGATATGAGGGAGGGAGACGAAGGGAGAGATAGGAAGGAAGAGTAGGGAGGAGCTGTGAGGGATTTTTATTTCTGACAGGAGGGCGAGGGAGAATGGAGGGAGAAGAGAGCGAGTGAGGTAGCGGAGGCCGGACAAACAAGAAGGCAGGATTATGGGTGAGATATGAGGAGGGCGAGACAGGACAGGGAGCGTTTAGAGGGAGAGAGTCCATGAGAGAAGGGAAGGAGAACTACATGGGAGAGGTGGAGGGGAGGGAGGGAGGGTGCATGCAGTGAGGGAGGAGAAAAGGGAGCGAACGGGCGAGGAAGGAGGAAGGAGCTGAGGAGAGACGGTGCGGAAACGGAGGGAGAGAGAGAGAGAGGCAGGATGAAGGGAGAGAGAGGGAAGATTGAAGCGAGAGGGTGATGAGGGAGGGGAGGGATGAAGGGAATGAGGGTAGGATGAGGATGAGAGGGAGAGAAAAAGGGAGGGTGATGAGGGAGGGAGGGATGAAGGGAGAGGGAGGAGGAGAGAGAGGAGAGACAAAAAGAGAGGGTGAGAGGAAGGTAGAGAGGGATGGAGGGGACAAAGGGAGGGGCAGAGGGAGGGAGGGAGAGGGAGGGAGCTGAGGTAGAGGAAGGAAGGTTGAGAGAAGTTTAGAGACGAAGGAGAGGAGGTGATGAGGCAGCGGATGAGGGAGAGGGAGGGAGAGAGGGAGAGACAAAGGGAGGTGAGAGGGTCTGAGAGGAGGAGGGA
Organism: Corydoras sp. C115; assembly: GCA_019802505.1. NCBI lineage: Eukaryota > Metazoa > Chordata > Actinopteri > Siluriformes > Callichthyidae > Corydoras > Corydoras sp. C115. The sequence continues at coordinate 103,514 of JAFMOC010000131.1, forward strand.
GGGAGTGGACAAAGGTAGGGTGAGAGGAGGGAGGGAGGGGATAGGAGGGCGGGAGGGAGAGGCGGGAGGAGGGAGGGAAGCCAACGGGAGGGTGAGCGTGAGGGAGGGAGAGTGAGGGAGGGAGGAGAATGGCAGGGATTCAAGGGAGAGCTAGTAGATAGGGATGGAGTGAGAGGGAGGGAGGGAGAGGCAGGGTAGGAGGAAGGGAGAGAAGTTAGAGGACGCAAGAGGAGGGTGAGAGTAGGGAGGGAGAAGGGAGGTCAGGGGAGGGAGGGAGGAAGGGATCGAGTCAGGGAGGCGTAGAGACGAAGGGAGGGTGAGAGGGAGGGAGGGAGAGGGAGGGACGGGAGGGCGTTGAGGGAGGGAGCGAGCGTGGCGTCTTGTGGGGGGTGTGAGTGGTGAGGAGGGAGTAGAGACGAATAGGAGGTGATGACGATGGGAGGTGGGAGTAGGGATAAAAGACAAGGTTAAGAGAAGACATAGAGTACAAAATACAGGGAGGGTGAGAGTGAGGAAGATGACACGGATAGTGCTGTAGGGAAAGGGAGTGTGAGAGGGATAGCGGATGATAGAGACCAATGGAGGGTGCTATTGAGGAGAGGGATGACGGAATCAGGTGGAAAAATAAGGACAAAGGGAAGAGTGGACGGGGGGATAGGGATGACCAAAAAAGTGAGGGTGAGACTGGGAGTGATGAATGTTGTCCTTGTGAGGGAGAACGGGTAAATAGCGGGAAGGTATGTGTGAGAGTGAGGGATAAAGTGGGGCGGTAGTTCTATTAGTGGGGGGTATTAGGAGTAGGTGTCAAATACGCATCTATTCCCTTAATGTATTTTCGCGTTCGGTCAGCCCTTGATGAAGTTTCTGAAGGGATCTTGTTTGTGAGGGATTTTCGTCATTTCATTTTCATGCGAATAGGCATTGTGGATATTTAATTAGATGAGTAGAGACATTTAAAGGGATTGCTTTCGTTTGAAGGGGATTGGCTTGGATCGAATGTTTGAGAGGGATTAGTTAGATTGGTGGGAGAGGTAGTTGAGTATTTAGAGGGAGTCTTACTAAGGGAGAATAATAGACAGAGCCGACAGGAGTTACGGTTGTAGGATCAAAAACTTATTTGTATTCCCTATACATGTATCATTTATTTTCTTATCTAGGGTGAAGTTATTACGGAGGTTCCATGATCAAGTTCTTCCATGGATCTTGGAGTGTAGCGGGAACATGGTAATTTCCGAAATTTATTTTTTTTAATAAAAATTTTAATACGATATGCATTTTATTGTTTATATTTGGTGATAGTATACATGTTACACTTATATTTACAATCCACATCTGCTTACTTTAGCTAGATTAAAAGTCTCTCTAGGGACCTGTATTTGTTGTAAGTTTATTCGTAGTTTGAAAGTGGTGTGTGTGGTGTGTGTTTTTGTAGTGTTGTGTTGAGTGCTGTTGGTCTTTGTGTGTGAGAGTCTGTGTGTGTGAGAGTCTGTGTGTGTGTGATTCAAGGGAAGCCTTCAGACTTACAAACAGATTCCATTGAGACAGTACTCGTGACTCTTTGGAAACTATTAGGCATTTGCAGGTGTGTGAGTGTGTGTGTGCAAGTGTGTGTGTGTGTGTGTGTGTGTGTGAGAGAGAGTGTGTGTGTACGTGTGTGTGTGTGTGTGTGTGTGTGTGTGCACACGATCAATTTCCCTCATTTACATCAGAAACAGCACACTGCGAGAATGCCTGTGGACTTCCAAGTTGTGTGTAGGTGAGCGAGAGAGCCGGTGTGTGTGTGTGTGTGTGTGTGTGTGTGTGTGTGTGTGTGTAAATCTGTATGTACACATGGACTCAAGCAGGGCACTACATGGATCAAATCGATGACGTAAACGTCTGAAATCTTGTCCCATTGAAATCATTCCAGTTGCTAAGAGACCCGAAAAAACCTTTCAACATTATTAAAGATAAAAATAAACGAAGTGTCTGAATGAACCAAAGACAGAGTCATTTAATGTAAAAGAATAATTCAACTAATGCTGCTTTCATTATTCCAAAGAATTATTCTGCTGAATGGATGAATACATTCAGAGAACGTGTCAGGTGGAGGATGTGTTAGGACGGTAGTGAGTTATGAACCGTGCACTGCGCAGCTTGAATTATGGGTGTCAGGGTTCCATCGCTAACGTAACGCCGGGACGATAACGGCTTGTGTGTAGGGTGCGAATCTCTCGGTGTCTGGCGATTCGATTCCATTCCGATTTTTGAGGTCATGATTCGATTCAGAATCCATCCATCCATTATCTTCTGCTTTATCCTCTATTAGGGTCACGGGGGGGGTTCCCCATGCCCATCCAGGGGAGAACGTTTCAGGCGCTGGGCAGATACACCCAGGACAGGACGCCAATCTATCGCTGGGCACACTCACTCACGCATACACACTCTATATGGGGCAATTTGGAGAACTCAATTGATCAGGATCAGGATTCGAACCTGAGATGCAGACAGGCTAATCAGTACAACACTGTGCTGCCTTAACATTTAATTATTGTAATGATATTCATTGCATCTTCCTTTTCCATTCACGTATATCCGCTTTAATCCTAAATATGGGCGGGGCGAGGGGGGTTCTCCCCTGCCCAATCCAGGGGAGAACGTTCTTCAGGGCAGGCTGGGGGCCCCCCAGATAACATCCTAGGACAGGTACACTCAATCTGTACCTCGCTAGAGGCACCACTCACACTCACGACAATAACACACTCTAATATGGGGCCATATTGGAGAACTTATTTGACTTGCTCCATGTAATTTGGACTGTGTGGGAATGGAAACCGGAGGAACACACCCGGAGGAAATCCACCGAGGCGGGTGGACACGGGGAGTACATGAAAAACTCCACCCACATGTGGATTTGAATGGCGGGAAAGCCCCTAGTGCTGAGAGGAGAACATGCTGACCACTAAGCCACCGTGCCGCCCACAATTCAGAATCGATTTTCCAGTTAAAATTGTCTTTACATTTTGTTTAAATGATGTGATTGACGAGATGAAACGACAATGTAAGGGATTCCCGGTTCGAATCGCCATCTGGGTGGGGTTTCCATGTTCTCCCCGTGTCCGCGTGGGTTTCCTCCGGGTTCTCCGGTTTCTTCCCACAGTCCAAAAACATGGATCAAGTCAATTGAGTTCTCCAAATTGCCCCATATAGAGTGTGCCTGTGTGAGTGAGTGTGTGCCCGGCGATAGATTGGTGTCCTGTCCTGGGTGTATCTGCCCAGCGCCCGAGACGTTCTCCCCTGGATGGGCATGGGGAACTGCTTGCAAACAGTTGTGCTCTTGTCGAGTTCTCTCGTTCCCGGTCATTGTAGAATCCACAGTGTGACCAAACACCGGCTTTTAACGACGACGGGGGGGGGGGGGGGGGTCGAATCGCGCTCTCCCCCTGCTACATGCTTCCCTAACTCCATTCAGGCAACGGGAGCTGGCTAATAAGCGTGATGTACGGTGACCGACCGGATACGTAATGCGATATACAGTACGCTCAGGAGGGGGCGCCAAAAATAAAACTTAAACGCATTTTTTAAAATCCATTCTTGGGCATTTTGAATATATTCAGAATCGCCAGGACTACGAATCGCGATTCTTTGAATAATCGATTTTTTTCAGCACCCCTACTTGTGTGGAGCGAAATGCGCAGAAAGCATGTTCTAATTCTTGTCATTCTTCATAGGTTTTTTTTTGGGCGTGACACACAAACCAATCAGCGTGTCACTCCTCCACTCATTCCCTTTAAGAGCCAGGTGGCGCTCTGACATTGGTGGATTGCTATTTCAGTAATGCAGCTCCCTGAAATCCATGAGGTTCTCAAAAATGCAACGTTGTGAGGTAGAACACTCTTATCTTATACTCCTCCACTAGGTTTGCAGAGGGGGTTCCTAATGCCTATCCAGGAGAAGGTTTGGGGTGCTGGACAGACACACCCTGGACAGAGTGTCAATCCTTTACTGGGCAAACACTCACTCAGACTATATAGGGGCAATTAAAATAGGGGCAATTCTGAGCAGCCAATTCAACTTAAATTCATGTTTTTGGACTCTGGAGAACCCAGAGAAAACCAACATGGGCATAAGGAGAAAAAACATGCAACTCAAACCAGATCGAGATTCAAACCTGTGACCCCAAGGATCAGAGGCAGACGTGCCAACCCCTAAGTCACCGTCATGCCCTCAATGTATATTTATTTATTCATTTCATCATCTTCCACTAAATTCTTAACACGTTGGGGTTCCCCATGCCCATACAGGGGAGAACGTTCCGGGCGCTGGGCAGATACACCCAGGACAGGGGGCCAATCGATTACTGGGCGCACACTCACACTCACACACTCTATATGGAGCAATTTAGAGCATTGAATTTCCCTTGAATCCATGGTTTTGGACTGTGGGAGGAAACCCAGAAAACCAAAAGAATCCCCTTGTGGAACCGAGGAGAACATGCAAATTCCACTCATAATGGGATTCAAACCTGGATCCCCAGAGCTGAGTGGTGAAAGTGAGAGGCAGGTTCCAGTTCCACCTTTTTCCCGTGATTTATTCACAATAATACACAACCTCGAGTGCCTTACACTTTTATAAAACAATTACAAACACACTGTAATAAAAAAACAAGGTTTAATTCATAAATGCATTTGTTAAAAGCAAAATTGTTAATTATCTGGTCTTTTGCGACGTGATCTAGTCCGGGTTTTAAAGTGAACACTGATCACTGAGTAACAGGATACTGGTTTCTCTAACAAATGAAATTAAACACTGCCATCTAGTGGAAAAAATACATAACACAGTTGATAAAAAACAGCAGTAACAGGTTTAGAGCTCATCGGAAATCGAAGTAGATCACGCATTGATACGAATGTGAAGCGCTCAGAGGTGTGTGTTAATGTCAATAATGGACAAAAGCTCAGCCAATCAGATTTAAGACCCGGAACTACCCGTTTTATAAGTCTTAATGCCTCGGATCGCTGTAAAGCTGCTTTGTGATTCTGTTAGCGTTCCACAATGTAATCGTAATGTAATTGAATGGAGGGGTCGGTGGATGAACAGATGGACGGACAGAACGCAGAACGGACAGCCTGACACTGACCTGTGTGCCGTGCTGCTCTCTGGAGGGGAATCTTTTCTCTGGAGTTGGTTTACAGTGGGAGGAAAAATCCGTAACGTTCAGCAGCAGACCGTCATCCTTCTACAGCACAACACACAGACAGAACATGGGTTCACATCGTCATACAATGATATAATATATATTAAAAGTGCAAATCTCTCGGTGTCTGGCGATTCAATTCAATTCTGATTTTTGAGGTCACGATTCGATTCAGAATCGATTTTCGATTCAGAATCGATTTTCGATTCAGAAACAATATTTATACAAAAAAATAGGATTGCGCTAAATTAAAATGAGCTGCATTAGTTTAGTTTAGCTGCCTGGCTTTTTCTTACATAAAAACATCTATCAATAAACAAATAATTCATTCATTATCTCCCACTTTATCCTCTATTAGGGTCGCGGTAGGGAGGATCCAGGGAGAACGTCTCGGGCGCTGGGCAGATACACCCAGGACAGGGCGCCAACCTATCGCTGGGTACACACTCACACACACACAAACACAATCTTTATGGGGCAATTTGGAGTACTCAATTGACTTGATCCAAGTTTTTGGACTGTGGGAGGAAACCGAAGAACCCGGAAGAAACCCACGCGGACACGGGGAGAACATGGAAACTCCACCCAGATGGGGATTCGAACTGGGAATCCCTAACGCTGAGAGGAGAACGTGCTAACCACTAAGCCACCGTGCCGCCTAATTCTAAATATATTAATACCAAAGTTTACCATGGTGCATTAACCTTTAATTGAAACTAAAATACAGACTTTACAGTCAGAGTGCATTTACATTTTGTAAATCTTTAAAACTTAACATTAAAAAATAAAATACACACTCCAGTCTTTTGCACATTCGCTACATTTTTAAAACTTAACATTAAATATTAAATATATTTTCAACTTTTGCTCAGGACGGGGTGCCAAAAAAATAAAACATTTTTTAAAAATCGATTCTTGGGCATTTTGAATCGATTCTGAATCGCCTGGACTACGAATCGTGATTCATTCAAGAATCGATTTTTTTCAGCACCCCTAATATATACAATACGAGTCAAACATTTGGACACGCCCCCTTCTCGCTGATGTCTCCTCCTCTTATCATATAGATGGACTTTGTACTTCCACAATTCCAGACTGTAGAACATCTGTGTTCTGTGTTGTTGTTAGTCCCCTGTTGGTTCTCTGTTCTCTGTTGGTCAGGACCATCACAGGACAGGAATCATTTGGGTGGTGGATTGTTTATTATAAAACAAGTGGATCCATAAATCTGATTGGCTGAGCCAATTGTCTAGATGTGACATTCTTGACAATAACACACACCTCTGAGCGCTTCACATTTGTATTAATGCGTGATACACAATACATTATTTTCTCAGTTTTTTTTTATATGAACTGCATTCTGATATTTGATGCTGATTTTGGAAACCTGTTACTTAGCCATCAGAGTTCCCTTTAAAAAACGGACTACATTACGTCATGGAAGTCCAGATTATTATTGATTTTGCTTTCAAAAAATGTGTTTATAAATCATCCATCCATTATCTTCTGCTTTATCCTCTATTAGGGTCGCAGGGGGTGGGAGGGTTCCCCATGCCCATCCAGGGGAGAACGTTTCGGGCGCTGGGCAGATACACCCAGGACAGGACGCCAATCTATCGTTGGGCACACTCACTCACACAGACACATTTGAATTTGGAGAAATCAATTGACCTTGATCCATGTTTTTGGACTGTGGGAGGAAACCGGAGAACCCGGAGGAAACCCATGTGGAAATGGGGAGAACATGGAAACTCCACCCAGATTGGGATTCTAACCTGAAATCCCTAGCCCTGAGAGGAGAACATGCTAACCACTAAGCCACCGTGGCGGCCATTTATAAATCGAACCTTGGTTCATTATTATTCATTCATTCATTACCTCCCGCTTTTATCCTCTATTAGGGTCGCGGTGGGGTTCCCCATGCCCATCCAGGGGAGAACGTCTCGGGCGCTGGGCAGAGACCCAGGACAGGGCGCCAATCCATCGGGGCACACACTCACTCCCCCCCCTAACATAACACACTCTATATGGGGCAATTTTGAGAATTCAATTGACTTGATACATGTTTTTGGACTGTGGGAGGAAACCGGAGAACCCGGTGGACACCATGGAAAAACTCCACCCAGATGGGATTCGAATAAATCCCTAGCGCTGAGAGGCGAACTTGCTAACCAATTCATTATTATTATATTATTATTATTATTATTATTGCCCAGCGATAGATTGGCGTCCTGTCCTGGGTGTATCTGCCCAGCGTCCGAGACGTTTCTCCCCTGGATGGGCATGGGGAACCCCACCGCGACCCTAATAGAGGATAAAGCGGAAGATAATGAAGAATGAATGAATGAATGAATGAATGAATGAATTATTATTATTATTATTATTATTATTATTATTATTATTATTATTGCTATATTAGCTTCATCTGTTTGTCTGTGTGTCTGGTAAAAAGCAAATGCTATTTCACCCACTTCCCATTATCCAATTAAGCAGAAACTTTTCACAATTGTTTTAAAAAAAATACCAATTAATTAACTAATTTGTGGTAATTAATTAATTTCGTTTTCTATGGATAAATTGCCCGTTTTCTACTAAATTTTATACTTTACAAGCAGAATTAATTTTAAATAGTAAAAAGGTCATTTAACACGATATAGGGGTGGTTTTAAAAAATATATATTCTGCTTGTTATAGTGTGTTTGTATAATATTATATATTATAAACGATATAGACAGTCGATGTTGTGTATTATTGGTAATAAATCACAGTAAGTAGGTGGAACTGTACAGCGCTACACGTCACGTCTGTTAACTCCTCTGTCATGTGATTTATTCACAATAATGCCGCCCGAGCCTCGTCAGTTCTGCAGTGACACTGATGTGGTGAGGGGGTTAGTTTGTAGTTTCAGTTCTCCACCTCAGTGACACTGCTGGGATAGGAATAAAGCACCCACCCAATAACCCCTGTCTGTGGGGTACTATTGGGTTCTGACATTAGACAGAGAAAAGGGGACGTACACAGTATGTACTGTAGAACACAAATAGATGGACTACAGAATGGAATTGGAGAACTACAAAGTCCATCTTTACAGGAAGTGGAACTGAGAACATGGACAATAAGTGAAGCAGAAACGAGGCGTGTTTAATATAACTGAAAAAAACAATGATGGAACAGTAGCAGGTACAGTTCCAGGCCAAAGTTAGGACACGCCCCCTTCTCACTCACTCCATCTATTTCCTCCACTTATCATATAGATGGACTTTGTAGTTCTATAATTCCAGACTGTAGTCCATCTGTGTTCTGTGTTGTTGTTAGTCCCCTGTTGGTTCTCTGTTCTCTGTTGGTCAGGAGCATCACAGAACAGGTATCATTTGGGTGGTGGATTGTTTATTGTCAGTTCTGCAGTGACACTGATGTGGTGAGGGGGTTAGTTTGGAGTTTCAGTTCTCCACCTCAGTGACACTGCTGGGATAGGACTAATACACCCACCCAATAACCCCTGCTCTGTGGGGGTACTATTGGGGTTCTGACCATTACAACAGAGTAAAGGGGCGTACACAGTATGTATGTAGAACACAAATAGATGGACTACAGAATGGAATTGGAGAACTACAAAGTCCATCTTTACAGGACGTGGAACTGAGAACATGGAGTAGTGCCACAGAACATAATCTTTGTAGTATTACAACATTTGGATTTGTATTATTAAATATTCTAATCTCGGTGGCACGGTGACTCAGTGGTTAGCACGTTCGCCTCTCAGCGCTCTAGGGATTCCTGGCTCTAGAGTTTCCATGTTCTCCCCGTGTCTGCGTGGGTTTCCTCCGGGTTCTCCGGTTTCCTCCCACAGTCCAAAAACATGGATCAAGTTAATTGAATTCTCAAAATTGCCCCATATAGAGTGTGTCTGTGAGTGAGTGTGTGCCCAGCGATGGATTGGCGCCCTGTCCTGGATCTATCTGCCCAGCGCCCGAAACGTTCTCCCCTGGATGGGCATGGGGAACCCCACCGCGACCCTAATATAAGATAAAGCGGGAGATAATGAATGAATGAATATTCTAATCTCATCGCATTATCCTCCGCTTAATCCTCTACTAGGGTCGCGGGGCCACCACCCTTACTCACATTCTGCAGTCCATCTGTTTCTCCACATATTTTGTTCCTCCGCTTTAGTATGTTCTCTTATGGTATCATTAGGGTGGTGGATGATGGTGTAGTATGCTTTTTCTGTCACACACTGACACTGCACCACCATGTCAGCATCACTGCAATCCTGAGAACCATACATCACCCCAATACCTCCTTTGTGGGGGGTCCTGGCAATCAGAGAATATACTAAAGCACACTTACAAAGTATGTAGAGAACCAGGTGGACTACAGAATGGAACTGTAGAACTACAAAGTCCATCAATGATCTAAGAGAGTAGAACTGAGGAGGTGTTCGTAATAAAATGGCTGGTGAGTGAATAAAGTCACCTTAAACCAGACAATAAGCAGCATTACAACCTCGCCATCATTACATCAGAGTCCCATTACAGCTTTCACACCCAAAACCAGAAAACACTCAGTGACCGACATACGAACCCCCAACACCAGGCTCTGGACCGTCGATCCGCGGCGCGTCCCTCAGTTAGCTTGTCCCTGTTTCTTTTTGGTTCTACAGAGAATGAGACAGAATTCCATGGTGGCTATAGCGGCACAGTGGTTTAGTGGCTAGCATGTTCTCCTCTCAGCCCTGGGGATCCAGGTACCAATCTCAATCTGGGTGGAGTTTCCAGGTTGTCCCCGTGTCCCCCGTGTGGGTTTCCTCTGGGTTCTCTGGGTTTCCTCTGGGTTCTCCCACAGTCCAAAAACATGAATCAAGATCAATTATTCATTCATTCATTCATTATATTCTGCTTTATCCTCTATTAGGGTCGCGCTGGGGTTCCCCATGCCCATCCAGGGGAGAACGTCTCGGGCGCTGGGCAGATACACCCTGGACAGGGCGCCAATCCATCGCTGGGTACATAATCACACACTCAAACACACTCTACATGGGGCAATTTAGAGAACTCAGTTAACTTGATCCATGTTTTTGGACTGTGGGAGGAAACCGGAGAACCCGGAGGAAACCCACGCGGACACGGGGAGAATATGGAAACTCCACCCAGATGGGGATTCGAACCGGGAATCCCTAGCGCTGAGAGGCGAACGTGCTAACCACTAAGCCACCGTGCCGCCCAAGATCAATTAAATTCTCCAAATTGCCCCATAAAGAGTGTGTTTGTGTGTGTGTGTGTGTGAGCCCAGCGATAGATTGGCGTCCTGTCCTGGGTCTATCTGCCCAGTGACCGAAATGTTCTCCCCTGGATGAGCATGGGGAACCCCCCCGCGACCCTAATATAGGATAAAGCAGAAAATAATGGATGGATGTTACCAAGAGTATTAAAGATGAAAGTGGCGAAGAGAGTGGGGGGGGGGGGGGTCCACAGACCCGTTTCTTTTTGGTTCTACAGAGAATGAGACAGAATTCCATGGTGGCTAGGGATTCCCGGTTCGAATCCCAATCTGAGTGGAGTTTCCATGTTCTCCCTGTGTCCATGTGGGTTTCCTCCGGGTTCTCCGGTTTCCTCCAACAGTCCAAAAACATGGATCAAGGTCAATTGAGTTCTCCAAATTGCCCCATATAGAGTGTGTCTGTGTGAGTGAGTGTGTGTCCAGTGATAGATTTGTTCTGGGTGTATCTGCCCCCCGGGCTTCTTCTGGGTGTATCTGCCCCCCGGGTGTATCTGCCCAGCGCCCGAAATGTTCTCCCCTGGATGGGCATGGGGAACCCCCCCACCGCGACCCTAGTAGAGGATAAAGCAGAAGATAATGGATGGATGGTACCAAGAGTATTAAAGATGAAAGTGGTGAAGGGAGTGGGGGTGGGGGTGTCCACAATTCCGTTTCTTTTTGTCGTCATGCAAGCGGTTCTAAACTCATCATCCACCCATCTGGATGTGAGAAGGTTCCTTCTGGATGTGAGACAGAATTCCCAGGTGGCTATAGCGGCACGGTGGCTTAGTGGTTGGCATGTTCTCCTCTCAGCGCTGGGGATCCAGATTTTAATCCCGATCTGGGTGGAGTTTCCATGTCCTCCTCGTGTCCCAGTGGGTTTACTACTGGTGGTCAAGGTTCCCCCAACAGTCCAAAAACATGAGGGTTGATGAACTGTTCTAAATTGCCTCTATATAGTGTATAATGGGCTTATCTGCCTCCCAGCACTGGGGACCCAGGTTCGAATCCCAATCTAGATGGAATTAACCCAGTGCATCTCAAATAGTGGGGCGCGTCCCCCTGGGGGGGCGCAGTGCGGTGGCTGGGGGGGGGCGCATAACAAGAAATCACAGAGCAAGTGATATTAAGTGTACTGAACAAACCCTCAAGAGACAACATGGAGAAATATATAACAGAGATGATGGAGAGAAAGACGGAGATAATGAGAGCAACAAAAGTCAACCGAAAACTAAATGTTGAAGCGAATGTAGCGCCTGGCTTCACTGTAACTGTAACTTCACTGTATCTGTAACTTCACTGTAACTTCATTGTAACTGTAACTTCACTGTAACTGTAACTTCATTGTAACTGTAACTTCACTGTAACTGTAACTTCACTGTAACTGTAACTTCACTGTAACTGTAACTTCACTGTATCTGAGGGAGACGAAGAAAGACCGGTGTGTCCTCTGTGTCTTTAAATGTTGGCAGCGGACAGCGTGAAGCCAAATAAATGAAGGCGTCACTTAAAGACATTACACCCCAATCACGCTGATAACCGCTTGAGTTTTTAATCGTAAACGTGACGAGTATAACCAGCAATCATCCCGCTTTATGAAAACTACTTCAGAAAAGCTGTGCTGCAAAACGGACGCGTTGGAGACACACAAAAAAAAAAAAAAAAAAAATAAATAACAGCACAAATTATTGTATTCATTTTAGTTTTGTAGGGCGGCACGGTGGCTTAGTGGTTAGCACGTTCGCCTCTCAGCGCTAGGGATTCCCGGTTCGAATCCCCATCTGGGTGGAGTTTCCATGTTCTCCCCGTGTCTGCGTGGGTTTCCTCCGGGTTCTCCGGTTCCCTCCCACAGTCCAAAAACATGGATCAAGTCAATGGAATTCTCCAAATTGCCCCATATAGAGTGTGACTGTGTGAGTAATTGTGAGCCCAGCGATAGATTGGCGCCCTGTCCTGGGTCTATCTGCCCAGCGCCCGAGACGTTCTCCCCTGGATGGGCATGGGGAACCCCACCGCGACCCTAATAGTGGATAAAGTGGGAGATAATGAATGAATGAATTTTAGTTTTGTAGGTTAAAGTGCTAATAATAAATTGAGCTCCTGAATGAATGTTGCTGATGAATTTGAATTTATTATTATTTATTATTTATTATTTCATGTTTCAGTATCAAATGCCAGTCAGTTCAAAAATGTTTCTGGTTTAAATAAGGATTCCATTCGTTTAGGTTACAAACTAAAAACAAAGTTAATAAAATGATTCTTTGTTGTAAGTTGATCTATATTTCTTTCCTTTTTGTTTTCTTTATTGTTAATAAGGAGACATTGTTATAAAAGAGGTGAACTTAGAACAAATTTATAGACAAATCATACTACAGTGGGCGTGTAAAAATACTTTATCCCATTTTGTCATGTGGGGGGGGGGTGAGGTGTGTGTGTGTGTGTGTGGGGGGGGGGGGGGTGTGTGTGTGTGTGTGTGGGGGGGGGTGAGGTGTGTGTGTGTGTGTGTGTGTGGGGGGGGGGGGGCGCAAAATGTTTTCTTCTTCCTAGGGTGGGCTTAACAGAAAATAATTGAGAATCACTGAATTAACCCCATCTAAATTGCCCTGATATAGTGTTTGTGTCTGAGCGGCACGGTGGCTTAGTGATTATCACATCCACCTTGGCGTTGAGGATCCAGGTTCGACTCCCAATCTGGGTGGAGTATCCATGTTCTTCCCGTGGGTTTCCTCCCACAGTCGAAAAACATGGATTCAAGGTGTATTGGCTGCTCCAAATTGACCCCATCTAAATTACCCCTATGTGTATGCGTCTGAGCGGCATGGACAGGACGCCAATCTACTGCTGGACACACACTCACACACTATAATTTAGAGCATTTGATTCACCTTGAATCCATGCATTTGGACTGTGGGAGAAAACCGGAGAACCCGGAGGAAACCCATGTGACACGGGAAGAACATGGAATCTCCACCCAAATTGGGATTCGAACCAGGATCCTCAGCGCCAAGGTGACGTGATAACCACTAAGCCACCGTGCCACTCAGACACAAACACTATATAGGGGCAATTTAGATGGGGTTAATTTCCATCCATCGATCCATTATATTCCACTTAATCCTATATTATTGTTTGGGAGGAGGGGTTCCCCATGCCCATCCAGGGGAGAACGTTTCCAATGCACTTCACACTCATTTACCCACACAAACCTTATATGGGGCAATTTATATGGGGTGGATTTGGAGCAGCCGATTTACCTTAAATACATGTTTTTCAACTGTGGGAGGAAACCGGAGAACCCGGAAAAACCCTCGTGAACCCGGGGAGAACATGCAAACTCCACCCGGATTGGGATTCCAACTTGGATCTCCAGTACTAAGAGGAGAACATGCCAACCACTAAGCCACCATGCTGCTGTATTTTTATATACATACAGAACTAACTACATTATGTAATGTTCTGATAACCTTGAACTTGAAGTGTGTGTGTGTGTGTGTGTGTGTGTGTGTGTGTGTGTGTGTGTGTGTGTGTGTGTGTGTGTGTGTATGTATGTGTGTGTATTCACAGGTAGGATGTTGAAGCATTGCACTGCCGCTGGCCTCCAGAGAAGCCTGGCAGGATGTTTATAGCTCAAACCTCCCCCAATTGCACATGTCCACCCCTCGCCCGGGGCAATTAGCACCAGTAAGCCCGGGGGGCATGCTAAATAAGCTAACAGCCCCAACGCTAGTGGACATCAGGATATAGGCGTCTTGTGCGGTCAGACAGAAAGTCACAGACGGAGAGAGAGAGCATGGTGGAGGAAAAAAATCTATTAAAGGTGAAGCAGGAATCAGAATACGGATACGACAAGATGGAGACGTTGCTCCTCCACCACATACACCACACACACACACACACAGCCTTGTACCAATTGCTCAGGGCAATTGGGGTTAGGTGCCTTGCCCAAGGGCACTTAAGTCATAGTACTTGGTGGGACCGGGAATCGAACCGGGAACCTTCAGGTCGTGAGGCTGATTCCTTAACCACAAGCCTACAACTGCCCCAAAGGTGAGCATGAGGGTCAAAAGAGTGGCATGGTAGCTTTGTGGTTAGCATGTTCTCCTCTCAGTGCTGGGGAACCCGGTTCGGATCCCAATCTGGGTGGAGTTTCCATGTTCTCCCCGTGTCCACATGGGTTTCCTCTGGGTTCTCCAGTTTCCTCTCACAGTCCAAAAGCATGGATTCAAGGTGAATTGGCGCAATGTGTATCTGACCCCGTGTGTATCTGCCCAGCGCCTAAAACGTTCTCCCCCCGCGACCCAAGTAAAGGATTAAGTGGAAGATAATAAGATGAGATGAGGTCTTCTGCCTCATGTGGTTGGATCCGGTAATGCATGCACACACACACACACGCACACAAACACACACAACCATAAAAAGGTTAATCTGAATTCAAACTTGGGCAGCATGGAGGCTTAGTGGTTGGCACATTCTCCTCTTAAAATTTAAATCCCAATCCTGGGTGGGAGTTTCCATGTTCTCCCCGTGTCCGCATGGGTTTCCTCCGGGTTCTCCGGTTTCCTCCCACAGCCCAAAAACATGGATCAAGTCAATTGAGTTCTCCAAATTGCCCCATATAGAGTGTGTTTGTGTGAGTGAATGTGTGTCCAGTGATGGATTGGCGCCCTGTCCTGGGTGTATCTGCCCTGCGCACGTTCTCCCCTGGATGGGCATGAGGAACCACCCAAAAATATTCCCATTCTCACTATTTTAATAACTGGTTGGACCTTCCATGATCTTTCTGTATCAGTGTGGGTCTCTCCCGGGTTCCCCAGGTCACTCCCACAGTTCAAAAAAATGGATTTAAGGTGAATTGGCTGCTCTCAATTGCCCCTAAATTGTGTTTGTATGTATGTGTGTGACTGTTTGTGTGTCCAGTAATTGATTGGCGCCCTGTCCTGGGTGTATCTGACCCAGTGTCCGAAATGTTTTTCCCTGGATGGGCATGGGGACACTCCCCCCAGCGACCCGCGACCCTAATAGAGGATAAAGCGGAAGATAATGAATGGATGGACTTAAGCAGCATGGAGGTTTAATGGTTAGCATGTTCTCCTTTCAGCGTTTGAATCCCAATCTGGGTGGAGTTTCCATGTTCTCCTCATGTCCACATGGGTTTCCTCCGAGTTCTCCGGTTTCCTCACAGTCCAAAAACATAGATTCAAGGTAAATTGAATTCTCCAAATTGCCCCAAGTAGAGTGTGTTTGTGTGACTGTGTGAGTGAGTGTGTGTCCAGTGATAGATTGGCGTCCTGTCCTGGGTGTATCTGTCCAGCGCCCGAGACGTTCTCCACTGGATGGGCATGAGGAACTACCCAAAAGTATTCCCATTCTCACTATTTTAATAACTGGTTGGACCTTCCATGATCTCTCTGTATCAGTGTGGGTCTCTTCCGGGTTCCGCAGTTCACTCCCACAGTTCAAAAAAATGGATGTATGGTGAATTGGCTGCTCTCAATTGCCCCTAAATTGTGTTTGTATGTATATGTGTGACTGTGTGTCCAGTAATTGATTGGCGCCCTGTCCTGGGTGTATCTGTCCAGTGCCCGAAATGTTTTTCCTTGGATGGGCATGGGGAACCCCCCCGCGACCCTAATAGAGGATAAAGCGGAAGATAATGGATGGATGAATTAAAACTTAGGCAGCATGGAGGTTTAGTGGTTAGCATGTTCTCCTCTTTAAAAAAAACACAAAAAAATGAAATGTGGTTAGCGCTTGCTTATTTTATTTTTTATTTTTGTCCCCCCCCCCCCTTTTGTTTATTTTTATTTTTTAAAAAACATGTTGATGTCTCTCCCGGGTTCTCCAGTTCACTCCCACAGTTAAAAAATGGATTTAAGGTGAATTGGCTGCTCTCAATTGCCCCTAAATTGTGTTTGTATGTATGTGTGTGACTGTTTGTGTGCCCGGTAATTGATTGGTGCCCTGTCCTGGGTGTATCTGCCCAGTGCCCGAAATGTTCTCCCCTGGATGGGTATGGGGAACCCTCCAAAAGCCAAAAATGTTCCATGTTTTTGCTATTTAAATGATTCTTTGTGTGTGTGTGTGAGTGAAAGTGAGTGTGGGCATGTGTGTGTGTGTCCAGTCCTGGGTGTATCTGCACAGCGTTCAAAATATTTTTCCCTGGATGGGTATGGGGAACCCTCCCCCCCACCCCCTGACCCTAGTAGAGGATTAAGCAGAAGAAAATGAGATGATGAGAGATCAATATAAAATATATATATAATATATATATAAAAAAATATTCCCTGTTCTTGCTATATGACTGTGTCAATATGCATGAGTGTGTGTGTGTGTGTGTGTGTGTGTGTGTGTGTGTGTGTGTCTGTTCATGTTTATGAGGGTGGAGTTCACAAGGTTTACTAAATCAATTCAAAACTCAATGTCCATGTCGTTAGATAAACATCCTTGTTTCAACATTTCCACATTGTCAGCTTCATTTACGTTATAGATTCACCTCGCAGCTCCACAATAACTCCCGCAGTCCATCTGCTTCTTTACAAACTCGCTTCTCTAAGGATCAAGACACCCGAAGAACCGCCACGGATTGTCTCAGCATTATAGGAACATGGTTTTGGATTGATCCAATGGTCTCAGTAGAGCACTCCCAAAGCAGAGCACACTGTAAGGTCACAAAGACTCTGAGCAACACACATCAGGTTGGAAAATGTGTTCATGGGTCCACCATCAGAAAAACACTGAACTTCATCTTCAACGGCTGATTTCATATCCTTTGTCACTCTCCTTGCCAGACGGCTAATACTTCTCAAATGGAAGTCACCTATACCTCCTTCATATACACATTGGATTAGAGCAGTGCTTCTCAAATAGTGGGTGGCTGCGGAGGCGCATAACAAGATATCAAAGAGCAAGTGATATTAAGTGTACTGAACAAACCCTCAAGAGACAACATGGAGAAATATATAACAGGGATGAGGAGAGAAAGGCGGAGATAATAAGACCAACAAAAGTCAACCGAAAACTAAAACGAGGAAATGTGTAAAAGTGTATGTACCACCTGGCTTCAGTGTAACTAAGGTGGGAGATGAAGAAAGACCGGTGTGTCCTCTGTGTCTTTAAATGTTGGCAGTGGACAGCGTGAAGCCAAATAAATGAAGGCGTCACTTAAAGACATTACACCCCAATCACACTGATAACCGCTTGAGTTTTTAATCATAAACGTGACGCGTATAACCAGCAATCATCCCGCTTTATGAAAGCTGCTCCAGAAAAGCTGTGCTGCAAAACGGACGCGTTGGAGACATTAGTTCTGACTTCCTCATTTTTATAAAAAAAATAAATAAAAACATTCATTCATTCATTCATTATCTCCCGCTTTATCCTCTATTAGGGTCGCGGTGGGGTTCCCCATGCCCATCCAGGGGAGAACATCTCAGGCGCTGGGCAGATAGACCCAGGACAGGGCGCCAATCCATCGCTGGGCACACACTCACTCACACAAACACACTTTATATGGGGCAATTTTTGAGAATTCAATTGACTTGATCCATGTTTTTGGACTGTGGGAGGAAACCGGAGAACCCGGCGGAAACCCACGCAGACACGGGGAGAACATGGAAACTCCACCCAGATGGGGATTCGAACCGGGAATCCCTAGCGCTGAGAGGCGAACGTGCTAACCACTAAGCCACCGTGCCGCCTTAAATAAAAAGAGCACAAAATAAATAAAAAATCAGCACAAATCTTTGTATTCATTTAGTTTTGTAGGTTAAAGTGTTAATAATAAATTGAGCTCCTGAATGAATGTTGCTGATGAATTTGAATTTATTATTATTTATTGATTTTATTTCATTTCATTTTTCAGTATCAAATGCCAGTCAGTTCAAAAATGTTTCTGGTTTAAATAAGGATTTCATTCGTTTCTGTTACAAACTAAAAAACAAAGTTAATAAAATGATTCTTTGTTCTAGGTTGATCTATATTTCTTTCTTTTTTGTTTTCTTTATTGTTAATAATTCAGACATTGTTATAAAAGAGCTGTACTTATAACAAACTTATAGACAAATGATACTACAGTGGGCGTGTAAAAATAATTTTTCATCCCATTTTGTCATGTAGGGGGGGGGGGGGTGCAAAAAGTTTTCTTCTTCCCAGGGGGGGCTTAACAGAAAATAATTGAGAATCACTGGATTAGAGACACCCAGCGATGGATTGGCGTCCTGTCCTGGGTCTATCTGCCCAGCGCCCGAGACGTTCTCCCCTGGATGGGCATGGGGAACTCCACCGCGACCCTAATAGAGGATAAAGTGGAAGATAATGAATGAATGAATGGATTAGAGACATGATTCATGTCTTAAAACTAGAGACGGTTAGGTATATTAGGACTGGCTCATTAAAGAAATTCCACAAAGTTTGGGACCCTTTCTTGGACTATGTTACCAAAATTTCCACTCTGGACTGTCCTTAATCAGCGGAGATTTTATTGTTTACCTTTCCCTTTGACTTCTCTCTAGCCTTCATATTGTACTATAAAGATGAACGGTCTTCTATCTTCTATTTATTTCTTTATTATTATTATTTTTATTTCTTTTCATTTTTTGTTTATTATTTTATGTTACTGGTTATTAGAAGCTCGTGTGTTGTCTTTATTTTTTTTATGTAATTATTACAGTACCTCTAATCATTAATTGTTTATGTATATATGTCTTTTGTGTTGTGGTTTAATATTTAAAAACAATAAAAAGATTATTAAAAAAAAAAAAAAAGAACAACACTGAACAACAACAGTGTGCGAAGAAGATGCCGTCACAAGTCACTATCAATCTGTAAACGGAGATTGGAAACACATTGATTTAATTCCCTGTAGATAGAGGTGGGTGGCACAGTGGTTTAGTGGTTGGCATGTTCTCCTCTCATTGCTGGGGATTCCCGGTTCGAATCCCCATCTGGTGGAGTTTCCATGTTCTCCCCGTGTCCGCGTGGGTTTCCTCCGGGTTCTCCGGTTTCCTCCCACAGTCCAAAAACATGGATCAAGGTCAATTGAATTCTCTAAATTGCCCCATATAGAGTGTTTGTGTGTGTGACCAGTGATGGATTGGTGTCCTGTCCTGGGTTGGCGGTGTTGGGTGCTGGTATTTCAGCTCTTCATCCAACTCATCCTTAGTAGAGGGTGTGGCACTGAAATGATGCTGTTCCAGGGAGCCCTCTCAACTAAGTACCCTGCAGTATCTGCCTCTGCCACTGTCTCTTCAGTTTGCTCTTTGGGGGTTTAAAGGCTTTTCATTCTGTAAAGCTGCTTTGTGACAATGTGTTATTATAAAAAGCTCTATAAATAAATTACTTAATATGCACCAAAATAATTAATACATTTTGGTGTTATTTACCACCTTTCATTCATTCATTCATTCATTATCTCCTGCTTTATCCTCTATTAGGGATGCGGTGGGGTTCCCTATGCCCATCCAGGGGAGAACGTCTTGGGCGCTGGGCAGATAGACCCAGGACAGGGTGCCAATCCATCGCTGGGCACACACTCACTCACACAGACACACTCTATATGGGGCAATTTGGAGAACTCAATTGACTTGATCCATGTTTTTTGGACTGTGGGAGGAAACCGGAGAACCGGAGAAAACCCACGCAGACACGGAGAGAACATGGAAACTCCACCCAGATGGGGATTCGAACCGGGAACTCCTAGAGCTGAGAGGCGAACGTGCTAACCACTAAGCTACCGTGCCGCCCCACCTTTCATTATCTCATAATTCTCTACTGAAGTCGTGGGGGGTTCCCCATGCCTATCCAGGGGTGAACGGTTCAGGCGCTGGGCAGATACACCCAGGACAGGGCACCAATCTATCACGGGGCACAGATACAAACACACACACACACATACTATTTAAAGACAATTTAGATGGGGCAGTTTAGAGCAGCCAGCTCACCTTAAATCAATGACTCTGGGAGGAAACTGAAAAAACCCGGAGGAAACCCACACGGACACAAAAACATGGAAACTCCACCCAGATCGGGATTCGAACCTGGATCCTCAGCATTGAGAGATGAAAATGCTAACCACTACACGACTGTGCCGCCAAGACACATACACTATATAGGGGCAATTTAGATGGGGGCAGTATGGAGGAGCCAGCTCAACTTAAATCCATGTTTTTGGACTGTGGAAGGAAACCGGAGAACCCGGAGTAAGCCCACATGGACATGGGGAGAACATGGAAACTTCACCCAGATGGGGATTCGAACCTGGATCCCTAGCGCTGAGAGGAGAACGTGCTAACCGTAACACCACTGTGCAGCCCAGACACACACACACACACACACACACACACACACACACACACACAAACACTATATGGGGCAATTTAGAGCAGCCAGTTCACCTCAAATCCATTTTTTGGACCGTGGAAGGAAATTGGAGACCTAGACCTGGAGACCTCCAACCGACGTGGGGAACATGGAAACTCCACACCAGGCACCAGGCAGGTTGTTAGACCTGGGCTTTTGGGGCTATTGCCCCGGATGTTTTGTCAGTAGCCCCGAATCAAATGAGAGCAGCTTTCTCTGCAGCCTCTCCTCCAGCAGCGGGACCGAACGATGGAGTCACCGTCAGCTGTTTGTGCTTCTAAGCTCTGTGTGTGTGTGTGTGTGTGTGTGTGTGTGTGTGTGTGTGTGTGTGTGTGTGTGTGTGTGTGTGTGTGTGTGTGTGTGTGTGAGGGAGACAGATTTTTTTCTTTGTGCCAGTATTGGGAGTGAAGTTACCGTAATAACTGTATGTTGGCTGTAAAGAGCAGCTTCTCAGCTTTCAGAAACCGTCAAAAGGTGTAAATTCTAGCAAACTTACGGTATTTCAAAGCAAAACCTTAAAAGTGTCTCATCTGCACCTCATTAAACAGATTCATGCTTTTCTGCTGAAGCTCAGGTTCGTTTATTCAAAATGTTTTATCCAAAACCATCATTTATTAGAACTGAATGTGCTCTCCCCTGCTGACAGACACATTTAATACGTAATTTAATTTTATCCAATATAACTAATGAACGGGG
>JAFMOC010000131.1:130000-360000 GCA_019802505.1 Corydoras sp. C115
TAGTCGAATCTGATTCGTCAGATTTTCCCTATAGTCGACTGATAGTCGAATCAGTTAAAATTTCACCACAAGATGGCGCTATGGGCTCCCCCATGTGGTCAAAATGGTACATTCGACTATGAGGTTCATAGTCGACTACGGAATCGAATCGTCGAATCAACGAATATTGCAGCTCACCCCTAATTTAAACGGAAGCTTTTTTTCTGTGTCGGTTGTGTTTCATTTATAGAGTTTATTAAACTTTGTCCGTCTCGATCTGTTCTCTGTTCAACCAGCTATTTATTTTTCAGCGTTGTTGAAGTGCTGCAGTTGACGTAAGCCAGGGGTGCTCAATACGTCGAAGGGGTGTCAGGTCGATCGCGATGGAGGTTTGAACAAAAAAAAGCATTCATCACGTATCAGCGCTTTTTTACAGCACAGTATCTGAAGCGTGTTAGGATCTTTTGATTTTGAAAAAGGCAGAAAGAACAAGCTGATGCAAAATGGTCGCCTCAACTGATTTATTGAGGACAAAAAGAATACTTCATGGACACCTCCAGTAACTCACGCTGGCCAGCGGTCTTCCCTCCTCAGCGTTCTGATGCTGTCCCCCTCCGCGTCTGAGTGAAAGTGACCCTCCCTTGTGTTTACCTCGGTGTATATGCGTTACGTCTAGTTCCCGCCCCTTAACTGCTTTAAGCCAATCACAAACTACTGCCCTAGGTTTTAAATCAGCCAATCCCAGCCCAGTATTTCCTAGTGGCGGGAAATCCAAGTTCCTTTGTTTGTCTTTCGGCCATATTGGAATTCTCATAATGTATAAGGAATTTAAAATTCCTGACAATCCCCCCTATAGGAGCACCTATATGCTCCCATAAGCGCTTATACACACACACACACACACACACACACACACACACACACACACACACACACACACACACAATGTGATTCATTCTAAATCGCGATCTCTGCAAGCGAGCGATCAGTCCTCCCCCCCCCCGTCTCTCTCGCTGTTCCCAAAACCAGCACGTGGCCACGCCTCCGAGCCTAAATCCAAAGCACTGCCTCCAGAATCATCACACACACACACACACACACACACACACACACACACAATGTGATTCATTCTAAATCGCGATCTCTGCAAGCGAGCGATCAGTCTGCCCCTGCCCCCCCCCTCACTGTTTCCAAAACCGGCACATGGCCACGCCTCCGAGCCTAAATCCGAAGCACTGCCTCCAGAATCATCACACACACACACACACACACACACACACACACACACACAATGTGATTCATTCTAAATCGCGATCTCTGCAAGCGAGCGATCAGTCTGCCCCCCCCCCGTCTCTCTCGCCCCCCCCCCCCCCCCCGTCTCTCTCGCTGTTCCCAAAACCGGCACGTGGCCACGCCTCCGAGCCTAAATCCGAAGCACTGCCTCCAGAATCATCTCCATTTAGAGAGTTTCTGTTTGTGTTTTTACACTTATTTGACTGACAAGACGAGTGAAGGACGAGTGAAGGACGAGTGAAGGACGAGTGAAGCTCAAAAACAGCTAAAATGTTCCACTTTCATTTAGAGTGGGGGGGGGGTGAATATTTTTTGGTCAAACTAAAAATGCATTTTCTTTTATTAATGTTCATGTTCTGTTTGGGGGCAGCACGGTGGCTTAGTGGTTTAGCATGTTCTCCTCTCAGCGTTAGGGATTCCCGGTTCGAATCCCAATCTGTGTGGAGTTTCCATATTCTCCCCCGTGTCCGCCTGGGTTTCCTCCGGATTCTCCGGTTTCCTCCCACAGTCCAAAAACATGGATCAAGGTCAATTGAATTCTCCAAATTGCCCCATATAGAGTGTGTTTGTGTGTGTGAGTGTGCCCAGTAGGGCTGTATTCAACTAAGGATTTTCATAGTCGAATCTGATTCGTCAGATTTTCCCTATAGTCGACTGATAGTCGAATCAGTTAAAATTTCACCACAAGATGGCGCTATAAGCGTGTTTTTTTTAAAGATTTTTTTTTATATTTTACATGTTTTTCTAGAGCACCGTAAATGGGTTAAAGCGCACACATCATTTAAAAATATATTAACAGAAATTAGGATGTGTAACAATCACCTGCGGCAGCAGTCCCTCGTTTGGTTTCTGATTATCTCACTTGGGTGATTGGTTGGGTTAGTGCACGTTTGTGGTTACCTTACCCGATGTTGCTTTGTTCGTTTACCCCCTTTCTGTTGGTGCTTCGGCACCACTTTTTTAATAAATTCTAGTTTTGGTTTTTATCCCAGTGTTCCAGTTTTTCTCCATCAGCATTTCTGCCACGGTGTGTCGCTGTGCATTTGTTCCGCGCAGGTCGCACTCGTGAGAGCGTCTCCCTCTGTTTAGACCGGCTGACACTGTGGCTTACGTGTAGCCGGATCCCGGGAGACGCTCATTATGCGCGAGCGGCGTTCGCGATTTCCCCGCGAAGCCGCTCATCTCCGGGGAAAGACGGACATTTGTGACAGGATGATTTTATTTGACAAAAGGCTATATATATAACGAAAACAAAGACATTTCATGTAAAAACTAATGCTTAGCAGCAGCCATGGGCTCCCCCATGTGGTCAAAATGGTACATTCGACTATGAGGTTCATAGTCGACTACGGTTCTCCGAATCGAATCGTCGAATCAGCGAATATTGCAGCTCACCCCTACTCAAAATGCATTTGCTTCTATTAATGTTCATGTTCTGTTTGGGGGCGGCACGGTGGCTTAGTGGTTAGCATGTTCTCCTCTCAGCGTTAGGGATTCCCGGTTCGAATCCCAATCTGCGTGGAGTTTCCATGTTCTTCCCGTGTCCGCGTGGGTTTCCTCCGGGTTCTCCGGTTTCCTCCCACAGTCCAAAAACATGGATCAAGGTCAATTGAATTCTCCAAATTGCCCCATATAGAGTGTGTTTGTGTGTGTGAGTGTGCCCAGTGATAGATTGGCGCCCTGTCCTGGGTGTATCTGCCCAGCACCCAAAGTGTTCTCCCCTGGATGGGCATGGGGAACCCCCCCACGACCCTAGTAGAGGATAAAGCAGAAGATAATGGATGGATGGATGGATGGATGGATGGATGTTCTGTTTGGGGAAATGTGGGTTACAGTGATTGTTTTACATTTGTGCTGTTAGTTTTTCCATTTGTTTAATATCTGTACATAGCTGTCCTACACTGTTGTTGCTGCCTGGCCGCTCAAGGAGGATGAGTCCCCCACTGAGTCTTGGTCCTCACAAGGTTTCTTCCTTAAATAACAACATAAAAGGGAGTTTTTTCTTGCCACTGTCTCTTCAGCTTGCTCTTTGGGGGTTTAAAGGCTTTTCATTCTGTAAAGCTGCTTTGTGACAATGTACTGTTGTAAAAAGCGCTATAGAAATAAATAACTTGAACTTGAACTGTGTGTTTAACTAAAATCAGGTTTTTTTTTCCGTGCTATTTGCTGGAATGTCTTTAATAAAAGAGCAATTCTAACACATTCAACAATACTAACATGATGTGTGTAAACAGGTTTCAATATAAAAGCCTAAAAAATAGAGATTGACCCCGGTAGATCTCGATGACCTGTCCAATGGAAAAGTAGATCTCGGGCCAGAAAAGTGTGAGCACCCCTGACGTGAGCGGTTACAACAATGTGAGTAACGCGGAAATCGTGGGACCCAACGAATCGCATCATCCTCCACTTTATGCTCTACTAGGGTCATGGGGGGCCCATCCAGGAGAAGAACGTATCAAGGGCAGGGCCGTATATGGAATATTTTTTTTAAAGAGAACGCTGATCACGAGGTAACAGGATTTTTGTTTCTCTAACAATCAAATCCTACCATCTAGTGGCCAAATTAAAGACCACGGTTAATAAAAAACAAGAAAATAATGTATGGTATATCATGTTGTTATTGTCAATAATGTCCCGGCTAGACAGACGGCTCAGCCAATCAGATTTAAATAATGGAATTTCCCATTTGCTAAACAAATTTAAATAAACACAGGCTTTCTAAAAGTACACATTACCCAATCCAATACAACACAACATTCAGTCACTTACATTTAGTCATTTAGCGGACGCTTTTATGCAAAGCAACTTACAAATTGGCGGCACGGTGGCTTAGTGCTTAGCACGTTCTCCTCTCAGCACTAGGGATTCCCGGTTCGAATCCCCATCTGGGTGGAGTTTCCATGTTCTCCCCGTGTCTGCGTGGGTTTCCTCCGGGTTCTCCGGTTTTCTCCCACAGTCCAAAAAACATGGATCAAGTCAATTGAATTCTCAAAAATTGCCCCATATAGAGTGTGTCTGTGTGAGTGAGTGTGTGCCCAGCGATGGATTGGCGCCCTGTCCTGGGTGTATCTGCCCAGCGCCTGAGACGTTCTCCCCTGGATGGGCATGGGGAACCCCACCGCGACCCTAATAGAGGATAAAGCGGGAGATAATGAATAAATGAATGAATGAATGAACTTACAAATTAGAACATCACAATTCAGTAGTTCTGAAGAAAACCAGCTACACTGTAGAATTATCAAACCTGATCGTTATCTGATCTTGCACCCCCCCCCCCTTTTTTTTTTTCTACATCAGGTGTTTGTTAAAAAGATGCGCCTTCAGTAGTTTCTTAAAAATGCCAAATGACCCAACCTTACACCTCCCAACACAACACAACACACCATATCCCAACCCAACACAATCCAACACAACATAACACACCATATCCCAACCCAACACAATCCAACACAACATAACACAAGACACAATATAACCCAACCCAATACAACACAATGTACCACATCCTAACCCTACATACCCCAACCCAATACAATCCAGGGTGTATCTGTCCAGCACCTGAAATGTTCTCCCAAGGAGGGGCATGGGGAACCTTCACCCCCCCCCCCCCCCATTGCTGTAATTTAGGATGTTATATAAACACCTTAGGTATACAATCAATATAAAACCTAGGTGCTTATATAGTGTACCGTATTTTCCGGACCATAAGGCGCACCGTACTATAAGGCGCAGTCTGAATTACGGACTCTATTTCTGTACGGTACTTATTCTGTACGGCAGCGTATTATAAGGCACTCGCTAAAACATACGATCTACAAGAAAAGTAAAGGATGCAGAACGCTGATTTATAATTGAAGTTTATTCTATTTGATAAAACACATTATTTTAATCTCTCTTCTCCCACAAATCCATCAAAGTCCTCGTCTTCTGTGTCTGAATTAAAAAACTGGTTCTCTATCGAGCACTCCGGGTTCTCCTGTCATCGATGTCTGAGTCCGTCTCGTCTCCGGGCGGCGGTTCAGCGACGATGCCGGCTTTAGTGAAAGCTCGGACGACGGTTACAGCAGAACCCTCAGCCCAGGCATCCACAATCCATTCACAGACGGTGGCGTAACTCGCCCCGCCGCTGCCTCTGAGTTTTAGTAAACGTGTGTTCACCGTCTATCATCCATCGCTCCCACGCCGCCCGCAACTTTACTTTAAACGCCCCGTTTACACCAATGTCCAGCGGTCGCAGTTCTTTATTTAATCCTCCCGGAATGACGGCAAGCTCCGAATTCATTTTCGGTCGCACAACAATACTTTTATAGAATTTGGAACTCAGTACACGAATAAGGCGCACCGGATTATAAGTCGCACGTCCGAAAATTTTAGGCTTTTAGGTGCGCCTTATAGTCCAGAAAATACGGTACTTATATTGCCATCACCTTAAATCCATAATGACATTAAACCCAGAACAGGATATGGCAGACCACAAAGCAAACGCAGACCACATTCAACAGTTCTCTCCTCAGAAACGGCTGTGCTCCTAATCAGTTATCAGCCAATGAGAATTGTGGCAGCGATGTTATTCAATTCATCTGCAGGTTGCCCTTAACGTTCTGAACGCACGCGAGCCGAGCGCGTACAGTGAGGCGTCGAATGAAAACAGCCCTGCCATCCGTCATCGCACTGACAGCGAGGTGAGCTAAACTGCTTCAGTCACCTGAGGGAGGGGTAATGAGGTCGACACGATTACGGAAATCCCCGCCGCGAGCCAACAGAGTTGCAAGGACGACGGTTCGAACCCCAAACTTGAAAGAAAAGTTAAAGTACAAAAAGTGGCAGCCGAGCCACGGAGGGGAAGTATTAATTCTAAAATAATGATGTGTGAAATGAGATTGATCTGAGCGGACGGGGAATCAATTAGACCTCGGGATGAAACCAGCGGTGCCGAGTCGGAACGCCGGATCCTCGCCGCACACGGAACATCTTAGGATGCAATAAAAAGACAACTCAACACAACACAACACAACACAGCCCAGCTCAACTGAGCACAATATAGCCCAACCAAACCCAACGTAACACACAACCCAACCCAAAATAACTCAACACAAAATAACTCAACCCAACACAATACAACCCAACCCAACCCAACCCAACGTAACACAACCCAACCCAACCCAAAATAACTCAACACAATATAACCCAACCCAACACAATACAACCCAACCCAAAAAAACACAACTCAACACAACACAATAAAGGTCAACCCAACCCAACGTAACACAACACAACACAACCCAACCCAACCCAAAATAACTCAACACAATATAACCCAACCCAACACAATAGAACCCAACCCAAAAAACACAACTCAACACAACACAATAAAGGTCAATGCAACCCAACATAAAACAACATAATACAACCCAACCCAAAATAACTCAACACAATATAACCCAACCCAACCCAAAAAACACAACTCAACACAACACAATAAAGGTCAACCCAACCCAAAGTATAACAACACAATACAACCCAACCCAAGACAACACAACACAATACAACCCAAGACAACACAACACAATATAACCCAACCCAACACAATACAACCCAACACAAAAAACAACTCAACACAACACAATAAAGATCAACACAACCCAACGTAAAACAACACAATCCAACACAACCCAACACAACACAATACAACCCAACCCAAAAAAAACACAATTCAACACAACACAATAAAGGTCAACCCAACCCAACGTAACACAACACAATACAACCCAACCCAAGACAACACAACACAACACAACACAACACAACCCAACACAACCCAACGTAACACAACCCAAGACAAGACAAACAACACAACACAACATAATTCAACACAACCCAAGACAACCCAACACAACACAACACAAGCCTACCCAACATACCCACAAGCCAACCCAACATAACACAACACAATATAACCCAACCCAATACAACCCAACCCAATACCCAACCCAAAAAAAAACACAACTCAACACAACACTATACTGCCCAACCCAACCCAACCCAAGACAAGACAAGACAAGACAAGACAAGAAAAGACAACCCAACCCAATATAATACAACACAAAACAACCTAACTCAACCTAACACAGCACAACACATCCCAAACAAACACAACACAATCCAACACAACACACCACAACACAATCCAACCGCACATAATCCAAAAAAACACAAGCCAAAAAAACCCAATCCAAGTCAAACTTCAAAACTTCAAAGCTTAAATAAGATCTAAGAACGAAAATAAATACATAATACATCTGAGCGCTTCACATTGGGGAAATACAATACATTATTAAAAAATCATATACCATTATTGGAAATACAGCTTAATATAAACAGTGAGTCGATTCCCGATGAGCACTGAGCTGTTTCTGCTGTTTTTTAGAAACGTTTTTTTTTGTTCTATAATTTGGACACTAGATGGCTGTGTGTGATTGTTAGAGAAACTGGAATCTCAGCAATCAGCATTCACTTTAAAAAACGGTCTAGATTACGTTGCAGAACTCCAGATTATTAACGATTTTGCTTTCAATAAACGCATTTATAAATCAAACCCTGTTTTTTATTATTTGTAAATGTTTTATAAAAGCAGTAAGACACTCGAGGTTGTGTATTATTGTGAATAACCCAACCCAACACAATACAACCCAACCCAAAAAACACAACTCAACACAACACAAAAAAGGTCCACCCAACCCAACGTATCACAACACAACCCAACCCAACCCAACCCAAAATAACTCAACACAATATAACCCAACCCAACACAATAGAACCCAACCCAAAAAACACAACTCAACACAACACAATAAAGGTCAATGCAACCCAACATAAAACAACATAATACAACCCAACCCAAAAAACACAACTCAACACAACACAATAATGGTCAACCCAACCCAAAGTATAACAACACAATACAACCCAACCCAAGACAACACAACACAATACAACCCAAGACAACACAACACAATATAACCCAACCCAACACAATACAACCCAACACAAAAAACACAACTCAACACAACACAATATAACCCAACCCAACACAATACAACCCAACCCAAAAAACGTTTTTTAGAAACGTTTTTTTTTTTCTGTAATTTGGACACTAGATGGCTGTGTGTGATTGTTAGAGAAACTGGAATCTCAGCGATCAGCATTCACTTTAAAAAACGGTCTAGATTACGTTGCGGAAGTCCAGATTATTAAAGTTTTTGCCTTCAATAAACGCATTTATAAATCAAACCCTTTTTAAAATTATTTGTAAATATTTTATAAAAGCAGTAAGACACTCGAGGTTGTGTATTATTGTGAATAACCCAACCCAACACAATACAACCCAACCCAAAAAACACAATTCAACACAACACAATAAAGGTCAACCCAACCCAATGTAACACAACACAACACAACACAACCCAACCCAAAATAACTCAACACAATATAACCCAACCCAACCGTAAATGTTTTATAAAAGCAGTAAGACACTCGAGGTTGTGTATTATTGTGAATAACTCACGGGAAAGAGGTGGAACCGTACTCCACTTCACATCGGCCCCAACAACATCTCTTTCCTGTGATTCATTCACAATAATGCTGCCCTCTAGTGTCCAATTACTTTAATAGCACTCACACACAAAGGCCGTTTTCACGCCTCAAACTATGACTCAGAAAACTATCAGGATGAAACCCAAAGTCTGATCTCGGCATTGTTCTACGGTTCTACGGATAGGAGATTATCTGCTTGTTCCATGTACAGAGGAACAGTGCATGCTGGGAGTGACTTATGCTACTAAATTGCTCTCTGCTGGTACCATGTCCTGCCAGCTTTTATCTGGAGTACCGTTCCCAGCGTGCGTGCGTGTGTGTGTGTGTGTGTGTGTGTGTGTGTAGCTCAGTGTGGACTGTGTGTGGCTGACTTTGCTCGGGGCAGTGCCGCTTGGCCCGGCACCAGTGCGAGCGAGCGTGATTACATTGTAATGAAAAAGCTCATCAGTCCTCAGGTTTTCAGTCCAGTTCCTGCTGCCTGGTGCACACCGGCCTCTCGCAATATAACACAACACAACACAACCCATACACAACACAACACAATACAACACAACACAACACAACCCATACACAACACAACGCAACCTAATGCAATACAACACAACCCAACCCATACACAACACAACCTAACGCAATACAAAACAACACAACACAACCCATACACAACCCAACCCAACCCATACACAACACAACCTAACGCAATACAACACAACACAACACAACCCAACCCATACACAACACAACACAACACAACACAACACAACCTAATGCAATAAAACACAACACAACACAATACAACCCAACCGAAACCATACACAACACAACCTAACGCAATACAATACAATACAACTCAACCCATACACAACCCAACCCAACCCATACACAACACAACCCAACCTAATGCAATACAACACAACACAACCCAACCTAACGCAATACAACACAACACAACCCATACACAACACAACACAACACAACCCAACACAACACAACCCAACCCAACGCAATACAATACAACACAACACAACACAACCCATACACAACACAACCCAACCTAATGCAATACAACACAACACAACCCAACCCAACCTAACGCAATACAACACAACACAACCCATACACAACACAACACAACCCAACACAACCCAACCCAACACAATACAACCCCACCCAACCCCTAATACAACACAACACAACCGAACCCATACACAACATAACACAACCTAACGCAATACAACACAACACAACATAACCCAACCTAACGTAATACAACACAACAACAACACAACACAAAACAACCCAATACAATACAATACATCCCATCCCATACACAAAACAACGCAATACAACACAACACAACACAACACAAACACAACACAACACAACCCAACCTAACGCAATACAACACAACATAACAAAATACAACCCAACACAACCCATACACAACACAACACAACCTAACGCAGCACAACACAGCCCAACACAATACAACCCCACCCAACCCATACACAACCTGATGCATCACAACACAGCCCACCCCAACACAATACAACGCATCCTAACCCATTCACAACCTGACGCAACACAACACAGCCCAGTCCAACACAAAACAACCCAACCCATACAAAACCTGATGCAACACAACACAGCCCAGCCCAACACAATACAACGCATCCTAACCCATTCACAACCTGACGCAACACAACACAGCCCAGTCCAACACAATACAACCCAACCAATACACAACCTAATGCAACACAACACAGTCCAGCCTAACACAATACAACCCAACGAATACAAAACTTAACGCAACACAACACAGTCCAGTCTAACACAATACAACCAAACCCAACCCATACACAACCTGACACAAACACAACACAATACAACCCAACCCAACGCAACATAGCACAGCCCAGCCCAGCCCAACACAATACAACCCAACCCAACCCATAAACAACCTAATGCAACACAACACAACACAGCCCAGCCAACCCAACCCATACACAACCTAACACAACACAACACAGCCCAGCCCAACACAATACAACCCAACCCATACACAACCTAACGCAACACAACATAGCACAGCCCAGCCCAACACAATACAACCCAACCCAACCCATAAACAACCTAATGCAACACAACACAACACAGCCCAGCCCAACCCAACCCATACACAACCTAACACAACACAACACAGCCCAGCCCAACACAATACAACCCAACCCATACACAACCTAACGCAACACAACACAGCCCAGCCCAACACAATACAACCCAACCCATACACAACCTAACGCAACACAACACAGCCCAGCCCAACTCAACCCATACACAACCTAACGCAAAACAACACAGCACAGCCCAACACAATACAACGCATCCTGACCCAGCCCGGCGTCCCTCTCAGGTTTCTCCCACTGTGCGAGCGTATCAGTTTGTGGTTTGTGCGACAGTCCGTTTTTCGGATTAACACAACACAACACAGCCCAGCCCAACACAATACAATACAACCCAACCCATAAACAACCTAATGCAACACAACACAATACAACCCAACCCAACCCATACACAACCCTAATGCAACACAACACAATACAACCCAACCCAACCCATACACAACCTAACGTAACAAAACATAGCACAGCCCAACACAATACAACCCAACCAATACAAAAGCCCAGCCCAAAACAACACAACACAGACCACAGCCCATTAAACAACCTAACAAACACAACACAGCCCAGCCCAACACAATACAACCCAACCCATACACAACCTAACGCAACACAACACAGCCCAGCCCAACACAATACAACGCATCCTGACCCAGCCCGGCGCCCCTCTCAGGTTTCTCACACTGCGAGAGCGTATCAGTTTTTTGCGAGCGTACAGTTTAGGTTTTGCGACAGTAGTTTTTCGGATTAACAACCTAACACAGCCCACACACACACACCCAACCACAACCTAACGCAACACAACACAAGCCCAACCCAACCCAACCCATACACAACCTTAAACAACACAACACAGCCCAACACATACAACCCACCCATACACAACCTAACGCAACACACACAGCCCACAACACAAACCCAACCCCCATACACAACCTAACGCAACACAACACAGCCCAGCCCAACCCAACCCATACACAACCTAACGCAACACAACACAGCCCAGCCCAACACAATACACCCACCCATAATACAACGCATCCTGACCACAGCCCAGCAACCCAACATCCTGAACCAGGTTTCTCCCACTGTGCGAGCGTATCAAGCATTGTGGTTTGCAACACAACAGCCCGTTTTCGGATTAAACAACCCATACACAACCTAACGCAACACAACACAGCCCAGCCCAACACAATAACAACAACCCAACACACCCATAACAACCTAACGCAACACAACACAGCCCAGCCCAACCCATACACAACCAACCTACACGCAACCAACACACCCATACACAACCACAAACACACAGCCCAACCCATACCATACACAACCTAACGCAACACAACACAGCCCAGCCCAACCCAACACAACACAACCCAACCCAACCAACACAGCAACCAACCAGCCCAACCCAACCCATACACAACCTAACGCAACACACACAGCCCAGCCCAAACACAATACAACCCAACCCACAACACAGCCCAGCCCAACCTAACATACACAACCACGCAACACAACACAGCCCAGCCCAACACAATACAACCCAACCCATACACAACCTAACACAACACAACACAGCCCAGCCCAACACAATACAACCCAACCCATACACAACCTAACGCAACACAACAAGCCCAGCCCAAACCATACACCTAATGCAACACAACACAGCCCAGCCCAACACAATACAACCCAACCCATACACAACCTAACGCAACACAACACAGCCCAGCCCAACACCAACCCATCTTAAACCCATACACAACCAAACGCAACACAACCACAGCCCAGCCCAAAACACAATAAAACCCAACCCAACACAACGCACACAACACAACACTGCCCAACACAAGAGCCATACAACCTTTTGCGCCCAACACAACACAGTCCCACCCAACAACACACACAACCTGACACAACACAACACAGCCCAGCCCAACACAATACAACCCAACCTGACACAACACAACACAGCCCAGCCCAACACAATACAACCCTACCCAACCCATACACAACCTGACACAACACAACACAGCCCAGCCCAATACAACCCCCAACCCATACCAACCTAACAACACAACCACAGCCCACAATACAACACCCAACACTAACACACACCACAGCCCCCAACACAATACAACCCAACCCATACACAACCTAACGCAACACAACACAGCCAGCCCAACACAATACAACCCAACCCATACACAACCTAACGCAACACAACACAGCCCAGCCCAACACAATACAACCCAACCCATACACAACCTAACACAACACAACAACAACACACAACACAATACAACCCCACCCAACCAAAAACAACTTAACGCAACACAACACAACATAGCCCAACACAATACAACACATCCTAACCCATACACAACCTGACAACACAACACAGTCCAACACAATACAACCCTACCCAACCCATACACAACCTAACGCAACACAACACAGCCCAGCCCAACACAATACAACCCAACCCAACCCATACACAACCTGACGCAACACAACACAGCCCAGCCCAAACCCCAACGCAATACCCAACCTAGCCCAACACAGGTTTACACACACCAACCACACAGGAGCCCAACACAAACACCCAACCATACACAACGCAACACAACACAGCCCAGCCCAACCCAACCCATACACAACCTAACGCAACACAACACAGCCCAGCCCAACACAATACAACCCAACCCATACCCATAAACAACCTAATGCAACACAACACAGCCCAGCCCAACCCAACCCAACCCATACACAACCAACAACACAACAGCCCAGCCCTAGCCAATACAACCCAACCCATACACAACCTAACACAACACAACACAACACAACACAACACAAAACAACGCAACACAACGCAACGCAACACAACACAGCCCAGCCCAACACAATACAACCCAACCCATACACAACCTAACGCAACACAACACAGCCCAGCCCAACACAATACAGCACAAACAGCCCAGCCCCCAATAAACCAACCTAATGCTAAACAACAACACAGCCCAGCCCAACCCAACCCATACACAACCTAACGCAACACAACACAGCCCAGCCCAAACACAATACACAGCCCGGCGCCCCTAAGGTTTCTCTACACAACCTATCACACGAACACAACTAACACACAACACAACACAACACAACACAACGCAACACAACGCAACACAACGCAACACAACGCAACACAATGCAACACAACACAGCCCAGCCCAACACAATACAACCCAACCCATAAACAACCTAACACAACACAACACAGCCCAGCCCAACACAATACAACCCAACCCATAAATAACCTAACGCAACAGAACATAAGCACAGCCCAACAATACAACGCATCCTGACCCAGCCCGGCGCCCCCCTCAGGTTTCTCACTGTGCGAGCGTATCAGTTTGTGGTTTGTGCGACAGTCCGTTTTTCGGATTAAGGCCGACGCTGCACTTCCGCTCGGCTTCTGTTATGTTCCAATAAAATTTAGGTGTCGTCTCACTTCTCTATTTTTAGGTCCGTGCGCTCGATGAAGTGCAAGCGTCCCTTTTTTCCAACACCATATGTTCTAGGCTCATTTAGGATCCTGCCAGACTCACTGTAATGACACTGTCTCAGTGTTTGGAGGGAGGGGGGAGTTTTTTACTGATCAGTACATAATTAACAGCTGTTCAGAACTTAAAGGAGACGCAGAAATAATCAGAACGGTCCGAATCTTTATTCTGATTTCAGTTTTCTGCTGTTACGCGACACGACGTGCTGCACCGACCGTGAGACACAGAACCAACAGAACATCCATAATCTTCCACTTTATCCTCTACTAGGGTCGCGGGGGGGGAACGTTTCAGGCGCTGGGCAGATACACCCAGGACATGGCGCCAATCTATCACTGGAAACACACTCACTCGGTCTCTCACTCACACACACTCTATATGGGGCAATTTGGAGCATTTCATTCACCTTGAATCCATGTTTTTGGACTGTGGGAAGAAACCGGAGACCCACGCAGACATGGGGAGAACATGGAAACTCCACCAAGATTGGGATTCGAACCGTGAATCCCTAGTGCTGAGAGGAGAACGTGCCTAACCACTAACAACACCACAAGAATGAATTATTAAAATTATAATAATAAGGCGCAGCACGGTGGCTTAGTGGTTAGCACGTTCGCCTCTCAGCGCTAGGGATTCCCGGTTCGAATCCCCATCTGGGTGGAGTTTCCATGTTCTCCCCGTGTCTGCGTGGGTTTCCTCCGGGTTCTCCGGTTCCCTCCAACAGTCCAAAAACATGGATCAAGTGAATTGAATTCTCAAAATTGCCCCATATAGAGTGTGTTTGTGTGAGTGAGTGTGTGCCCAGCGATGGATTGGCGCCCTGTCCTGGGTCTATCTGCCCAGCGCCCGAGATGTTCTCCCCTGGATGGGCATGGGGAACCCCACCGCGACCCTAATAGAGGATAAAGTGGGAGATAATGAATGAATGAATGAATAATAATAAGGGATGAGATGTTTGCCTCTCAATGGTGGGGATCCAGGTTGAGTCCCAATCTGGGTGAAGTGTCCGCGTGGGTTTCCTCTTGGTTCCCCGATTTCCTCCCACAGTCCAAAAACATGGATTCAAACTAAAACAAATGCTTTAAATTGCCCCATATAGAGTGTGTTTGTGTGTGTGTGTGTGTGTGTGTGAGGGAATGTGTGCCCAGCAATAGATTGGCGTCTCGTCCCGGGTGTTACTGCCCAGCACCCACACTACCACACTAGAGGTAAATCCCAGAGCCACTAAAGCTACCAATGTGGGTCCTTGAGCAAGACCCTTAACCCTCATAATAATAATAATAATAATAATAATAATAATAAATTTTATTTGTAGTGCACTTTACATTTGAAACAGAGGTGTTTAATATGGGTTTCAAAGGTGAGTTGTTGGTCTAATTTTATGCCAAGGTTGGTAACTGTTGTGGTTAGTGGAATGGTGTGCCCAGATACTGCAATACTGGCTATGGGCGATGACTGGATCTGATGTGGTGTGCCAATCAACATCACTTCATGGATCCAGGGGTGATGTACTGACCCCGTCTTCTGACCCTGAACAAGATGGGATACTTGTAAACCGCTTTGGATCAGGGCGTCTGCTAAATACATCTGCACCCGAATTGTTCTCCCTGGATGGGCATGGCAGGGCATGGCAGGGCATGGCATGAGGACCCCCCCCCATGATTCTAGTAAAGGATTAATCAGAACATAATAAACCAATGAAAAAAAACAAGCCTATAGGACGATCTCTGGATCTCCCTCTCCCTCCACTCCGACTCGTTCACTTCGCCTAATGATGGATGTCCACCTCACCGCGGTTCTAATTCTCACTCCGTATCCTTCGTCACTGATCAATGGTGGAACCATCTTCCCAACTCTGTCTGTAAGGCTGAGTCAGCATCTTTAAAACACGAGTCTGAAGACACATCTCTACAACAAACACTTCCAATAAAAATGTGGGCGGATAATGATCAGGGTTGATGATTCTACAGTGGGTAGGGTGACCAGACGTCCCACTTTGTGCGGGACAGTCCCGCAATTTCGTTACGTTTCACGCGTCCCGCAAATTGAGCCGTTGTCCCGCATTGTTATTGAAAGTCAGACTGCAGTTTTGAAATGCGTGTTTTGGATGACGGTGTTGTCTGTTATCGGGGGAGAGGCGGGCTGTTTGAATGTCAACCAGTCGGGAACGCGGATGCATGTTAAGCCAACACAAAGAATGCAAATCAGGCCAGAACAGCAGCGGCATGCAGCACGTTCTGGAGTTCTGGAAGAATATATGGCATGTTGCTCCAAAGGAGGTTTCCCAATCTAAAACCCGAACAAGATTCAAACGTCTTTTAATTTGAGAAACGCTGTAAAATAGTATGAGAGCTCCATGCTGACTAGGTCTACAAGTTATATACACGGCGGCACGGTGGCGTGTTTTCCTCTCAGCGCTAGGGATTCCCGATTCGAATCACCATCTGGGTGGAGTTTCCATGTTCTCCCCGTGTCTGTGTGGGTTTCCTCAGGGGTCTCCGGTTTCCTCCCACAGTCCAAAAACATGGATCAAGTCAATTGAATTCTCCAAATTGCCCCATATAGAGTGTGTCTGTGAGAGTGAGTGCGTGCCCAGCGATGGATTGGCGCCCTGTCCTGAGTGTATCTGCCCAGCGCCCGAGATGTTCTCCCCTGGATGGGCATGAGGAACCCCACCGTGACCCTAATAGAGGATTAAGCGGGAGATAATGAATGAAAAAAAAAAAAGTTATTACACATTATACACACACACACACACACACACATACACATAGATATATATATATATATATATATATATATATATATATATATATATATATACAACTGTTTGGAGAAATACAGGAAAGCCCTTTTTAAAGCACATTAAAGAACTGTCTGTTCTGTTTAATTGTACACACAAACATATATATATATATATATATATATATATAGGTGGCACGGTGGCTTAGTGGTTAGCACGTTCGCCTCTCGGCGCTAGGGATTCCTGGTTCAAATCCCAATCTGGGTGGCGTTTCTAAATTCTCTCCGTGTCCGCGTGGGTTGCCTCCGGGTTCTCCGGTTTCCTCCCACAGTCCAAAAACATGGATCAAGTCAATTGAATTCTCCAAATTGACCCTAATAGAGTGTGTGTGTGAGTGAGTGTGTGCCCAGTGATAGATTGGCGCCCTGTCCTGGGTGTATCTGCCCAGCGCCCGAAACGTTCTCCCCTGGATGGGCATGGGGAACCCCCCACGACCCTAATAGAGGATAAAAGTGGAAGAGAATAAATGAATGAATATATATATATTATACGTTTTTATTTGCAGTCTGTTATGTGCTAAAGGGGCAGAATAGAGATGTTTCTTTGTTTTAAGTTATTTTAGACTATGCATTGGTGTCCCACCTTGTCCCACATCTGGTGAATTGGAATCTGGTCACCCTAACAGTGGGGATGTTATTTTCTTTACTACTGACTTGTGGTGTTCTCATTTGTAAGTCACTTTGGATTAAAGCGTCTGCTAAATGACTAAATGTAAAATAATGTGTAATGTAACAATACGTTACAGAGCAATGGATTTTCAACAATTATCCGAAATGTTTGATACACAGCGGTAGTGATTTAAATACTGAGTCGTTGCTACATGCTTTTTTATGACCTTCATACAGGTTACCCATAGAACCAATAGAACGCTTTACGTTGGTGTGAAGTCTGTAAAAACGTTTGTATTTGTTTGCTGGGTCTTGTATGCGGTTGACTTAATTTATCTTTGCTGGGTCTAAAATAAGCTCACTAAAATAATTAAGAACCCAAACCACCTGAGTCACAATCTGTTCCCCCCCTCAGGGTCTAACAAGACAAACAGCAGCTTCGGAGCATCGTCAGACCGAAAGAACGCTCTCATCTCAGACTGTCTGATCCGTACGACAAGCTGATGAACTTCAACGCACCACCAAGAAAGAAAATAAAAAGGTTGATGTACAATATAAATATTATACATTAACAAAAAATTTGGCCACATCTCTATTCTGTTCCCCTTGTTGTCCATGTTCTCAGTTCCACTTTATGTAAAGATGGACTTCCAGACTGTAGTCCATCTGGTTGTGTTCTACAGTACATACTGTGTACGTCCCCTTTACTCTGTTCTAATGGTCAGAACCCCAATAGTACCCCTAAAGAGCAGGGGTTATTTGGTGGGTGCATTATTCCTATCCCAGCAGTGTCACTGAGGTGGAGAACTGAAACTCCAAACTAACCCCCTCACCACATCAGTGTCACTGCAGAACTGACAATAAACAATCCACCACCCAAATGATACCTGTTCTGTGATGCTCCTGACCAACAGAGAACAGCGAACCAACAGGGACTAACAACAACACAGAACACAGATGGACTACAGACTGGAATTTTAGAACTACAAACCCCATCTATATGATAAGAGGAGGAAATAGAGAATGGGGCGTTTACTCAGCAGAATCATTCACATCAATAACCATCCATCCATTATCTTCTGCTTTATCCTCTATTAGGGTCGTGGGGGGGTTCCCCATGCCCATCCAGGGGAGAACGTTTCGGGTGCCGGGCAGATACACCCAGGACAGGACACCAATCTATCGCTGGGCACACACTCACTCACACAGACACACTCTATATGGGGCAATTTGGAGAACTCAATTGACATGTTCCATGTTTTTGGACTGTGGGAAGAAACCGGAGAACCCGGAGGAAACCCACGCGTACATGGGGAGAACATGGAAACTCCACCCAGATGGGGATTCGAACCGGGAAGCGAACGTGCTAACCACTAAGCCACCGTGCCGCCCTAAATATGATATTGATATTCATTCATTCTTCCACTTTATCCTCTATTAGGGTCGCAGTGGGGTTCCCCACGCCCATCCAGGGGAGAACGTTTCGGGCGCTGGGCAGATACACCCAGGACAGGGCGCCAATCCATCACTGGGCACACACTCACACAGACACACACTATATGGGGCAATTTGGAGAACTCAATTGACTTGAACCATGTTTTGGACTGTGGGAGGAAACCGGAGAACCCGGAGGAATATATAATGTTCATATTATGTATCTGCATTTAAATACTTCACCTCTCAATGCACCAGTCACTGTTACTACTGCACTTTATGTAAATAATGTATATATTGCACTTCTGGTTAGATCAGTGATTCTCAATTATTTTCTGTTAAGCCCCCCCCCATAGGAAGAAGAAAACTTTTTGCCCCCCCCCCCACACACACACGCACGCACACCCACCTCACCCCCCCCTCCCGTACATGACAAAATGGGATGAAAAAGTATTTTTACACGCCCACTGTAGTATGATTTGTCTATAAATTTGTTCTAAGTACAGCTCTTTTATAACAATGTCTCCTTATTAACAATAAAGAAAACAAAAAGAAAAGAAATATAGATCAACTTAGAACAAAGAATCATTTTATTAACTTTGTTTTTTAGTTTGTAACAGAAACGAATAAAATCCTTATTTAAACCAGAAACATTTTTGAACTGACTGCATTTGATACTGAAAAATGAAATGAAATAAAATCAATTGTTAGAAGCTCCGTTCTTCCCCGGAGGAGATCGGCTACGCGGAGAAAGAATGCGTACACCAGTCCAGGGTGTAATCCAGGGTGAAAAGTTCGAGACACCGGGATAAAAACCATTCATTCATTCATTATCTCCCGCTTTATCCAACTATTAGGGGGGTCGAAACAACGGACTAA
The DNA here is from genome assembly GCA_019802505.1 of Corydoras sp. C115. NCBI lineage: Eukaryota > Metazoa > Chordata > Actinopteri > Siluriformes > Callichthyidae > Corydoras > Corydoras sp. C115. Next base: position 150,339 of record JAFMOC010000131.1, read on the forward strand.
CATTGGGGTCTCCCCAAAATGCCCATCCAGGGGGAACGGAACTAAAATTCGCCACGGCACAAAATCAACCAATCACCCAACAGAGTCCATGAATAAATAAAATACCGAGGGACAGGGCCCGCCGTGACATCAATAAATCAATGGGTAAATTCACACTCATCATCAACACTCATTAGGAGCTCAATTTACTGACCTACAAAAACAAAAATCAATACAACAATTTGATGCTGTTTTTTTTTTTTGGGACTGTGGAAGTCAGGAAAATGTCTCCAAGAACCCGTTTTGCAGTTTTTCTGAAGCAGCTTTCATAAAGCGGGATGACACGGGTTAACGCGTCACGTTTACGATTTGGAAACTCAAGCACCAGTGTGATTGGGGTTTAATGTCGAAGTCAGTGTTTCTCAAATATGGGGCGCGCCCCCCTAGTGCGCGCCTGGGAGGCGAACGTGCTAACCACTAAGATATCACCGTGCAAGTGCCCCTGTGTAATGAAAAAACCCTCAAGAGACAACATGGAGATTTCACAGATATGAGGAGAAACGGCGGAGATAATGGGACACCAACAAAAAAAGGGTTGGAACGAAACAACGCGAGTTAAACATTGGCTTCACTGTAACTTCACTGTAACCAAACTGACGTGCACGAAGAAAGACCGGTGGTTTAGGTTTTAAATGTTGGCAGCGGAAGCGTAAAAGACAAAATAACATGAAGACGTCACTTAAAGACATTACAAAATCAACACAATCACCCTTGAGTAAATGAAAAACGTGACGCGTATAAAATAGCAAATATTAATGCTTTAGGGAAAGCTGCTTCGAGAAAAGCACTGTGCCACGGCGCAAGAGACATTAGTTCCGATTCCTCAAATAAAAAAAAAAAAAAAAACAGCACAAATTTTCGTATTCATTTTAGTTTTGAGGTTCAAGTTAATATAAATTGTGCTCTGAATTAACCTACTGATGAATTTGAATTTATTATTAATTATTAATTTTATTTAATTTCATGTTTCAGTATCTGCCAGTTTTTTTTTAAATAAGGATTTCATTCGTTTCTGTTACAAACTAAAAAACAAAGTTAATAAAATGTTTCTTTGTTCCAGTTGATCTATATTTCTTTCGTTTTGCAGCTTTCTTTATTGTTAATAAGGAGACTTGTTATAAAGAGTTGTACTTAGAACAAATTTATAGACAAATGTACACAGTGGGCGATGTAAAAAACTTTTTCATCCCAAGCGGTTAAGGGGGGGGGGGTGCAAAAAAGTTCGTGATAGGGGGGGGCTTGTAATGAGAATCACTGCTTTAAGTGATGCCTTCATTTATTTGACTTCACGCTGTCAACATTTTAAGACACAGAAGACACACCGCTCTTTCTTCGTCTCCCTCAGTTACAGTGAAGTTACAGTTACAGTGAAGTTACAGTTACAGTGAAGCCAGGCGCTACATTCGCTTCAACATTTAGTTTTCAGTTGACTTTTGTTGCTCTCATTATCTTCGTCTCTCTCCGTCTTTCTCTCCTCGTCTCTATTAAATTTTCTCCATGTTGTCTCTTGAGGGTTTGTTCAGTACACTTACTATCACTTGCTCTGTGATTTCTTGTTACGCGCCCCCCCAGGCACCACACTGCGCCCCCACAGGGGGGCGCGCCCCACTATTTGAGAAGCACTGGGTTAGATGCTAACTACATTTCATTGGCCCTGTACTTGTACTCTGCACAATGACAGTAAAGTTGAATCTAATGTAATCTAATTTAATCTAAAACGATGTGTCCTGGTAGATCACATGACCTGAACATTGGAAAAAGTAGATCTCAGAAAAGTGTGGACACCCCTGCTTTACACAGCGTGGTGTAATTTGTCTAAATAGATAAGGCTGCGTACAGCGTTCATTTCAGTGTGGACATAACCGTGATGTAAATCCTACCTGAGTGGATAAACACTCCCACTCTCGTTACACTCAGGTCATAAGCGATCCCACTCACAGTTAAATCCCGTCTGCCGCAGAGCGCCGGAATTGTGTTCAGCATCAGAGCGGTTCATGAAATATAGCAAGTTCACAGCAGCCACAGCTGAAAAGTTTCAAAAGCCATTTAGCGCTCGAGTTGTCCAGATGGCCAGGAACTCTACAAGGTTACTCGAATTTTCAAAAGCTTTCGTTTGGAGTTAAAATCTCTCTCTTTTTCCCTGAGTGAGGGCTTAATCAGACTGATTATAGAGTCTGTGGCCATCAAACTATTTATTTTGAGTTTCCATGTTCTCCCCGTGTCCGCGTGGGTTTCCTCTAGGTTCTCCGGTTTCCACCCACTGTCCAAAAATGTTCTCCCCTGCATGGGCAACCCCCCCCCCCACCCCCACCCCCGTGACCCTAATATAGGATAAAGCGGAAGATAATGGATGGATGGATGGATGGATGGATGGATGGATGGAACACGGGGAGAACATGGAAGCTCCCCCCAGATTGGGATTCGAACCCGGATCCCCGGCGCTGAGAGGCGGACATGCTAACTACTTCATTACCGTGCCGCCCTAGTTGATCATTCGTTCTTCATAATCTCATTTTATCTCATAATGGAGTTCCCCATGCCCATCCACGAGAGAATGTTTTGGCCACTAGGGATTCCCAGTTCGAATCCCAATTTAGGTGGAGTTTCCATGTTCTCCCCGTGTCTGTGTGGGTTTCCTCCTGGTTCTCCGGTTTCCTCCCACAGTCCAAAAACATGGATCAAGTCAAATGAGTTCTCCAAATTGCCCCATATAGAGTGTGTTTGTGTGAGTAAATGTGAGCCAAGCGATGGATTGGCGTCCTGTCCTGGGTGTATCTGCCCAGCGCCCGACACGTTCTCCCCTGGATGGGCATGGGGAACCCCACCGCGACCCTAATAGAGGATAAAGCGGAAGATAATTGATGGATAGATGTTTAACTCCTCACTCATGCAATAAAGTAATCAGAATAATCACTCAAATGTATAATATATTATGGGTGGCACGGTGGCTTAGTGGTTGGCATGTTCTCCTCTCAGCGCTAGGGATTTCCGGTTTGAATCCCCATCTGGGTGGAGTTTCCATGTTCTCCCCATGTCTGTGTGAGTTTCCTCCGGGTTCTCTGGTTTCCTCCCACAGTCCAAAAACATGGATCAAGTCAATTGAGTTCTCCAAACTGCCCCATATAGAGTGTGTTTGTGTGAGTAAATGTGAGCCAAGCGATGGTTTGGCGTCCTGTCCTGGGTGTATCTGCCCAGCGCCTGAAACGTTCTCCCCGTGTCTGTGTGGGTTTCCTCCGGGTTCTCCGGATTCCTCCCATAGCCCAAAAACATGGATCAAGGTCAATTGGGTTCTCCAAATTGCCCCATACAGTGGGTTGCAAAAGTATTCATACCCCTTGAACTTTTCCATATTTTGTCACATTACAACCACAAACATAAATATATTTCACTGGAATTTAATGTGAAAGACCAACACAAAGTGGTATACAATTGTGAAGTGGAAGGAAAATTATACATGAATCAACATTTTTTTTACAAATAAAAAACTGAAAAGTGCGACGTGCAAAAGTATTCAGCCCCCTTTTCCCTGAGTGCAACCAATTGCATTCAGAAGTTTCCTGATGAGTGCTAATGACTCAAAAGGGTCCTCCTGTGTGTAATCTAATCTCAGTACAAATACAGCTGCTCCGTGCCGTGACGGTCTCAGATGTTGGTTAAGAGAATATTGGGGAGCAAACAGCATCATGAAGTCAAAGAACACACCAGACAGGTTAGGAATTATGGTTTTGGAGAAGTTTAAAGCAGGCTCTTAGGCAATTTTATAAAAAGATTTCCAAAGCCCCCATTCACGTGAGAACTGTTTCAATCCATCATCCGGAAATGGAAAGGAGTATGGCACCACAGTAAACCGCGGCCAAGACAAGGCCTCCACCTAAACTTACAGGCCGAACAAGGAGATCACTGATCAGAGAGGCAGCCAAAGGGCCCCATGGTGACTCTGGATGAAATGCAAATGAGAGTCCACAGCTCATGTGGGGGAAAACTGTACACAGGACAAACAAGTAGTATCAATCGTGCACTACACACAAATGTGGTCTTTATGGAAGAGTGGCAAGGAGAAAGCCATTGTTAAAAGAAAACCATAAGAAAGTCCCGTTTGCAGTTTTTGCCAGACAGCCATGTGAGGACACAGCAAACATGTGTGAAGAAGGTGCTTTGGTCAGAGAGACCAAATTGAACTTTTGGCCACAATGCAAAACGATGAGAAAATAGCGAAATAGAACACTGCACATCACTCTGAAACACACCATCTCCCACTGTCAAATATGGTGGGTGGCAGCATCTATGCTCTGGGGGCATGTTCTCTTCAGCAGGGAACCCGGGAAGGTTGGGCAAAGTTGATGGGAAGATGGATGGACGGCCAAATACAGGGCGTAATCTTGGAAGAAAAACCGTTGGAGTCAGCAAAAGATTTGAGGACTGGGGCGGAGGTTCACCTTCCAGCAGGACAAACGGACCCTAAAACAAAAGCCAGAGCTTACAATGGAGTGGTTAGACCAAAAAAAGAATATTCATGTGTTAGAATGGCCCAGTCAAAGTCCAGACCTAAACCAATTGAGAATTTGTGGCAAGATCTCAAAACTGCTGTTCACAAAACGCTGCTCCATTCCAATCTGACTGAGCTTGAGCTCGTTTGCAAAGGGAGGATTCTGGGGCAAGAATTTCAGTCATAGATGTGCAAGCTGGTGGAGACATACCCTTAAAAAGATGCAGCCCTGTAATGCAGCAAAAAGGTGGACTCCACAAAGTATTGAATTCAGGGGGGCTTTTACTTTTGCACGTGCACTTTTCCAGTTTTTATTTGTCCAAAAAAATGTTGATTCAATGTATAATTTTCCTTCCACTTCAACAATGGCCCCTACCACTTTGTGTTGGTCTTTCACATTAAATTCCAGTGAAATATACTTTATGTTGTGGTGTAATGTGACAAAATATGCCCAAAAGTTCAACGGGTATGAATTTTTACTTTTGCAACCACTGTATCTAGTGTGTCTGTGTGAGTGAGAGTGGTGCCCGCGCAGGATTAAGATTCGGCGCTGTCCGGGGTTATACCCAGCGCCCGAGACACTTCTCCGCCTGGTTCCATTGGATGGATGGATAGTTAATTTTACTCCGCTTATTGTTAATAGTTTTTATTTCCCCTTTTGTATAATTCATTCATCCATCCATCTCCATATCTCCCCTATATTTTATCAAATTATATCCTCTATTAGGGTCGCGGTCATGCCCATCCAGGGAGAGAACATCTTCTGGGCGCTGGGCAGATACACCAGGACAGGACACAATCCATCGCTGGGCACACACTCACTCACAACACACTCTATATGGGGCAATTTTGAGAATTCAATTGACTTGATCCATGTTTTTGGACTGTGGGAGGAAACTGGAGAACCCGGAGAACCCCGAGGAAACCCACGCGGACACAGGGAGAACATGGAAACTCCACCCAGATGGGGATTCGAACCGGGAATGCCTAGAGCTGAGAGGAGAACGTGCTAACCACTAAGCCACCGTGCCGCCTTCTTTTGTATATATAAACATGATTAATGGAGCATCTGTGAAAACTGCATACGTTTACAACAACACACACAAATCCACACGCAGCACAATTACAGCTCCGCCTCCAGCAGCCAGAACTCCAGTCTGCTTCACAGCAGGTCCAGTGAGTGGATGTTCGGCTGATTGTCCTTTAGAAAGTTCACAGGAGGATTTGTAGAACAGGAAACAGCGAGCGAGTGTCGGAGTCAGCAGCAGTACTCCCGATGCGAGCGAGCGAGTCGATTAAGTACGTCCCATGGCATGAGGAACCCGGAAGGCGGGCTGATGCAGCGCGGCTGAAACGGCCTTAAACTCCAATGGCGTTATTGATCCGCAGGCTGCCTTTAACTTGGCCTTTTACTTACTGTATTCCCGATTTAAAGGATTAATAAAAGCCTGTGCTTAAGGACAGACCGGAACGAGAACGGGATGAATTGCCGAATCTGCTCCTGTTCTATTAGTTCTAATTACGATCGGAATTAAAAGCCAGTAACGGAGCCGATTATTTCGAACCCTCAGCATTTGCATATTAATTAAGGTTAGTTTATTAACAACACCAGATTTGGCACGATGGTGTAGTGGGGTTAGTATGTCAGCCTGGGAATCCAGGTTCGAATCCCAATATGGCTGGAGTTTCCATGTTCTCCCTGTGTCTGCATGGGTTCTCCAGTTTCTTTCACAGTCCAAAAACATGGATTCAATGTGAACTGCCTGTAATAAAATGCCCCTACATAGTGTGTGTGAGTGTGCCCAATGATAGATTGGCACTCTGTCCTGGGTGTATCTGCCCAGTGCCCAAAACGTTCTCCCGTGGATGGGCATGGGGAACCCCATTATGAGATAAAATGAGATTATGAAGAACAAATGATTAACTAGGGCGGCACGGTAATGAAGTCGTTAGCACATCCGCCTCTCAGCGCTGGGGATCCGGGTTCGAATCCCAATCTGGGTGGAGTTTCCATGTTCTCCCTGTGTTCCATCCATCCATCCATCCCTTATCTTCTGCTTTATCCTGTATTAGGGTCGCGGGGGGGGTTCCCCATGCCCATCCAGGGGAGAACGTTTTGGGCGCTGGGCAGATACACCCAGGACAGGGCGCCAATCCATCACTGGACACACTCACACACACATACACACTCTATATGGAGCAATTTGGAGAACTCAATTGACTTGATCCATGTTTTTGGACTGTGGGAGGAAACCGGAGAACCCGGAGGAAACCCACGCAGACACGGGGAGAACATGGAAACTCCACCCAGATGGGGATTCGAACCGGGAATCCCTAGAACGTGCTAACCACTAAGCCACCATCCCGCCCTCGCCTTGTCCCACGGTCCCAAAACATGGATTTAAGTTGAACTGCTCATATATAGAGTCAGTGTGTGAGTGTGTGCCCAGTGATGTATTATCGCCCTGTACTAGGTGTATCTGGCCAGCACCCGAAATATTTGCCCCTGGATGAGTATGGGCATGATCAGCATGGGCAACCCCCCCCCCACAGTAGAGGATTAAGTGGAAGATAAAGAGATGAAGTGAGTATTTGCTATATGTTCATTAAGATTATTTGATTAAAAAAAGAACAGATGGTCAACTATAGTTTCACACTGATTCCAAACGTCTGGGGAAAAACTGCTGACTATGCGCATTAGTAATTTAAAAAAAGGGTAACGACAAAACTAACGAAGAACCCAGATGCAAGGATCCATCAGCAAAACCTTTAGTAGGTCATATGGGATGTTTTCAGGATGCTGCAGTGAAGCTGCTCGGACAGACATGTGTATTTAATATAAAAAGACATCACACACACACACACACACACACACACACACACACACACACACACACACACACGCCTTAACCACAGTAATTTAATCTCAAAACACACATCTGTTCCTATTACAGTCCGCTCTGCCTTTCCTCTGTACATCGGCTCTCGTTCTGTTCCTCACATGTACGCCGTGACGTCCACCGCATATCCGTCCAATCAGCTTCATACATAATTCAATAGCATGTTTTCCAGCCTGTCCCGGGTTCCCTGATCGGCTTCATACCAAATCCCTGCTGCTACAGAGCCATTCCTCAGTTCTGAAGAGGTTTGGAACGGCTTTTCAAATTTGTGGACCTACATTCTACATTTCTACCTATTTTTTTAATTAATAAATTAGATTTTTATTTAAAATCATTTCCTATAAACAGAGTAGCCTTGAATGTTACACATCACACTACAATACTTATAATCTGTTCATTTAGGGTTTTGTTTCATTCATTCATTCATTCACCATCTTCCGCTTTATCCTCTATTAGGGTCCTGGGGGGGGGTCCCCCCATGCTCATCCAGGGGAGAACGTCTCGGGCGCTGGGCAGATACACCCAGGACAGGGCGCCAATCTATCACTCACACAGACACACTCTATATGGGGCAATTTGGAGAATTCAATTGACTTGATCCATGTTTTTGGACTATGGGAGGAAACCGGAGAACCCGGAGGAAACCCACGCGGACACGGGGAGAACATGGAAACTCCACCCAGATGGGGATTCAAACCGGGAATCCCTAGCGCTGAGAGGACAATGTGCTAACCACTAAGCAACCATGCCGCCTGTTTTAAACATATGAAATCTATTAATATACAATTCTTTTGACTCCAAAAAAAATTTCTAAACTTATCTCATCCCATTATCTTCCACTTTATCCTCTACTAGGGTCACAGAGGGTTCCCCATGCCCATCCAGGGGAGAACGTTCTGGGCACTGGTCAGATACAGCTAGGACAGGATGCCAATCTATCACTGGGTTCACTCACTCACATAGACATTCTCTATATGGGGCAATTTGGAGAATAGAATTTGACCTTGATCCATGTTTTTGGACTGTGGGAGGAAACAGACATGGGGAGAACATGGAAACTCCACCCAAATTGGGATTTGAACCTGGATCCCCATCTCTGAGAGGAGAGTGTGCTAACCACTAAGCCACCGTGCCGCCCCACAGTATATTTATATTAAAAAAAATCATGATTATATATATTTGTAATTATTTAAATATTTATGCCTTTAATAAAACTGATTTTTATAATGACTGGCTTAGTTGTAAACACGGTGTGGTTCCCCTGCCCATCCAGGGAGAACATCTCCTGGTGGGAATCCTAGATCTGGGTGGATTTTGCAATCCTCGCTGGGGCACACACTCACTCCACAGACACACTCTAAAAAATTAGATGGGGGCATCAAGGTCACACTCTATATCTATTACATGGGGCAATTTAGAATTCTATGAGTGTTGATCCATGTTTGTGTGGACTGTGTGAGGAAACCGGAGAGAGAGAGGAGAGAAAGAGACGCAGACACGTGGTGAGAACATGTGTGCTCCAGTGATCAATTGGTGATGTCCCACTACCCAGGGCCCGAAACGTTCTCTTATGAGGCAACGTGCTAAACCCCTACCCCCGTGCCGCCTAGTAGAAGATTTAGATAATGAATGAATGAATGATTTCATGATGGCGTTAAAAACAGCATGATGATAAAAGGAGCTGAGGAGCGATGCTCGTTTACCCAGTGTGATTAGCCCCGCCATGCTACCAGACCTCCACTCACTGACAGAGAAGCCTGCAGCGAGAAGGGGTGGAGGGAAAGTCCTGTTACATAATCCGGACACAAGCCTCGGCTGTTCCTATTACTGAAGCTGAGCAGCAGGCCATGGATAGGGGGATAAGGAGAGGGCGGGTGAGGGAGAGAGAGAGAGAGAGAGAGAGAGAGGGAACAACACGTGCCCTGCTCACCCAGCCGAGCAGGACGCATCATCAGCACTGGCTCCAGATGTTAGCACACACAACCACACACACACACACACACACACACAGTATATAAATATATATACACTATACAGGGACACACTGCAGTGTGCCTGTCTCTGATCATGTTTTACAGCACTGCACTCACGCATTAATGCCATTTCAGCAAAACACATCCACTCCTGTTACATGTGAGTTACACGCCATCAGCAACATCATACAGTGATGACTGCCCTTACAGCAGTGCTTCTCAAATAGTGGGGCGGTGCATGGGGGGGCGCATAACAAAAAATCACAGAGCAAGTGATAGTAAGTGTACTGAACAAACCCTCAAGATACAACATGGAGAAATATTTAACAGCGATGAAGAGAGAAAGACGGAGAGAGACGAAGATAATGAGAGCAACAAAAGTCAACTGAAAACTAAATGTCGAAGCGTATGTAGCGCCTGGCTTCACTGTAACTGTAACTTCACTGTAACTTCATTGTAACTGTAACTTCATTGTAACTGTAACTTCACTGTTACTTCAACTTCATTGTAACTGTAACTTCACTGTAACTGTAACTTCACTGTAACTTCATTGTAACTGTAACTGTAACTTCACTGTAACTGTAACTTCACTGCAACTTCACTGTAACTTCACTGCAACTTCACTGTAACTGTAACTTCACTGTAACTTCACTGTAACTGTAACTTCACAGTAACTGTAACTTCACTGTAACTTCACTTCACTGTAACTGTAACTTCATTGTAACTGTAACTTCACTGTAACTGTAACTTCACTGTAACTTCACTGTAACTTCACTGTAACTGTAACTTCACTGTAACTTCATTGTAACTGTAACTTCACTGTAACTGTAACTGTAACTTCACTGTAACTTCACTGTAACTGTAACTTCACTGCAACTTCACTGTAACTTCACTGCAACTTAACTGTAACTTCACTGCAACTTCACTGTAACTGTAACTTCACTGTAACTTCACTGTAACTTCATTGTAACTTCACTGTAACTGTAACTTCACTGTAACTTCACTGTAACTGTAACTTCACTGTAACTTCATTGTAACTGTAACTTCACTGTAACTTCACTGTAACTGTAACTTCACTGCAACTTCACTGCAACTTCACTGTAACTTCACTGTAACTTCACTGCAACTTCACTGCAACTTCACTGCAACTTCACTGTAACTTCACTGTAACTGTAACTTCACTGTAACTTCATTGTAACTTCATTGTAACTTCACTGCAACTTAACTGTAACTTCACTGCAACTTCACTGTAACTGTAACTTCACTGTAACTTCACTGTAACTTCACTGTAACTGTAACTTCACTGTAACTTCACTGTAACTTCACTGTAACTGTAACTTCACTGTAACTTCATTGTAACTGTAACTTCACTGTAACTGTAACTTCACTGTAACTTCACTGTAACTGTAACTTCACTGCAACTTCACTGTAACTGTAACTTCACTGTAACTTCACTGTAACTTCACTGTAACTTCATTGTAACTTCACTGTAACTGTAACTTCACTGTAACTTCACTGTAACTTCCCTGTAACTTCATTGTAACTGTGACTTCATTGTAACTGTAACTTCATTGTAACTGTAACTTCAATGTAACTGTAACTTCACTGTAACTTCACTGTAACTGTAACTTCACTGTAACTTCACTGTAACTTCACTGTAACTGTAACTTCACTGTAACTTCATTGTAACTGTAACTTCACTGTAACTGTAACTTCACTGTAACTTCACTGTAACTGCAACTTCACTGTAACTTCACTGCAACTTCACTGTAACTTCACTGTAACTTCACTGTAACTTCATTGTAACTTCACTGTAACTTCACTGTAACTGTAACTTCACTGTAACTTCATTGTAACTGTAACTTCACTGTAACTTCATTGTAACTGTAACTTCACTGTAACTTCACTGTAACTGTAACTTCACTGTAACTGTAACTTCACTGTAACTTCACTGTAACTGCAACTTCACTGTAACTTCACTGCAACTTCACTGTAACTTCACTGTAACTTCACTGTAACTTCATTGTAACTTCACTGTAACTTCACTGTAACTGTAACTTCACTGTAACTTCATTGTAACTGTAACTTCATTGTAACTGTAACTTCATTGTAACTGTAACTTCAATGTAACTGTAACTTCACTGTAACTTCACTGTAACTGTAACTTCACTGTAACTGTAACTTCACTGTAACTGAGGTGGAGACGAAGAAAGACCGGTGTGTCCTCTGTGTCTTTAAATGTTGGCAGCGGACAGCGTGAAGACAAATGAATGAAGGCGTCACTTAAAGACATTACACCCCAATCACTGATAACCGCTTGAGTTTTTAATCGTAAACGTGACGAGTAGAGCAGCAATCATCCCGCTTTATGAAAACTACTTCAGAAACGCTGTGCTGCAAAACGGACACGTTAGAGACATTAGTTCTGACTTCCTCAAAAAAAAAAAAAAAACAGCACAAATTGTTGTATTCATTTAGTTTTGTAGGTTAAAGAGTTAATAATAAATTGAGCTCCTGAATGAATGTTGCTGATGAATTAGAATTTATTATTAATTATTGATTTTATTACATTTCATTTTTCAGTATTCCTCCCACAGTCCAAAAACATGGATCAAGTCAATTGAGTTCTCCAAATTGCCCCATATAGAGTGTGTCTGTGTGAGTGAGTGTGTGCCCAGCGATGGATTGGCGTCCTGTCCTGGGTGTATCTGCCCAACGCCCGAAACATTCTCCCCTGTATGCGCATGGGGAACCTCCCCCGAACCTAATAGAGGATAAAGCGGAAGATAATGAATGAATGAATAATATAATAATAGGGCGGCACGGTGGCTTAGTGGTTAGCATGTTCTCCTCTCAGCGCTAGGGATTCCCGGTTCGAATCCCCATCTGGGTGGAGTTTCCATGTTCTCCCCGTGTCCGCGTGGGTTTCCTCCGGGTTCCCCGGTTTCATTCCACAGTCCAAAAACATGGAACAAGGTCAACTGAATTCTCCAAGTTGAACCATATAGAGTGTGTCTATGCGTTTGAATGTGTTCCCAGTAATAATTTGGTGCCCTGTCCTGGATGTATCTGCCCAGCGCCCGAGACGTTCTCCCCTGGATGGGCATGGGGAACCCCACTGCGACCCTGATAGAGGACAAAGCGGAAGATAATGGATGAATGAACTAAATGTAAATGTAATAAAAGAGAACATGCTATATGGTGTCAATCGGCACTTCTTCAAGGTAAATCTTCCAATCAGAGGTATCTTTATCTACCTGGTGATCAAAGGAAGTTCAGAAATTAATGTGGTTTGGGCTAAAATATTGATCCTGGTGCACATTCTTTTAAAACGATTAATAATATACTGACAGTTTACAGATATCGCTGTGATTTATTCCGTAAAGCCTCTCCGGCTTTAATAATCATTATCCTCACAGCATCAAGCCTAAATCGACTAATCCAGCTTAAATCACCTAATACCCCAAACTAATGCCGTGATAGGATATATCATTAACGACATGTCCTATTGATGAGGGTTCCACAGCATCCCACTGACACACCGACTGTAATTCCAGTGTTCTCGCCAACATATGAGAGACTATATTCACTTACAGTATGAGAACTTTCGACAAAAAATTCTTTATCTCATCTTGATATCTTCCATCCATCCATTATCTTCCTATTTATCCTATATTAGGGTTGTGGGGGGGGTTCCCCATGCCCATCCAGGGGAGAACGTTTCGGGCGCTGGGCAGTTACACCCAGGACAGGGCGCCAATCTATCACTGGGCACACACTCACTCACACACACACACTCTATATGGGGCAATTTGGAGAATTCAATTGACTTGATCCATGTTTTTGGACTGTGGGAGGAAACCGGAGAACCCAGAGGAAACCCACGCAGACACGGGGAGAACATGGAAATCCACCCAGATTGGGATTGGAACCGGGAATCCCCAGCGCTGAGAGGAGAACATGCTAACCACTAAGCCACCGTGCCGCATCTTGGTGTCTTGATCGCTTAATTTTCTACTAGAGTGACGAGGGGGGGGGGGGGGGTTCCCCATGCCCATCCAGGGGAGAACGTTTCAGTCGCTGGGCAGATCTATCACTGGGCACACACTCACTCACACAGTCACACACTATATGGGGCAATTTGGAATGGCGTAATTTACAGCAGCCAATTCATCTCTTTTTGGACTTTGGGAGGAAATCAGAGAATCTGGTGAAAAATCATGGACCAGATTCTGGAAGTACATGGACACGGGGAGAACATGCAAACTCCACCCAGATCAGGAGTCGAACCTGGATCCTCAGTGCTGAGAGGATGATGTCCCAATCAGTAAGCCACCATGATGCTTTTAATTGTTTTATATTCATCTCATCTCATTATATTCCTCTTAATCCTCCATTTGGGTCGCAGGGGGGGTTCCCCATGCCCATCTAGGGGAGAACATTTCGGGTGCTGAGTGGGTACACCCAGGACAGGGTGCCAGCCTATCTTTGGGCACACACTCACTCACACAGCCATGCACACACTATTTGAGTCAATTTAGAGCATTCACCTTGAATCCATGTTTTTGGACTGTGGGAAGAAACCAGAATATCCAGAGAAAACACATGAGGACATGGGGAGACCATGGAAGCTCCACCCAGATCGGGATTAGAACCAGTGTTGAGGTTCTAATGTCAAATGAGGCTGATATGCCAATCACTACGCCATTGTGCCTCCCTTGATTTCTTTATATTCATATCATCTCATTATCTTCCTCTTAATCCTCTACTAAGGTGGCAGGGGGTTCTCCATGCCCATCCAGGGGAGAACGTTTCAGGCGCTGGACACACCCAGGACAGGACGCCAATCTATCACTGGGCACACACTCACTCACACACTTTGTTTGCTGTTTGGGGGTTTATTCATTCATTCATTCATTATCTTCTGCTTTATCCTCTACTAGGGTCGGGGGGGGGTCCCCATGCCCATCCAGGGGAGAACGTTTTGAGCGATGGGCAGATAGACCCAGGACAGGGCACCAATCTTTTACTGGACACACACTCACACACACAGAACACTCTATATGGGGCAATTTGGAGAACTCAATTGACTTGATCCATGTTTTTGGACTGTGGGAGGAAGCCGGAGAACCCGGAGGAAACCCACGCGGACACGGGGAGAACATGGAAACTCCAACCAGATGGGGATTCGAACCGGGAATCCCTAGTGCTGAGAGGAGAACATGCTAACCACTAAACCACTGTGCAACCTGTTTGGGGGTTTAAGCTCGTGAATTTGCTTTGACATGATGTACTGTATTTAAAATAAAACTGAAAGTAACCATCAAGGTGCTTCCATAAACATGCGAAAGATGGATTATTATTTCACAAAGGTAATATATTCCGTCTGAAAATATTCCAGGTTTCATTAAATGTGTGAAAACTATCACCCGAAATTGTCTGAGCGTTAAATGAATACACAATCGTGAACTACAATGACACTAACGCAAAAATAACACGCATTCCGCCAACCCGCCAACCATGCGGCACACCGACCTAATTCTCCTGCTTATCCATCACTACGAGACAGGACATGACATTTACACACACGAGAACTGGGGAGAAGAAAGCTTTCCCACCCAACTGTGAAGTATGGTGGCGGATCAGGGATGTCGTAATGTGGAGTAGATTCCAGGGGCATGGAAGCCTGCAGAATCTGAAGAGATGAAGTTCCTCATATCATCTCATATCAATGCGTTTGTCAGGTTTTAATAAAGATAACTGTCATTATTAGGGCTGCAACTAACGATTATTTCGATAATCGATTAATCGGTCGATTATTTTTTTCGATTAATTAATGAATCAGATTTTTAAAACATTTTAATAAATGTCTTTATTAAGCAGGTTAATAAGTGTCTGGTATTATTTACAGTACGAGTTTAAGGCATCCAAGTCACACAAAGAGCAATTAAACACAAATCTCACACACACACACACAATATGTATATGTAAAAAAAAAAAAAAATACTAAATCACACAAATTTGTAGCTCTAATATGTTACCTCATCCCTGTCTAAATAAAATGTATCCTCCCTCACTCCCATAGAGGGCAGTGTCTTCACTCCAAACAATTAAAGCTTGATCATTAATTACCACCATTGTGTACAAGTTATATGTATATATAAAGCACATTTAAACACTGCTTAAGCTAATTAAACGAAAATAAAAAGTAACACGTTTCTCCATCACTGTCATTATTAAGGCTGCAACTAACGATTATTTCGATAATCGATTAATCGGTCAATTATTGTTTTCGATTAATCAATGAATCAGATTTTAAAAACATTTTAATAAATGTCTTTATTAAGCAGGTTAATAAGTGTCTGGTATTATTTACAGTATGAATTTAAGGCATCTAATCTGCCAAAAGGGCAATTAAACACAAATCTCTCACACACACTGACACAATATGTAGAATTGTGTGTAAAAAAAAAAATACTAAATCACACAAATTTGTAGCTCTAATATGTTACTTAATCCCTATTGAAATGCAATTCATCCTCATCACTGTCATTATTAGGGCTGCAACCAACGATTATTTTGATAACCGATTAATCGGTCGATTATTTTTTCGATTAATTGATTAATCTGATTTTAAAAACATTTTAATAAATGTCTTTATTAAGCAGGTTAATAAACGTCTGGTTTTATTTACAGTATGAGTTTAAGACATCTATGTCGGCCAAAGACAATTAAACACAAATCTCACACACACACACACACTGACACAATATGTGGCATTGTGTAAAAAAAATAATAAATTACACAAATTTGTGTCTCTAATATGTTACTTAATCGCCGTCTAAATGCAATTCATCCTCCCTCACTCCCATAAAGCGCAGTGTCCTCACTCCTACTGTCAGATAATTAAAGCTTGATCATTAATTAGCACCATTGTGTACAAGTTATATGTATATATAAAGCACCTTTAAACACTGCTTAAGCTAATTAAACGAAAATAAAAAGTAACACGTTCTCCATCACTGTCATTATCCAGTAATCGGTGACTCCAACATGTTTCGTTTCAGGTGGTGGATCATCACCGTGGTGTTCCGTGCAGGTCAAATCATTTTTGCAGAGTTCGCATGTTTCACGTTCTTTATTTGTGTGAAGCGTGAAGTGCTCCCACACTTTTAATGAAGATTTTTTTTTCTGCGTCATCCATGTTTCATTTGTAGAATTTTTAAATCTTTGTTAAACTTGTTTCAGGGTGGCACGGTAGCTTAGTGGTTAGCACGTTCTCCTCTCAGCGCTAGGGATTCCCGGTTCGAATCCCCATCTGGGTGGAGTTTCCATGTTCTCCCCATGTCTGCGTGGGTTTCCTCCGGGTTCTCCGGTTTCCTCCCACAGTCCAAAAACATGGATCAATTCAATTGAATTCTCCAAATTGCCCCATATAGAGTGTGTGTGTGTGTGAGTGAGTGTGTGCCCAGCGATAGATTGGCGCCCTGTCCTGGGTCTATCTGCCCAGCGCCCGAAATGTTCTCCCCTGGATGGGCATGGGGAACCCCACCGCGACCCTAATAGAGGATAAAGCGGAAGATAATGAATGAATGAAAAATAATAATTGTTTATTCTGATCGATTTACAAAATGCAAAGTGAGCAAAAAAAAGGAAAAATTTTAATCAAACCAATATTTGTTGTTACTACCCTTTGCCTTCAAACCAGCATCGTTTCTTATAAGTACATTTGCACAAAATCACGGATTTTGTCGGATTATAGTGAGGTGTATGATCAACCAATTATACCAAACAGGTGCTAATGATCCATTTCACAAGTAGGTTGAACCACAGTCATTAACTGAAACAGATACAGCGGTGTAGGAGGCTTAAACCTGGGTAAGGAACAACCAGACCCTGCTACCAGGCTGAGGTTATGGAAGACAGTTTTCAGTCACAGGTCATACACCATGGCAAGACTGAGCACAGCACCAAAACACAAGGTAGTCATACTGCATCATTTGGGGATCGTAGAGGCAGCGGTCGGCCAAGGAAACACATGAAGCTTATTTCCCTTCGGAATTAGAGGATTCCAGCCGTGCCATCACCTCAGAACTGGCAGAAACCCTTGGGACCCTGGTAGACCCATCTACTGTCCAGAGAAGTCTGACCAGGAGTGGTCTTCATGGACGAGTTAGAGCCAAAAAGCCATTGTCAAGTCAAGTCAAGTCAAGTTTATTCTTCACATGCATAGTTATACACAGTGAAATGCTTGTACGACCCTAGAACAGTCGACGGCAGCCGAACACAGCGGCGCTATCATCAGAAATAGGCAGAAAAAGTGATACATCAGGAGAATAGGTGATAAAAAACAACCCGCTCCCAAACTATGCTTTAATAAGCACAGGTTGGGGGCCCGAAAGAAACACCTTTTAGCACACAAGCAAATACAAACATAAAGACATGGACAGGAAGAAGCTGTAGGAGACGTGTCCATGAGGGATCGGAAAGGAGGGGCAGTCCATAGGAGAGCAGGGTAGAGCAGTTCATCAGGAAACCATAGCAACAGTTCTTCTGGAGGAATTTCAGTAGCAGCTCTCAAGGCCGCAAGCTGATAAGGGAACCAAACAGCAGATAAGACTCAGTTTGTTTTGGTGACTGTTCGCAGCCATTTTAGCAGCTCGAAACAGCTCGTGAATTCTGATCTCCAATCATCATTCGTTCGCAGAACGATAGCCTCTCCAGGATCGATTCCATGTGGCGATTTAAATTCGCAGTCTGAGTCCCTATGGCTCTGCCAGCATATCAATCATGTTGGGCAGTTTCCTGGGGCTGTTGACAACCGACCCAACTCTCATAATTTTGCGATACACCAGGACCATGCATAATCCAATCAGCAGAAATCCCAGGATCATAATACGAATAGGTAGACATCTTCCACATCTTCCACGGACAGGGGGCCAGACACACGATCCGCCAGTTCCCCCAGGCGTCCACTGTGTATCCAGACGCCAACGTGCCGTCCGGGCAAGCTGGTTCCCCCGAACCACGACTTCTCCTCGAGAAGATAGTGTCAATAGCGTTGAGAGACCATTTAATTAGTTCCATATTTGTTTCCTCCGACATTGGAAATAAGACCAAACATAGGAACCTGGGTACAGAAAAATGGCAGCAGGTGCTCTGGACTGATGAAATAAAATCTATCATGCAATACCATCAGGGAGGCAATATGATTGGCGCAAAATTTATTCTGCAGTAGGACAATGTCCCCAAGCATACAGCCAATGCCATTAAGAAATATCTTCAGCGTAAAGAAGAAGATGAAGTCGTGGAAGTAATGGTATGGCCCCCACAGAGCCCTGATCTCAACATCATGGAGTCTGTCTGGGATTCCTTGAAGAGACAGAAGAGTCTACATCTACAGATCTGTGGTTAGTTCTTCAAGATGTTTGGAACAACCTACCAGCCGAGTTCCTTCAAAATCTGTGTGTTTTCATCCAAAGTATCCCAACTTGAAATTTGAGGTCAAAACATAGGGACAGCCCCCTGAAGCAACGAGGGTTCAGGTTCTTGCTCAAGAGCCCACATTGGTAACTTCAGTGAACATGGGATTTGAACCCACGACCTTCTGATCGATAACCCAACACTCTAACCACTGAGCTACTGCATTACTTTTATACACGATCCCTTGCTGGCACATACAGTTGCCGCTGTCCGGTTTCCTCATACAGTCAGAAAACATGAATTCAAGGTGAATTGGCTGCTTTAAATTGCCCCTATCTAAAATGCCCCTATATAATGTGTGTGTGTCTGTGTGAGTGGGTCCAGTGAAGTATTGGTGGCCTGTCCAGAGTGTACCTGCCCAGCACACACACACACACACACACACACACAAACACGGGCAAAAACAGACACTTGAACACATTCACATGTGTACACACAGACACACAAACACACAGAGACACATACACACACACACAGACAAACAAAAAGACACACATAGACACAAACACGGGCAAACACAGACACTTGAACACTTTCACATGTGCACACATACAGACACACACACACGCACACACACGCACACACACACACACACACAGACACTCACAAACACAGGCAAACAGACACTTAAACACATTCACATGTGCGCACACACGCACAGAAACACAACACAAAAACAGACAGAGAGAGAGAGAGAGAGACACACACACACACACTCAATCACTGTTACACACACACACACACACACACACACACACACACACACACACACACACACACACACACATACAAAAAGACCCATACACGTACACAAATGCAGACACACACATGCTCACTGTCACACACAGACACTAATATGGACACACACAAACACAGCCAGAAACAAACGTGTTCACTTTCACAGATACACATATATATACACAAAGACACACACACATACACAAACAGACACTTGAGCACTTTCACATGTACGCACACACGGACATAGACAGACACATAAAGACACACAAACACATGCAAACATAGACACTTAAACACATTCACATGTGCACACACACAGAAACACAACACAAACACAGACAGAGAGAGAGAGAGACACACTCACTCACTGTTACACACACACACACACACACACACACACACACACACACACACACACACATACAAAAAGACCCATACACATACACAAATGCAGACACACACATGCTCACTGTCACACACAGACACAAATACAGACACACACAAACACTGCCAGAAACAAACGTGTTCACTTTCACACATGCACAGATATATATACAAAAAGACACACACACATACACAAATACACACACACTTTCACATGTACACACACAGACACACACACACGGACATAGACAGACACAGAGACACACACAAACACAGGCAAACAGACACTTAAACACATTCACATGTGCACACACACACAGAAACACAACACAAACACAGACAGAGAGAGAGACACACACTCACTCACTCACTGTTACACACACACACACACACACACAAAGACCCAAACATGTACATAAATACAGACACAAACATACAAATACAGACACACACAAACACATCCAGACACAACAACGCTCACTTTCACACATGCACAGATATATACAAAAAGACACACAAACACTTTCACAGACACACACACACAGACACACACACACACAGACACACACACACACAGGCACACACACACACACACACACATAGACATGTAAGACAAACACAAACACAGGCAAACGGACACAAACACATTCACATGTGCACACACACAGAAACACAACACAAACACAGACAGAGAGAGAGAGAGACACTCACTCACTGTTACACACACACGCATACAAAAAGACCCATACACATACACAAATGCAGACACACACACATGCTCACTGTCACACACAGACACAAATACAGACGCACAGACACATACAAACACAGCCAGACACAAACACGCTCACTTTCACACATGCACACACATATACATATATATATATACAAAAAGACACACACATACACAAATACACACACACATACACAAATACACACACACATACACAAAAACACACACACACACACAAATACACACACACACACAAATACACACACACACACAAACACACACACACACACACACAAGCCAGCGGCTGCTAAAAGCCTCAAATGATCCTTAACGGTTGATCACGCTGACATGTGTTAAACACAGTGATCTGAAATATTTCTCATGCTCTTGCTTTGCTTTCGCACTCACTCTCACTTGCTTGCTGTGGCGCGAGCAGCGCAGCGTGGGGGAGTGGGCGGAGCCATCACTAAATATCACACCTGAAGCTGGTCCGTCTCATCACAGTGTGCGCCCTTTAATAAATATTAATATTATCATCACGTTCCGCAGGGAGAGAACACGGCCGACGGGGCTGGTGGGACGTGGACCCGGCGCGGTTGCGTTATTTGACTGTTAAAGCCCAGAGTGGTTAACGTAGCCATGAGTGTCGTAAATAAAACCTGTTCTGTCGCGCAATCCTGTCTCTGGTTCTCATTCCTGCCCACCCCGTCATACTTACCCCCCCCCTTATTTTACACTTGCCTACTCACTCCATCAAACCTTTCACTGTGACAGGAGAACCAAACTATCATTTATTCATTCATTCATTCATTATCTTCCACTTCATTCTCTACTAGGGTCACGAGGAGGTTCCCCATGCCCATCCAGGGGAGAACGTCTCGGGCGCTGGGGGAATACACCCAGGACAGGACGCCAATCTATCACTGGGCACACACACACTCCATCAATCCATCCATCCATTATCTTCTGCTTTATCCTCTACTAGGGTCGCGGGGGGTTCCCCATGCCCATCCAGGGGAGAACGTTTCAGTTGCTGGGCAGATACACCCAGGACAGGGTGCCAATCCATCGCTGGGCACACACTCACTCACACAGACACACTCTATATGGGGCAATTTTGAAGAATTCAATTGACTTGATCCATGTTTTTGGACTGTGGGAGGAAAACCGAGAACCCGGAGGAAACCGGGGGACACGGGGAGAACATGGAAACTCCACCCAGATTGGGATTCGAACCGGGAACCTCTAGTGCTGAGAGGCGAACGTGCTAACCACTAAGCCACCGTGCCGCCCTCACAGACACACTCTATATGGGGCAATTTTGGAGAATTTAATTGGCTTGATCCATGTTTTTGGACTGTGGGAGGAAACCGGAGAACCCGGAGGAAACCCAAGCGGACACAGGGAGAACGTGGAAAGTGGCATTATTATGCGAGGTGTAGTGGAGTACAGTTGTACCTCTTTCCTGTGATTTATTCACATTAATACACAACCTCGAGTCTAAAGCCTCATTTATACTCCCTCTGCGTACGGAAATGTGTGCGTGCGCTTTATGCGTTATAACAGTTACTGCCCACATACTTCCTTGCGTCAGCTCCGTTGATATGGTTGTTGAACACTACATCCATTAGAGGGCAGTTTAGAGTAAAAATCAAACATGGCGACGGCGGAGGAACTTCTGATTTTGTACATACTGCAAAAACGACAAAAAAAGGCAGCGTTCTAGACGGCGGTGGTCTGTGAGGCCACTGAACAGGTCGTGACATTTGGATGGAGAATTTTATTCACTTGTCCGCCCAATGAGGGAAATTGATGACGAACGTCATTTCCAATACTTTCGGATGTCTGCCAGGGCGTTCGATAGCTTGCTTTGCTTTGTAACAACTGTTTGTCCCTGTGCCCCGGCAAAGTAACATCATATAAATGATTAAAATTGCGCACACACTCGTATAACCGGTCTTCAAAAAGTTCCACCATGTTTTTCTTCTCCTTCGTGTACATATGGAAGTGGTCGCATCATGCACTTCCCCCACGGTTTCCAGTGGTATCGCTCCGTCCTGTCCGCATCCGCAAGCTTTCAGAAAACGTGCAAATTACGTACGAAATGAACGCAGAGTACGGACAAAAAGCTCCGTCCGTATCCGTCTCCGTATTTAACGTTGAGCATAAATGAGCCTTTACTGGTTTTATAAAATGCGTACAAACTCACTATAATAATGAAACAAGGTTTGATTTATAAATGTGTTTGCTGAAAGCAAAATTGTTAATAATCTCGTCTTCTGTGAAATAATCTAGTCTGGTTTTTAAAATGAAGGCTGATCACTGAGTAACCGGATTTTGGTTTCTCTAACAATCAAAAACTGCCATCTAGTGGCCAAACTGCAGAATATGTTTATAAAAAACATCCGAATTGATACGAATGTGAAGTGGTCAAAGTTGTGTATTATTGTCAATAATGTCACGGCTGGACAAACGGCTCAGCCAATTAGATTTGAGGACGGGAACGACCCGTTTTATTAACATGCATGCGGCCTCATGAAGAGGACAATTAAACATCGGCGAGCGCTAAGCTGAGAGTGAAGTGACAAGTCCACTTAAATACTCAAAATGTTGAATACGTGCGAGTACGTGTTTATGATTGTGAGGCTGTCGTTTAATTGGTCTCATTCCGCTTACACTTTGATTTGAAGCGCTGCTCGATTTGCAATCACAGCATGAGAACCTTTTCAATCGCTCTCTCTGAATGGATTCCGAGCCGCACAGTCACTAAACAGTCAAATTCCCTTCACACCAATCTTCCAGTATCTATTTTTAGAACTTTAGAATATTACATTTCTGTATTTGGAATGCCCAGCGACGTCATCACACGCAAGAGACCCGACAGAGTGCGAAATATGCAAAGCAGCGGGTAACTACAGCAACACCGGAACTTCCATCCTCCCCTGAATCGTCTTAGCCTCATTTGGATAAAATTATCTGAACTTACTTTTTAAGACAAACCCAAACTTCAGTTGATTTAGTGCAAGTTTTCATCATCAGGGTCACAGAGGGCAAGTTTTCATCATCAGGGTCACAGAGGGCAAGTTTTCATCATCAGGGTCACAGAGGGCTTCCTCATGCCCAACGCCCATCGATAGTTGGGCATCCACACACACCTTATAAAGCCATTTATTCATTCATTCATTCATTATCTTCTGCTTTGTCCTATATTAGGGTCGCGGTGGGGTTCCCCATGCCCATCCAGGGGAGAACGTTTCGGGCGCTGGGCAGTTACACCCAGTACAGGGCTCCAAACTATCGCCACGCACACACTCACACAGACACGCACATACACACACTATATGGGGCAATTTGGAGAACTCAATTGACATGATCCATGTTTTTGGACTGTGGAAGAAAACTGGAGAACACGTGGAAACTCCACCCAGATTGGGATTCGAACCTGGGTTCCCAGCGCTGAGAGGCGAACACGCAAATCACTACACCATCATGCTGCCTGCCACGCATTGTAAATCATGTGAACACATCAGGTTTTCCTGGCAAGATTGCACTTAAAAGTTAGATTGGAAAATGTTTCCATGTTCTCCCCATATCCACGTGGGTTTCCTCCGGGTTCTCCGGTTGCCTCTCCAAAAACATGGATCAAGGTCAATTGAATTCCCAAAATTACCCCATATAGAGTGTGTCTGTGTGAGTGAGTGTGTGTCCAGTGATAGATTGGTGTCCTGTCCTGGGTGTAACTGCCCAGCGCCCGAAACGTTCTCCCCTGGATGGGCATGGGGAACCCCCCCGCGACCCTAAAGCAGAAAATAATGGATGGTATGTGACACAGTAAATAGTCAATATTCTAAAGTTCTAAAAACAGAACTCAGGTGATCAGTTAAAAAATAACAATATCTAAAGCGACTTACAAATATCCCAACTTGATAGTTGGGGTCAGAACACAGGGTTCATACAGCATCATTGGAGCAATGTGGGTTAAGGGTCTTGCTCAAGGACCCACAATGATAACTTTAGGCGACCTGGGATTTGAACCCACAAGTTAACCCTCAGATTGATAACCCAGCACCCTAAACACTAAGCTACATAAGCAGTAGTTACAGTTACAGTATTACAGTATTAATGGTTTAAAAGAAATAGCAAATTAATGATTCTTGTGGTGGCATGTGGTTAAGTTGTTACCACGTTTGCCTCTTAGCACTGGGATCCAGGTTCAAATGCAAATCTGGTTTCCATGTTTTCTCTGGGTTCTCCGGTGTCTTCCCACATTCCAAAAACATGGATTCAAAGCTCTAAATTGCCCAATATAGTGTGTGTTTGTGTGAGTGACTGTGCCTAGCGATAGACTGGTGCCCAAAACACCCTCCCCTACGACCCAAGTAGAAGATAAAGTGGAAGATGTTCTCCCCGTGTTCTCCCCATGTTCTCCCCGTGTCTAAGTGCTTGGGATTCAGGCTCGTATCCCAATCTGGATGGA
Source organism: Corydoras sp. C115 (assembly GCA_019802505.1). NCBI lineage: Eukaryota > Metazoa > Chordata > Actinopteri > Siluriformes > Callichthyidae > Corydoras > Corydoras sp. C115. Next base: position 175,555 of record JAFMOC010000131.1, read on the forward strand.
GTTGTTGTATTCACCCCGTGGTTTTATTCTGGGTTCTCAGGTCCAAAAACATGGAATCAAGGTAAAATTGAATACTCTAAATTGCCCCATATAGGGATTGTTAGCGCGATTGTGTGTGTGAGTGAGCGTGTGCCCAGTGATGTATTGGCGGCCTGTCCTAAGTGTTTCTGTCCAGCATCTGGAATGTTCTCCCCTGGATGGGATAGTACCCTAGGAGAGGATTAAGCGAATAATAATGAATGCATGGGGCGGCACGGCGGCTTAGTGGTTAGAATGTTCTCCTCTCAGCACTGGGGTTTTCTGATTTGAATCCCAATCTGGGTGGAGTCCCAATCTCCGGTTTTCTCCCACAGTCCAAAAACATGGATCAAGGTCAATTGAATTCTCCAAATTGCCCCATATAGAGTGTGTTTGTGAGTGTATCTGTGTGTGTGAGTATATGTCCAGCGATGGATTGGCACCCTGTCCTGGATGTATTTGTCCATCTCCGTCCTGGATGGGCATGGGGAACCCCCCAGTAGAGGATAAAGAGGATGCGACCCTAGTAGAGGATAAAGAGGAAGATAATGGATGGATTGATGGATGGATTGATGCATAATGAATGAATGAATGGTTCCATCATCGAAAGCTAAACATCAGCTAAACTCAAGAGCTAAGACTGCACACAGTAACCGTGCATTCGAAACCGACAGGAACTTGGCACCTGATGGAAATAAGCAACCAGCAAAACAAAAGTTTAACTCCAGATTTAATTTCGTAAAGTGGACTGGTCAGTGACTGCAGTTCGAAATGGTGCTGCCAAAAGCTTATGAATATTACACAATTCAGCAGTATGAAGCCATCAGGTCACGAGGACTAACAACATTCCAAAGAGTTAGAACGCAAACAAACGTATAGCGCAGAAAAACCTCGGAAAAACTGCAGACAGCTCACAGTGAACAGAATGTGGACACCGTCTTCACAGTGCGTTACTTATACAGAAGATACAACAAATAAGGACATTTATGATGGGTGCATTAAAACAGATCATAAAATCATGTCATAAGGTCGTATAAAATCAGAGTGGGTGTTAGCAGCAGATGTTTCAAGCTTGAGAACTACAAAAACTGAGTCATGTGAACACTCGACCTACACGTAGTAGTTTTAAAAGCATTGCATTAATGAGCGGCATGCTGGTTGACGTCTCGCAGGGGCGGCAGAGTCACCCACACAAATACTGTATTTTATTTCTGAGTGGAGGTGTGGAAAAGAAAGTGTTTGATCCATAATAAAGAAGTGCACCTCTTCATTGCAGTTCATTCATTATCTTCGGCTGAAGCTCCTACTAGTGTCGTGGGGGGGGGGGGGGGGGGGGTTCCCCATGCTCATCCAGAACAGAGGGTTTTGGGCGCTGGGTGGATAAACCCAAAACAGAGTGCCAATCTATGGCTGGGCACACTCACTCACACAAACACACTCTATATGGGGCAAATTAGAGTCACCAATTCACCTTCGTGAATTGTGTGAGGGGTCGGTGACCGGTTTGGGAATTTTCCGGCACCAGGATGGTGAGACACAGGTGGTTTATTCCTGAAGCTGTCTCGTCTGGGTGAACCTTTCATTCATTCATTATCATCCGCTTTATCCTCTATTAGGGTCGCGGTGTGGTTCCCCATGCCCATCCAGGGGAGAACGTCTTGGGCGCTGGGCAGATACACCCAGGACAGGGCGCCAATCCATCGCTGGGCACACACTCGCTCATACATACTCTATATGGGGCAATTTGGAGAACTCAATTGACTTGATCCATGTTTTTGGACTGTGGGAGGAAACCGGAGAACCCGGAGGAAACCCACGCGGACACGGGGAGAACATGGAAACTCCACCCAGATGGGGATTCGAACCGGGAATCCCTAGTGCTGAGAGGCGAACGTGCTAACCACTAAGCCACCGTGCCGCCAGCGGTGAACCTATTATGTTCATTTTTACATCCATTCATTATGTTCCGCTTTATCCTCTATTAGGGTCGCGGGGGGGTTCCCCATGCCCATCCAGGGGAGAAGGTTTCGGGCGCTGGGCAGATACACCCAGGACAGGGCGCCAAGCTATCGCTGGGCACACTCACACACACAGACACACTCTATATGGGGCAATTTGGAGACCTCAATTGACTTTGATCCATTTTGGACTGTGGGAGGAAACTGGAGAACCAGGAGGAAACCTATGCAGACACTGGGAGAACATGGAAACTCAGCCCAGATTGGGATTCAAACCTGGACCCCCCAGCGTGGAGAGGCGAATGACACTATGCCACTATGCCGGCCTTAATTGAAGTTTAATTTATGTTTGATATTAATTTCATCTCATCATATTCTGCATGATTCTATCACAGGGTTGCAAGTGGGGGGGACGGGGGGACGGGGGGGGACGGGGGGGTTGGACAGATATAGCCAAGACAGGGGTACAATCTATTGCTGGGCATAGATACTCGCTCACATATATATACACACTATACGGGGCAATTTAGAGCAGCCACGTTCATTTTGAATCCATGTTTTTGAACTGTGGGAGGAAAGAAACGGCATCTGAAGAACACGAAAACCCGGAGGAAACCCACGCAGGCACGGGGAGAACATGGAAACTCCACCCAGATCGGAATCCGAACCTGGATCCCCAGCGCTGACAAGCTAATCACTACCCCACCATACCTCCCCTTTATAAAAATTCATTCATTATCTCCCGCTTTATCCTCTATTAGGGTCGCGGTGGGGTTCCCCATGCCCATCAAGGGGAGAACGTCTCGGGCGCTGGGCAGATAGACCCAGGACAGGACGCCAATCCATCGGTGGGCACACACTCACTCACACAGACAGACACACTCTATATGGGGCAATTTTGAGAATTCTATTGACTTGATCCATGTTTTTGGACTGTGGGAGGAAAGAAACGGCATCTGAAGAACACGAAAACCCGGAGGAAACCCATGCAGACACGGGGAGAACATGGAAACTCCACCCAGATGGGGATTCGAACCGGGAATCCCTAGTGCTGAGAGGCAAACGTGCTAACCACTAAGCCACCGTGCCGCCCCCTTTATTAAAATTAAATAATGTAAATGATATTCATCTCATGGGATCTTAATCCCATACTTGGGTCGGAGGATGTGGGTTCCCCATGCCCATCCAAGGGGAGAACGTTTCAGGCGCTGGGCAGATACAACCAGGATCAGGCACTAATACATCACAGGGCACACACTCACTCAAACGGACACACACACACACCATATAGGGGGAAATTTTGACGGGGCAATTTAGAGCAGCCTATACACCTTAAATCCATGTTTTTGAACTGTGGAAAGAAACTGGAGAAGCACTGTAATATCTGCCCAGCGCCCGAGACGTTCTACCCTGGATGGGCATGGGGAACCCCCCCCCCAACGCGACCCTAATAGAGGATAAAGCGGAAGATAATGAATGGATGGATAATTGACCTTGATCCATGTTTTTGGACTATGGGAGGAAACCCGGAGGAAACCCATGCGGACACGGGGAGAACGTGGAGACTCCACCCAACAGCTTTCAGTTTTATTAAGTCGAAAAAAAGAAATTGCAAAAAAAAAATCACTGGCCAGCTTTGAATAATCACATTGGTATTTTTCCACAAAGATGTATAAATATGAAAGGTTTAATGTAACATAGGGCGGCACAGGGGCTTAGTGCTTAGCACCTTCGTCTATGAGCACTGGGGATCAAGTTCAAGTTCAAGTTATTTATTTCTATAGCGCTTTTTACAACAGTACATTGTCACAAAGCAGCTTTACAGAATGAAAAGCCTTTAAACCCCCAAAGAGCAAACTGAGGAGACAGTGGCAAGAAAAAACTACCTTTTATGTTGTTATTTAAGGAAGAAACCTTGTGAGGACCAAGACTCAGTGGGGGACTCATCCTCCTTGAGCGGCCAGGCAGCAACAACAATGTAGGACAGCTATGTACAGATATTAAACAAATGGAAAAACTCTTAACAACTGGAAAACTATATGTGAGTCCATTAGGGGGCGTCCTGCAGGACCGCCTTGTAAGGTTCCATCCAGTATTCAGGTCCAGGATCCAAGTTCGATTCTCAATCTAGGTGGAGTTTGCATGTTCTCCCCATGTCCGTGTGGGTTTTCACCAGGTTCTCCGGTTTCCTCCCACAGTCCATAAACATATTCATTCATTCATTAATTATCTTCCGCTTTATCCTCTATTAGGTTCGTGGGGGGAATGGGTTTCTCCATGCGCATTAAGGGAGAACGTTTTGGGTGCTGGGCAGATACACCCAGGACAGGGTGCCAATCTATCACTGGACACACACTTACTCACACAGACACGCACGCATACACACTCTATATGGGGCAATTTGGAGAACTCAATTGACTTGATCCATGTTTTTGGACTGTGGGAGGAAACCGGAGAACCCGGAGGAAACCCACGTGGACATGGGGAGAACATGGAAACTCCACCCAGACGGGGATTCGAACTGGGAATCCCTAGTGCTGAGAGGAGAACATGCTAACCACTAAGCCACCGTGCCGCCTCCCATAAACATATATTCAAGGTAAATTGAATGCTCTAAATTGCCCCATATAAAGTGTGTGTGAGTGTGTGTGCCCAGCGATATATTGGAGCCCTGTCCTGGGTGTATCTGCCCAGCACCTGAAACTCCCCTAGATGGGCATGGGGAACACCCTTCCCCAGCACCCACATGCGACCCTAGTGGAGGATGATTGATTAATTAATTATCTTCCACTTAATCCTCTACTAGGGTCACTGTTGGGGGGGGGGGGGTCCCATGCCCATCCATGGGAGACCGTTTCGGACGCTGGGCAGATACACCCAGGACAGGGTGCTAAACTATCGCTGGGCACACTCACCCACACTGACACACTAGAGCATTCAATTTGCCATAAATCCATGTTTTTGGACTGTGGGAGGAAACCGGAGAACCCGGAGAAATCCCACGCGAAACACAGGGAGAACATGGAAACTCCACCCAGATTGGGATACCAACCCAGATCCCCAGCGCTGAGAGGAGGAGAACATGCTAACCACCATGCCGCCCTTCATTTTTTACACATTTAGATTTTCTAATTACGCTGACCTGCTGATTGCAGTGGTTCTCCAGTTTCTTTCCACAGTTCAAAAACGTGGATTTAAGGTGTATAGGGAAAACGTTTCGGGCGCTGGGCAGATACACCCAGGACAGGGCGCCAATTTCTCACTGGACACACACTCACTCACAAAGACACGCATGCAGACACACTCTATATGGGGCAATTTGTTGAACTCAATTGACTTGATCCATGTTTTTGGACTGTGGGAGGAAACCGGAGAACCCGCCCTTCATTTTTTACACATTTAGATTTTCTAATTACGCTGACCTGCTGATTACAGTGGTTCTCCAGTTTCTTTCCACAGTTCAAAAACGTGGATTTAAGGTGTATAGGCTGCTCTAAATTGCCCCAGGTTCTCCGGTTTCCTCCCACAGTCCATAAACATATTCATTCATTCATTATCTTCCGCTTTATCCTATATTAGGGTCGTGGGGGGGAGGGGGTTCTCCATGCGCATCCAGGGAGAACGTTTCGGGCGCTGGGCAGATACACCCAGGACAGGGCGCCAATCTCTCACTGGACACACATTCACTCACGCAGACAGACACGCACGCATACACACTCTATATGGGGCAATTTGGAGAACTCAATTGACTTGATCCATGTTTTTGGACTGTGGGAGGAAACCAGAGAACCCGGAGAAAACCCACGCGAACACGGGGAGAACATGGAAACTCCACCCAGATTGGGATACCAACCCAGATCGGCAGCGCTGAGAGGAGGAGAACGTGCTAACCACTATGCCACCATGCCGCCCTTAGTAGGGGATTAAGCTTAATGAAATGAATGAATGAACAAATGTAAGATATAGAACATATTTTCAGCAAAAGTTTGATAATAATGATGAAGTGATGTCAGGAAATCCATCCCAATATTACCATCCATAAAGCAAAAGAGGGCAAAATCCATGAAATGACCACACATAAGAGCAACTGACACTGATATTTATAAGATTTATTTGCAAACCTGCATAAATAATAGATGAAAACACAGAAGAAATAATCAAATAATATTATAATAAATATAAAAAATGGTAAAATGATATTATAATATTTTTTGAAGATGACAGACTGGGCAGCTGGATGAATCACAGAAACGAGCGGCTCCACTATCAGAGACGCTGCTGTCCTACTGAGCAGTATGCAGAAATAGTATGCATTCTCTTGATGCAGATGCGCCATATGAACTCTCTTTAGTACGCAAGTATGCAGCCGCTGGAGTCTTTATGGGGTATTAGGGGGTATTTGTCAGCGTTCGGTCGGGACGCACTCACCGCGTCTGTGGCTTCGGATCCCGGCTGCCTCTCTGCGTCCTTCCGCTCCGGTACATCCGCGACCCCCCCGTGTCTGCTCGGCTGTATCCCGCCGCGCTGCCGCTCTCCGCGGGCTTTTCTAAGGACGCGACCGTGGGGCGGACGGGTGGCAAAATATCCGCGTGGAAAATCGCCACGTATCGTCTTCCTCAACGCCGACGGTTAACTAACGAGCGACCGCGAACACGCGACTGACACCAACGACCAGCTTCTTCGCAGGGAACGGGTCGGTTCCAACGAGAGCCGACTCTTCGGCTGGGTGAAGTGTAACGCGGGAGTCGACACGCAAGCTTTGGAGTTGAGTTCACTCGAAATCGATTCGGTTCAAGTTGGCGCAACGGAGACGACGGCGGTGGAGGCAGCAGGGCAGGGCCTTCCAACTTTGGTGACGTCTGGCCTTGTTAGAATTACCCCACGGTAAAGACTTGACCCTCTACTAGGGTCGCGGGGGCAGGGGAGGGTGCTCCTCATGCCCATGCCCATCAGGCGCTGGGCAGATACACCCAGGACAGGGCGCCAATCTATCACACAGACACACTCTATATGGGGCAATTTGGAGAATTTAATTGACCTTGAAGGGCGGCACGGTGGCTTAGTGGTTAGCATGTTCTCCTCTCAGTGCTAGGGATCCCAATCTGGGTGGAGTTTCCATGTTCTCCCTGTGAACGCGTGGGTTTCCTCCGGGTTTTCTGGTTTCCTCCCACAGTCCAAAAGCATGGATCAAGTTAATTGAGCTCTCCAAATTGCCCATATAGAGTGTGTTTGTGTGAGTGAGTGTGCCCAGTGATGGATTGGCATCCTGTCCTGGGTCTATCTGCCCAGCGCCCGAGACGTTCTCCACTGGATGGGCATGGGGAACCCAGCGCGACCCTAATAGAGGATAAAGCGGAAGATAATGGATGGATGGATAATTGACCTTGATCCATGTTTTTGGACTATGGGAGGAAACCCGGAGGAAACCCATGCGGACACGGGGAGAACGTGGAGACTCCACCCAGATTGGCATTTGAACCGGGAATCCCTAACGCTGAGAGACGAACGTGCTGACCACTAAGCCACCGTGCCGCCCCAGTGTTGCATTCACTCACCCTAAACTTCATTCATTCATTTATTCATTATCTTTCCCATGACCTTCCAGGGGAGAACGTTTTGGTTGCTGGGCAAACACACCCAGGACAGGGTGCCAATCTATCACTGGGCACACTTACTCAGACACACGCCGTATGGGGCAATTTAGAGCATTCAATTTACCTTGAATCAATGTTTCTAGACTATAGGATCAAACTGGAGGAATCCGGAGTAAACCCATTCGGACACAGGGTGGAGTTTCCATGTTCTCCGGTTTCCTCCCACAGTCCAAAAACATGAATCAAGGTCAATTGAATTCTCCAAATTTCCCCATATAGAGTGTGTCTGTGTGCGTGTCTGTGTGAGTGAGTGTGTGCCCAGTGATGGATTGATGTCCTGTCCTGGGTGTATCTGCCCAGCGCCAGAAACATTCTCCCCTGGATGGGCATGGGGAACCCCCCCCCCCCCCCCCCGGAACCCTAATAGAGGGTAAAGCGGAAGATAATGGATGGATATTTTGTAGATCGCTTTTTACAATAGCACATTGTCACAAAGCAGCTTTGCAGAGTTATAAACCTTTAAACCCCCAAAGAGCAAGCTGAAGAGACAGTGGAAAGAAAAAAAAAACTCCCTGTTATGTTGTTATTTTAAGGAAGAAACCTTGTGAGGACCAAGACTCAGTTGGGGACTCATTCTCCTTGAGCGGGGGGGCAGCAACAACAGTGTAGGACACTTTTGTACAGATTGTGTGATGATCATGTGACCTGTATTTAACAATTAAAAACTCTATAAGTCCATTGAGGACGTCCTGCAGGATGGTCAGTATATCTGCTCTCTTTGTTGTTGTTAGTCCCCTGTTGGTTCTCTGTTCTCTGTTGGTCTGGAGCATCACAGAACCGGTATCATTTGGGTGGTGGATTGTTTATTGTCAGTTCTGCAGTGACACTGATGTGGTGAGGGGGTTAGTTTGGAGTTTCAGTTCTCCACCTCAGTGACACTGCTGGGATAGGAATAATGCACCCACCCAATAACCCCTGCTCTGTGGGGGTACTATTGGGGTTCTGACCATTAGAACAGAGTAAAGGGGACGTACACAGTATGTACTGTAGAACACAAACAGATGGACTACAGTCTGGAATTGGAGAACTACAAAGTCCATCTTTACAGAAGGTGGAACTGAGATTATGGGCAATACATGGAGTGAAAGGAGGCGAGGCCAAATTTTGTATAGTGGTGTACAGTCCTCTATTTCCGCCAATCATTCAGTCCATCTTTATGTATATTTAAATTTAATTTTTTGGCTTTCATCTAACGTTTTATCCATCTAGTAATGAAATCGGGTTGCACGGTGGCTTAGTGGTTAGCATGTTCTCCTCAGCACTAGGGATTCCCGGTTCGAATCCCCATCTGGGTGGAGTTTCCATGTTCTCCCCGTGTCCTCGTGGGTTTCCTCCGGGTTCTCCGGTTTCCTCCCACAGTCCAAAAACATGGCTCAAGTCAATTGAGTTCTCCAAATTGCCCCATATAGAAAGTGTCTGTGTGAGTGAGTGTGTGTCCAGCGATAGATTGGCGTCCTGTCCTGGGTGTATCTGCCCAGCGCCCTAAATGTTCTCCCCTGGATGGGCATTGGGGACCCCACCCTCGACCCTAATATAGGATAAAGCGGAAGATAATGGATGGATGGATGGATTCGATGGATAGTAATGAAATCGGTCAGCATCCATTAAGACCATGATCATGGTGCAGTCCTCAAACCAGCTGACTGAACTCCCATCAACACATAATTTATTCACCTGTTTATCTATTCCGCCGTATTTCCCTCCAACTGCTCTTTAGTTTGCAACCAGTATCACATTCAACCATCATTTAACAGCCTGTCAATCGTCAATCCACCTTCCTAATATGAGCTCAGCCATTCATTACGTTTAATTTCCACCAATCATCACCTCTATTCACCTTTCAGACACAAACACACACAGACAGACACACACACACACACACCCACACCAATCAGAGCTTCTGCAAGCTTTGGGAATAATTTCCCTTCATCCTGCTGCAGACTCACGGGAATCTGCTGCCCCCTGTGGCTGTTTTATATAACACACACGAGGTTGTATAGAAACGTCTCAGTCACAGTTTTAAAAGGAGCATCTCTATGCAGGGCTTTTTAAACCACGTGACTCTGCTGCTTGAGATGTTGAGGGACAACAATTTTGTGGCAAGCTAAGCAAATTACAGCTAGAACATTATTCATTCATTCATTCATTATCTCCCGCTTTGTCCTCTATTAGGGTCGCGGTGGGGTTCCCCATGCCCATCCAGGGGAGAACATCTCAGGCGCTGGGCAGATAGACCCAGGACAGGGCGCCAATCCATCGCTGGGCAGCTTGAACATTAATCTTAATTTTAAGTTCAGGTTTATTTAGTACTGGCCCCTTTTTTGGCCTGTGAGCATCGATGACGTGTCCTGCAAACAATTAACTTACACCTAATTGGTCGCCTCATCGGCACGGTGGCTTAGGGGTTAGCATGTTCGCCTCTCAGCACTAGGGATTCCCGATTCGAATCCCCATCTGGGTGGAGTTTCCATGTTCTCCCCGTGTCTGCGTGGGTTTCCTCCGGGTTCTCCAGTTTCCTCCCACAGTCCAAAAACATGGATCAAGTCAATTGAGTTCTCCAAATTGCCCCATGTAGAGTGTGTTTGTGTGAGTGAGTGTGTGTCCAGCGATAGATTGGTGCTCTGTCCTGGGTCTATCTGCCCAGCGCCCGAGATGTTCTCCCCTGGATGGGCATGGGGAACCCCACCGTGACCCTAATAGAGGATAAAGACGAAGATAATGAATGAATGAATGGTCGCCTCATTGGCACGGTGGCTTAGTGGTTGGCATGTTCGCCTCTCAGCACTAGGGATTCCCGATTCGAATCCCCATCTGGGTGGAGTTTCCATGTTCGCCCCATGTCCGCATGGGTTTCCTCCGGGTTCTCCAGTTTCCTCCCACAGTCCAAAAACATGGATCAAGTCAATTGAGTTCTCCAAATTGCCCCATATAGAGTGTGTTTGTGTGAGTGAGTGAGTGTGTGCCCAGCGCCCGAAACTTTCTCCCCTGGATGGGCATGGGGAACCCCACCGCGACCCTAATAGAGGATAAAGAGGAAGAGAATGAATGAATGAATGAATGAATGAATGGTCGCCTCATGGTGTTTTTTTTTTTTTTTTTTGAAAAAGTCACTTTTTTGAGTAACAACAAACAAAACAACTTCTACGTCATTTAAGTAGAAGTTTCTCCTGCACATAATAACACTAAACCCTCTCTCCACCAATCACTGGTGATGCTGCTCATATAACACACATGAGGTTATATAGAAATGTCTCAGTCACACAGTTTTAAAAGGAGAGCATCTCTATGCAGGGCTTTTTAAACCACGTGACTCTGCTGCTTGAGATGTTGAGGGACAACAATTTGTGGCAAGCTACTGGCAACTTTTTTTTACAGCTAGAACATTATTCATTCATTCATTCATTATCTCCCGCTTTGTCCTCTATTAGGGTCGCGGTGGGGTTCCCCATGCCCATCCAGGGGGAAAAAGTCTCAGGCGCTGGGCAGATAGACCCAGGACAGGGCGCCAAGGCCATCGCTGGGCAGCCTAAAATAATTTAAGAGAGGTATTTAGTTGGACGTGCGCCTTATAACCGGGCCCCTTTTTTGGCCTGTGAGCATCGATGAAGTATTGTTGTCCTGCAAACAATTAACTTACACCTAATTGGTCGCCTCATCGGCACGGTGGCTTAGTGGTTGGCATGTTCGCCTCTCAGCACTAGGGATTCCCGATTCGAATCCCCATCTGGGTGGAGTTTCCATGTAAAGTCCCATGTCCGCATGGGTTTCCGCATGGGGTTCTCCAGTTTCCTCCCACAGTACAAAAACATCGGGATCAAGTCAATTGAGTTCTCCAAATTGCCCCATGTAGAGTGTGTTTGTGTGAGTGAGTGTGTGTTCAGCGATAGATTGGTGCTCTGTCCTGGGTCTATCTGCCAGCGCCCGAGATGTTCTCCCCTGGATGGGCATGGGGAACCCACCGTGACCCTAATAGAGGATAAAGCGGGAGATAATGATGAATGAATGAATGGTCGCCTCATCAGCACAGAAGACGAGGTTGATGGATTTGTGGGAGAAGAGTGATTAAAATAATGGGTTTCCTGTGCCTCTTTAGGGATTCAAATCCCCAATAAACTTCAATTATGTCCGCGTTCTGCCGGGTTCTCCAGTTTTTTCAGTCCAAAAACATAGATCAAGTCAATTGTTCTCCAAATTTATAGAGTGAGTGTGTGAGTGAGTGAGTGTGTGCCCAGCGCCCGAAACTTTCTCCCCTGGATGGGCATGGGAACCCCACCGCGACCCTAATAGGGAAAAGAGGAAGAGAATGAATGAATGAATGAATGATGGTCCTTATCATGGTGTTTTTTTTTTTTTTTTTTGAAAAAGTCACTTTTTTGAGTAACAACAAACAAAACAACTTCTACGTCATTTAAGTAGAAGTTTCTCCTGCACATAATAACACTAAACCCTCTCTCCACCAATCACTGGTGATGCTGCTCAAACTACATAGAGGTGGTGAGACATCTTGCGTCGCTTTTTAGTGTTTTGTAAAGAGTAAATAAACCTCCACAGGATCCGAAAGAGTAAGTTTGTCACATGTAGTGGTAATCGAAGCAACGGTGGGGATTTGTATCAGTGGCGGGCCGTTCATTTCACACCTAGGCTTTAATTAATGCTCCGTCTGAATTAATCCATCTGTCAATAACTATCAATTGAAAATAATGTGTAAATAAAGCTTTTACATATGAGCCTGTAAAATCCTGTCTCCCGTCTAGTTTAATTCATAAATTGTGTACTGTTAAGGGTTCAGCCCCATTGATAAGTGTAGCATAAAGTACAATACTCTTTATTTTCTTAAATATACTAGCCCCTTCCCACCCGGCTTTGCACAGGCTTGTGGTGACGTTTCCTTCAAATTATGTAAATGTGAATTTATGCATAATAATGTTCGTTTTTTTGGAAGAATAAACTTTTTTTTAAATAACTGAGATAGAAAAAATACCAAATAAAACAACTGTCACATCACCTGAAAAAAAAAATAATAAATAAAAAATTAAAAAATCCTGTCTCCGGTCCTCATTCATACCCCCCCCCCTCCTCCCAGGTTTGTAGCGAAAATCGCCTCTAATAACCTCTAATCTACTATAACCTTTAATTTTAGCATTATTTAGGAAAATAACACTCAACACGGGCGGCACGGTGGCTTAGTGTTTAGCATGTTCTCCTCTCAGCACTAGGGATTCCCGGTTCGAATCCCCATCTGGGTGGAGTTTCCATGTTCTCCCTGTGCCTGCGTGGGTTTCCTCCGGGTTCTCCGGTTTACTCCCACAGTCCAAAAACATGGATCAAGTCAATTGAGTTCTCCAAATTGCCCCATATAGAGTGTGTATGTGTGCGTGTCTGTGTGAGTGAGTGTGTGCCCAGCGATAGATTGGCGCCCTGTCCTGGGTGTATCTGCCCAGCGCCCAAAACGTTCTCCCCTGGATGGGCACAATATAGGATAAAGCGGAAGATAATGAATGAACACTCAACACAAATCCTAATTAAATCCTGATTATTTGTACCAAATCCATCCTCCATTTTTTTTCATAAAAAGTTTTTTTTTTAATAATTAATTCAATTAAGAAGTCCTTTACTTTTGCCATCGAAGCCAAAAATCGATGAAAGTCGAGTCGTTTTAATTGGCTGAAAATGTCTGTTTATCAAAAGTATTCTTCAATCAGAGATGTAAATACGCTGACATACCATACACCTGCTAGAAGGTACCTGATTGGCTGAAGCAGCAGGGGTCACTCTACACTTATTTAACGCTACTGGGCTGCAGAATTCATTCTGAAGGCGTAGGGAGAAATTTTTAAACCCTGGCAACCATCCATCCATCCATCCATTATCTTCCTCTTTATCCTGTACTAGGTTGGACGGGCAGCGATGGATTGGCGCCCTGACCTGGGTGTATCTGCCCAGCGCCCGAAACCTGGATGGGCATGGGGAACTCCTGGATGGGCATGGGGAACCCCACCGCAACCCTAATAGAGGATAAAGCGGGAGATAATGAATGAATGAATATAAGGTTCGTTCCTCATGCCCATCCAGGGGAGAACGTTTCGGGCGCTAGGCAGATAAACTCAGGACAGGTCGCCAATCTATCACTGGGAACACACTCACTCACACAAACACACTCTATATGGGGCAATTTGGAGAATTCAATTAACCTTGATCTATGTTTTTGGACTGTGGGGGAAAAACGGAGATTGGGACTCCACCCAGAGGAAACCGGGGAACACGGAGGAAACCCACAGGGACACGGGCAGAACATGGAAACTCCACCCAGATTGGGATTCGAACCTGGAATCCCTAGCGCTGAGAGGAGAACATGCTAACCACTATGCCACCGTGCCACCCTGGCAACCAATGATGCTGAAATGTGATTGGCTGAATGCTGTTATAAGGAAGCGGACAGAGCAATTATTTAAATCATGTAAAGTATTCATGGACAAAATATAATTCAGGTCAGGTGATTAGATATTTTAAGGCCTTTAAAGAAGACTTCAGACGACACACACACACACACACACACACACACACACACACACACACACACACACACACACACACACACACACACACACACACAGAAGTTTGCTTTTATTTAATAAGAAGAGACAGCACTTATTTTATGATAATCTATTACTTTACAGTTCGCCATTTAACCAAAACAGCAATAAATATCTCCATATTTTCTTGAGCGGGGCGACACGGTGGCGTGATGATTAGAGGGAGCGGTATCTCAGTGGTTTGGGTGTTGGGCTCTCAATCTGAAGGTTGGGGGTTCAAATCCCAGGTCAACTGAAGTTACCAATGTGGGTCCTTGAGCAAGACCCTTAACCCTCATTGCTCCAGGGATGTTGTGATGAACCCTGTGCTCACCTTGATAAAAGCGTCCAATAAATGACCAAATGTAATGTAATTAGAATGTTCTTCTCTCAGCGCTGGGGATCCAGGTTCAAATCCCGATCTGGGTGGAGTTTCCATGTTCTCCCCATGTCTGTGTGAGCTTTCTATGGGTTCTCTTTCCCTTCTACAGTCTACAAAACATGGATTTGAGTTCTCCAAATTGCCCCATATAGAGTGTGTGTGTGAGTGAGTGTGTTCTCAGAAAGATTGGCACCCTGTCCTGGGTGTATCTGCCCAGCACCCGAAACTTTCTTCCCTGGATGGGGAAAACCACTACCCCCCCCCACGATTCTAGTGGAGGATAAACCAGAAAATGATGAATGAATAAATATCTTTATCTTTAGGTGGGTGGCACAGTACCTTGGTGGTTAACATGTTCTCCTCTCAGCACTGGGGATCCAGGTTTGAATCCCAATGTGGGTGGGGTTTCCATGTCCTCTCTACGTGGGTTTCCTTCGGGTTCTACAAGTTCCTCCCACAGTCCAAAAACATGAATCAAGATCAATTGGCTGTTCTAAATTGCCCCATATAGTTTGTCTGTGCCCTTTGCTTGGTGCATCTGCCCAGTGCACGATACGTTCTCCCCTGGATGGCCATGGGGAACCCCTCCACAAACCGAATACAGAATTAAGCAGAAAATAATGAATGAATGAATATTATATCTTTAGTTGGGCGACATGGTAGCTTAGCGGTTAGCATGTTCTCCTCTCAGCGCTGGGGATCCAGGTTGGAATCCCAATCTGGGTGGAGTTTCCATGTTCTCCCCGTGTCCACATGGATTTTTTCTGGGTTCTCCGGTTTCCTTCCACAGTCCAAAAACATGGACTCAAGATAAATTGGCTGTTCCAAATTGCCCCATATAGTTTTTGTGTCTGTGTGTGTGTGTCCAGCGATAGATTGGCGCCCTGTCCTGGGTGTATCTGCCCAGTTCCCGAGACATTCTCCCCTGGATGGGCACGCGGAACACCCCCCCCCCCCACACACACACACACCCCGTAGTAGAGGATTAAGTGGAAGATAATGAATGAATGAATCTTTAGTGACAGTAGTATTCCAGATCACAGCATAAATATTCAGCCAAAAGCCTCTTAGTGGAGCTCATACTTACGTTCTCTCCGGTTCTTACTGCTCTATTGTTTCCGCTGGTAACGACACAAAGCTGTTTCTTTATCCAGTGACGTTCCCTCTGAGTGCTGTTCATCAGCAGCTGCACTTCAGGCTGCTGCTCAGCCCCCATCATCTCTGAGCAACATGGACCCCGATGATTCACATGTGGATCACTTCTACAACACTCCACAGACTCTGATCCATTCCCACCGTCACACCTGAAAAACAAAACATGACACGTTCCAAGTCGTGTGGCATACCACAGTTCCAGAACCACTGATGTAAATAATAACTTTCTCCCCTGGATGGGCATGGGGGTCGTGGGGGGGGGGGGGGGGGGTTCCCCATGCCCATCCAGGGGAGAACGTTTCGGGCGCTGGGCAGATACACCCAGGACAGGACACCAATCTATCACTGGACACACACTCACTCACACAAACACACACTATATGGGGCAATTTGGAGAATTCAATTGACCTTGATCCATGTTTTTGGATTGTGGGAGGAAACCGGAGAACCCGGAGGAAACCCACACGGACACGGGGAGAACATGGAAACTCCACCCAGATGGAGATTCGAACCGGGAATCCCTAGCGCTGAGAGGAGAACATGCCAACCACTAAGGCACCGTGCCGCCTGCTGTAAATAATTTCTATTCAAAATATAAACACAGGATGGCACGCTTAGGATGTCCTGTCCTAGGTGTATCTGCCCAGCGCCCGGGACGTTCTCCCCTGGATGGGCATGGGGAACCCCACCACGACCCTAATAGAGGATAAAGCGGAAGATAATGAATGAATGAATTAATTACTTAATTATTATAAGCACGGTGGCTAAGTGGTTAGCATGTTCTCCTCTCAGCACTAGGGATTCCCAGTTCGAATCCCCATCTGGGTGGAGTTTCCATGTTCTCCCCGTGTCTGTGTGAGTTTCCTCCGGGTTCTCCGGTTTCCTCCCACAGTCCAAAAACATGGATCAAGTCATTTGAATTCTCCAAATTGCCCCATAAAGAGTGTGTCTGTGTGAGTGAGTGTGTGCCCAGCGATGGATTGGCGCCCTGTCCTGGGTGTATCTGCCCAGCACCCGAAACGTTCTCCCCTGGATGGGCATGGGGAACCCCCCCCCCCCCCACGACCCCCATGCCCATCCAGGGGAGAAAGTTATTATTTACATCAGTGGTTCTGGAACAAAGCGACTTACAAGGTGAGCACAGGGTTCATCACAACATCCCTGGAGCAATGAGGGTTAAGGGTCTTGCTCAAGGACCCACATTGGTAACTTCAGTGGACCTGGGATTCGAACCTCCAACCTTCAGATTGATAGCCCAACGCCCTAACCACTGAGCTACCACTCCCCTGTACAGCACTTTGTTGCAGCAGCTGTTGTTTTTAAAGTGCTTTATAAATAAAATTGAGTTAAATTGAGTTTCCGTGTTCTCCCTGCGTCTGTGTGGGTTTCCGCCGGGTTCTCTGGTTTCTTCCCACAGTCCAAAAACATGGATTTATTCTACTAGGATCGTCGGAGAGGGGGTTCCCCATGCCCATCATGAGGAAAACCTTCCAGGAGTTGGGCAGATACACCCAGAACAGGGCGCTAATCCATCACTGGGCACACTCTCACTCACACAAACAAACTCTATATGGGGCAATTTAGAGCATTCAGTTCACCTTGAATCCATGTTTTTGGTCTGTGGGAGGAAACCGGAGAACCCGGAGGAAACCCACACGGACACATTGGGATTTGAAACCTCGATCCCCAGCGCCGAGAGGAGAACATGCTAACCACTTAGATACCATGACACCCTCTGCTCTAAATTGCCCCAATTTAAGTTGTCCCAATATAGTGTGTGTGTTAGTTCAAAAATATGGATTCAAGGTAAATTGGATGCTCTAAATTGCCCCATTTAGTGTGTGTTTATGTGAGTGAATGTGCTCAGCAATGGATCAATGCCCTGTCCTGGGTGTATCTGCCCAGCGCCCGAAACGTTCTCCCCTGGATGGGCATGGGGAACCCCCCCCCACGACCCTAATAGAGGATAAAGTGGAAGATAATGAGATGAGATGAGAATATAAACACCATAATTCTTAAGATTCTCTCTCCCGTATTCATTCTCTCTGACACACACACCACTGCTGTCTGGATTCCCCTTTAACACACAGCGGTCAGCGGATTCCCAATGCAATCCCACAAGCGTAACGCCGCAGACACTTCATCTGCCCCACTAAAGCAATCCCACAATCTACATACAGCATAATCTACAAATAATCCCAAGCAACCAGTCCCGCAGCCATATGTACCATAATCCATTACCTAAAGAGTCTGCGATGAATCAAGCACCATGGCACAGCCCGGCCAGCCTCTGGAATGTTTCCCCCACAATGCACTGCTGTAGCGGACAGTAGCCAGTGTGTCACAGGCCCCCTCAGGATTATTAGAACATGCACTTTGCTAGGGTTATGCAAGAACGCCCTCTGGATTACCACTGGCTGGCTACTGAAGACGAGAGCAGGAAATCCCATTCCGTTTTTCCATCTTGGGAAATATTATTATTATTTTGAGAAAAGAATTCAAAATTGAAGGCACCCAGGCACGCTGGTTTATGTTCTCCTCTCAGCACTAGGGATTCCTGGTTCGAATCCCAATCTGGTGGAGTTTCCATGTTCTCCCCGTGTCCGCGAGGGTTTTCTCCGGGTTCTCCGGTTTCCTCCCACTGTCCAAAAACATGGATCAAGTCAATGAAGTTCTCCAAATTGCCCCATATAGAGTGTGTTTGTGTGAGTGTGTGTCCAGTGATAGATTGGCGTCCTGTTCTGGGTGTATCGGCCCAGCGCCCAAAAAGTTCTCCCCTGGATGGGCATGGGGAACCCCCGCCCCCCGCCCCCCGCCCCCCGCGCGACCCAAATAGAGGATAAAGCGGAAGATGATGGATGGATGGATGATGTCAGATGGGGCACGTTCCCTTTCAGAGCTAAGGATTCCTGGTTCGAAACCCAATCTGGATGGAGTTTCCATGTTCTCCCCGTGTCCGCGAGGGTTTTCTCCGGGTTCTCCGGTTTTCCTCCCACAGTCCAAAAACATGGATCAAGTCAATGAAGTTCTCCAAATTGCCCCATATAGAGTGTGTCTGTGTGAGTGAGTGCGCCCTGTCGTGGGTGTATCTGCCCAGCGCCCGAAACGTTCTCCCCTGGATGGGCATGGGGAACCCCACCGCGACCCTAATAGAGGATAAAGTGGAAGATGATGGATGGATGGATGATGTCAGATGGGGCACGTTCACCTTTCAGAGCTAAGGATTCCTGGTTCGAATCCCAATCTGGGTGGACTTTCCATGTTCTCCCCGTGTCCGCGTGGGTTTCCTCCGGGTTCTCCGGTTTCCTCCCACAGTCCAAAAACATGAATAAAGGTCCAATGATTTGCCCCATATCGAGTGTATTTGTGTGTGTGAGTGTGTGCCCAGTGATAGATTGGCGCCCTGTCCTGGGTGTATTTGCCCAGCGCCCAAAAAGTTCTCCCCTGGATGGGCATGGGGAACCCCCCCCCACGACCCTAATAGAGGATAAAGCGGAAGATAATGGATGGATGGATGACCTCAAATGCTCCAAAATGTCACTTCATTTATTTGGTGAAGGGCTGGAGGCAGGACAGACATACAAACACATTCCTGCGCAAAGTGTAGCATCTTCTGTTTGATACATTGTTCAGACTGCGGGAAGAAACCGGTGCTCCTAGAAGAAAAGAGGAGAACATGCAAATCCCATACATTTTTATGCCTGGGGATCAAAGGATATTTTCGCTGGGAACATCAGAAAGAGAAACAGTGCAGTGGCGTAGTGATTAGCTTTGGTGGTTAGGTTCGAATCCCAATCTGGGTGGTTTGCATGTTCTTCTCCCCATGTTCTCCCTTCGGTTTCCTCTTACAATCCAAATACCTGGTTTCAAGGTGAATTGGCTGATCTAAATTGCCCCATATAGTTTGCAAAAGTTTGGCGCCCTGTTCTCTCAGCACCCATAACGTTCTCTCCTGGATGGCATGGGGAACCCCCTCCCCCCACGACCCTAGTAGAGGATAAAGCAGAAGATAATGAATTAACTTTAATAATTGGGGTGGCATGGTGGCTTAGTGGTTATCTTGGTAATCTCTCAGCAATCCAGGTTCGAATCCCGATCTGGGTGGAGTTTTCCATGTTCTCCCCATGTCAATGTTTCCTCCGGGTTCTCCGGTTTCCTCCCACATTCCAAACACATGGCCCGAGGTCAATTGAATTCTCCAAATTGCCCCATATAGAGTGTGTATGTGTGCGTGTGACTGAGTGTGTGCCCAGGGATAGATTGGCGTCCTGTCCTGGGTGTATCTGCCCAGCGCCCGAGACGTTCTCCCCTGGATGGGCATGGAGAACCCACCACCCCCCCTACATGACCCTAGCAAAGGATTAAGTAAAAAGATAATAAGATGATTGGCGTCCTGTCCTGGGTGTATCTGCCCAGCGACCGAGACGTTCTTCCCTGGATGGGCATGGGGAACCCCCCCGCGACCCTGGTTAGAATGTTCTCCTCTCAGTGCTGGGGATCCAGGTTCGAATGCCTATCTGGGTGGAGTTTCCATGTTCTCCCCGTGTCCTCTTGGGTTTCCTTTGGGTTCTCAGGCTTTCTCTCACAATCCAAAAACATGATTTCAAGGTGAATTCGCTGCTCTAAATTGCTTCTATGTAGTGTGTGTCCAGTGATAGATTGGCGCCCTGTCTGGGTGTATCTGCCCAGCGCCCTAAAATGTTCTCCTCTGCATGGGCCTGGGGAACCCCCTCTCCTCTTGATCCACCAGAGGATTAAAGGGAAGGAAGGATTAAAGAAACATTCTGGAAATCCAAGCCCTCATCCTATGTCCTATCCCGGTCTCCCCTCGTTTGCCTCCGCAGCTGATCCCCAACTCTGCAACTTGTCTTGTGTTCAACCAACCAGAGCGAGCTCATGTTACTCCACCACTCATCTCTCTCCATTGACCTCCTGTAGCTGCACTCACTACAAAGCATTGACTCTGGTTCCCCCCAATTGGTTCTCTATGCTCGGTGCTCTGTGTTCTCATCCCAACCTTCAAACTGGAATCAATGTAAGTGATAAAAAGAAAGTAAAAGCATCTCCTCCTGTGATCACCTCATGACTGATGACTGATCCTGCAATGATATACAGGAGAACTGGAAAAGGGAACCGATACCGTAAGTAGAACCCACAAAGATAGAACCCAAAATATACCAGGTTACTGGACTTCAGTTGAAATGTCGCATGAAGTTCAAATTCTTCCCTCCATCCATTATCTTCCACTTTATCCTCTACTTGGGTCATGGGGGGTTCTCATGTCCATTCAGGGGAGAACATTTCGGGCGCTGGGCAGATACACCCAGGACAGGACATCAATCTATTACACAGACACACTCTATATGGGACAATTTGAAAAATTCAGTTGAACTTGATTGATGTTTTTGGACTGTGGGAGGAAACCAGAGAACCCAGAGAACACCCATGCGGACACGGGGAGAACATGGAAACTCCCAGATTGGGATTCGAACCGGGAATCCCTAGCGCTGAGAGGAGAACATACCAATCACTAAACAACTGTACCACCCTAGTTCAAATTCATTCATTCATTTATTCATTCAGATCTTCTGCTTAATCCTCTACTAGGGTCATGTTGGGGGGGGGTTCCCATGCCCATCGTGGGTAGAGGGTTTCAGGTGCTGGGCAGATACACATAGGTCAACACATAAACACATTCATACACACAATTGAACATCTGCAGTACATTTGCACGAGAAAAATAGGGAGAACATGCAAATTCCATACATATTTCTGAATTGAGATCATTTGAATTGATTTGAATTGAGAACCTGATTTTTTTGGCTGGGAATATCAGAAACGGGGGTTAGGTTCGAATCCCGATTTGAGTGGAGTTTCCATGTTCTCACCGTGCCTGTGTGGGTTTCCTCCGGGTTCTCCGGTTTCCTCCCACAGTCCAAAAACATGGATTCAAGGTCAATTTATATACTGTAAATTTAAGTTCATTCATTCATTCATTCATTATCTCCCGCTTTATCCTCTATTAGGGTCGCAGTGGGGTTCCCCATGCCCATCTAGGGGAGAACGTCTCGGTCGCTGGGCAGATACACCCAGGACAGGGCGTCAATCCATCGCTGGGCACACACTCACTCACACAGACACACTCTATATGGGGCAATATGGAGAACTCAATTGACTTGATCCATGTTTTTGGACTGTGGGAGGAAACCGGAGAACTCAGAGGAAACCCACGTGGACACGGGGAGAACATGGAAACTCCACCCAGATGGGGATTCGAACCGGGAATCCCTAGTGCTGAGAGGAGAACGTGCTAACCACTAAGCCACCGTGCCGCAAATTTAAGTTCAAGTAATTTATTTATATTGCGCTTTTTACAATCAGACATTTTCCCAAAGCAGCTTACAGAGTTGTAAACCTTTACACCTTTAAATCCAAACAGTGGCAAGACAAAACTCCCTGTTATGTTGATATTTTAAGGAAGAAACCTTGTGAGGACCAAGACTCAGTGGGGGACTCATCCTCCTTGAGCGGGGGGGCAGCATCAACAGTGTAGGACACTAATGTACAGATTGTGTGATGATCATGTGACCTGTATTTAACATTCATTCATTCATTCATTCATCTCCCGCTTTATCCTCTATTAGGGTCGCGGTGGGGTTCCCCATGCCCATCCAGTGGAGAACGTTTCGGGCGCTGGGCAGATACACCCAGGACAGGGCGCCAATCCATTGCTGGGCACACACTCACTCACACAGACACACTCTATATGGGGCAATTTGGAGAACTCAATTAACTTGATCCATGTTTTTGGACTGTGGGAGGAAACTGGAGAACCCGGAGGAAACCCACGCGGACACGGGGAGAACATGGATTCGAACCGGGAATCCCTAGTGCTGAGAGGAGAACGTGCTAACCACTAAGCCACCGTGCCGCCCCTGTATTTAACAATTAAAAACTATATAAGTGCAGTGAGGTCATCCTGAACAGAAATCTAGGTTCCATCCAGTATTGGTAGCTGTGCTGACCTCACCTCAGAGAAAGAACACAGACAGGAAAAGCAGTTAATAAAGTTAATTAGCACAGTAATAAAGCACAGTTAATAAAGTTAATTAGCACAGTAATAAAGCACAGTTAATAAAGCACAGTAATGACGCAGCAGACAGAGTTTGATTGACACAGTGCAGCATCACTGACTAGAGCAGCAGAACTTAAAGGTGCAGATACTGCAGACTCTGAGATTTACGTTTACATTCAGTCATTCAGCAGAGACGCTTTTAACCAAAGCAACTTACAAATGAGAACAAATCACGATTCAGGAGTTAAAGAAGAACCAGCAACACTATAGAATTATCAAACCTGATCATTATCCTATACTGCACCCCCCCCCCCCCCCCCCCCCCCCCCCGGGCGGCACGGTGGCTTAGTGGTTAGCATGTTCGCCTCTCAGCTCTAGGGATTCCCGGTTCGAATCCCCATCTGCGTGGAGTTTCCATGTTCTCCCCGTGTCCACGTGGGTTTCCTCCGGGTTCTCCGGTTTCCTCCCACAGTACAAAAACATGGATCAAGTCAGTTGAGTTCTCCAAATTGGCCCATATAGAGTGTGTCTGTGTGAGTGAGTGTGTGTCCAGCGATAGATTGGCGCCCTGTCCTGGGTGTATCTGCCCAGCGCCCGAAACGTTCTCCCCTGGATGGGCATGGGGAACCCCCCCGCGACCCTAATAGAGGATAAAGTAGAGGATAATGGATGGATTCCCCATGCCCATCCAGGGGAGAACGTTTCGGGCGCTGGGCAGATACACCCAGGACAGGACGCCAATCTATCACTGGGAGACGCACTCTATATGGGGCAATTTGGAGAACTCAATTGACTTGATCCATGTTTTTGGACTGTGGGAGGAAACCCTGAGGAAACCCACGCAGACACGGGGAGAACATGGAAACTCTAACCAGATGGGGAATCGAACCGGGAATCCCTAGTGCTGAGAGGAGAACATGCTAAACACTAAACCACCTTTTTTTAACAAATTTTTTTTATCATTTTTATATCGGGTGGCTTAGTGGTTAGCATGTTCTTCTCTCGGCTCTAGGGATTTCCAGTTTGAATTCAAGTCTGGATGGAGTTTCCATGTTTTCCCCGTGTCCACGTGGGTTTCCTCCGGGTTCACCGGTTTCCTCCCACAGTCCAAAAACATGGATGAAGGTCAATTCATTCATTCATTCATTATCTTCCGCTTTATCCTATATTAGGGTCATGGGGAGGTTCCCCATGCCCATCCAGGGGAGAACGTTTCGGGCGCTGGGCAGATACACCCAGGACAGGGTGCCAATCTATCGCTGGGTGGATGAAGGTCAATTGAATTCTCCAAATTGACCCATTACAGTTTGTGTGTATGTGTCTGTGTGAGTGAGTGTGTACCCAGTGCTAGGGATTCCCAGTTCGAATCCCCATCTGGGTGGAGTTTCCATGTTCTCTCCGTGTCCGCGTGGGTTTCCTCCAGGTTCTCCGGTTTCCTCCTACAGTCCAAAAATATGGATCAAGTCAATTGAGTTCTCCAAATTGCCCCATATAGAGTGTGTGTGTGTGAGTGAGTGTGTTTCCAGTGATAGATTGGCGCCCTGTCCTGGGTGTATCTGCCCAGCGCCCGAAACGTTCTCCCCTGGATGGGCATGGGGAACCCCCCCGCGACCCTAATAGAGGATAAAGCAGAAGATAATGGATGGATGGATGTTTTATATCAGGTGTTTGGGAAAGAGATGTGTTTTCGGTAGTTTCTTAAAGATGCTGAGAGTCCTGCGTCCAGCGTCCTGGCGTCCTGCAGGACCACCAGTCCAATTAATATACAGGTTCCATCCAGTATCCGTCGTAGCTGCAGTGCTTCTGCAGAACCATGGATGAAGATCTGACACCTCCAGGAAACCGGCCACACCTCAAAAGAAACCTCATGGTGAGGTTGAAGCAGCAGGTGACATTCCTCACTAGAACAGACTTTAATTCAACTCCTCAGTAAAATCATCCATCCATTAAATACCTCCCGCTTCATCCTCTGTTAGGGTCGCGGGGGGTTCCCCATGCCCATCCAGGGGAGAACGTTTCGGGCGCTGGGCAGATACTCCCAGGACAGGACACCAATTCAGTAAAATCAGTAGCGATTATAAAACGATAATCCTGATAATGCAGTTTAACTTCTGATGTCATGACTATGAAGCATCAAATATCATACACTTTACTTTTTAGGCTTTAAATGACACTGGATTCCTAGAATTCTAAATCATGATCACTAGAGGGCAGCAAAGACCCGAGAATATCACCCAACAGTCTGTGGTATTTAAAACTGATCACTTGTAGGTAAATATAATTTCTGTTCTTTCATCCATCCATTATCTTCCGCTTTATCCTCTATTAGGGTCGCGGGGGGGGGGGGGGGGGTTCCCCATGCCCATCCAGGGGAGAACGTTTCGGGCGCTGGGCAGATACACCCAGGACAGGGCGCCAATCCATCGCTGGGCATAATTTCTGTTCTATTACATTTATTTAATTTATTTATTCATTATCTTGTGATTAATCCCCTACAAGGGTTGTGAGGGGGGGGGGGGGGGTTCCCCCGTGCCCATTAAGGGGAGAACGTTTCGAGCACCTATCCATCCACATAAACACACATACACACACTATATATATATATATATATATATATATATATATATATATATATATATATATATATATATATATATATATATATATATAGGGACCATTTAGAGCATTATATTTACCTTGTCCGCGTGGGTTTCCTCTGGGTTCTCTGGTTTCCTCCCACAGTCCAAAAACATGGATCAAGTCAATTGAATTCTCCAAATTGCCCCATATAGAGTGTGTGTGCATGTCTGTGTGTGTGTGTGTGTGTGTCCAGCGATAGATTGGTGTCCTGTCCTGGGTGTATCTGCCCAGCGCCCGAAACCTCCCCTGGATGGGCATGGGGAACCCCCCCCCCACCCCCCCCCCCCCCCCCCCCCCCCCCCCCCCCCCCCCCCCCCCCCCGCGACCCTAATAGAGGATAAAGTTTAAGATAATGGATGGATGGTACAGTTCCAGAAAAAATTTTGGCCACACCTTTTTTCTGCTCCACTTATTGTCCATGTTCTATGTTCCACTTCCTGTAAAGATGGACTTTGTAGCTCTACAATTGCAGACTGTAGTCCATCTGTTTGTGTTCTACAGTACATATACGTATTTCATAAACAGTATGTTAAATAGCTGTGATAGATGATAGATTGGTGTCCTGTCCTGGGTGTATCTGGCCAGCGCCCGAAACGTTCTCCCCTGGGTGGGCATGGGGAACCCCCCCCCGCGACCCTAATAGAGGATAAAGCGGAAGATAATGAATGAATGAATGAATGAATGTTAAATACAGGTCACATGATCATCACACAATCTGTACATTAGTGTCCTACACTGTTGATGCTGCCCCCCCGCTCAAGGAGGATGAGTCCCCCACTGAGTCTTGGTCCTCACAAGGTTTCTTCCTTAAGATATCAACATAACAGGGAGTTTTGTCTTGAGAATGTTTGGATTTGAAGGTTTAAAGGTTTACAACTCTGTAAAGCTGCTTTGTGAAAATGTTTGATTGTAAAAAGCACAATATAAATAAATTACTTGAACTTAAATTTACAGTATATAAATTGACCTTGAATCCATGTTTTTGGACTGTGGGAGGAAACCGGAGAACCCAGAGGAAACCCCTGCGGACACGGGGAGAACATGAAAACTCCACTCAAATCGGGATTCGAACCTCCCGCTATAAAGCAGGAGAATGAATGAGTATGTTAAATATACTGTTATTAAAATAAATGACCAGCCTTGTGAAAATAATTGGACAAACCTGCTTTCATGACATATTGTTGATTTTTTGAATTTCAAGAAATGAAAACAGCCTCCATAGTCACAGCTGGAAGGTGAGAACCAATGAGAACCCGAGACAGGTTCTCACAAGCAATGCAAACTCCACCCATATTGAGATTCGAACCTGGATCCTCAGCGCTGAGAGGCATCATGCTGCCCATATCTCCAAAAAAGCTTTACCTTTTCTGAAGTGCTCCATTTTTACCTGCTCATGTGACTGACCTGTTATCAGTTAACCTACGTAGTTAAATGCTCTTATAAAAAAAGGTAGATCCGGTCCTTAAATCTGATTGGCTGAGTCGTTTGTCCAGCCGTGACAGTATTGACAATAACACACACCTCTGAGCGCTTCACATTCGTATCAATGCGTGATATACTTCGAATCCCGATGAGCACTAAACCTATTACGACTGTTTTTAAATAAACTGTGTTCTCTAATTTGGCCAATAGATGGCAGTGTTTGATTTCGATTGTTAGAGTAATTGGAATCCTGTTACTCAGCGATCAATTTTCACATTGAATACAGGACTAGATTACGTCGCAGAGGACCAGATTATTAACGATTCTGCTTTTATTAAATGGATTCATGACTCAAACTTTATTTTTTATTATATTGTGTTTGTAAGTGTTTTGCAAAAGTAATAACTAGGGGTGAGCTGCAATATTCGCTGATTCGACGATTCGATTCAGAGAACCGTAGTCGACTATGAACCTCATAGTCGAATGTACCATTTTGACCACATGGGGGCGCCCATGGCTGCTGCTAAGCATTAGTTTTTACATGAAATGTCTTTGTTTTCGTTATATATAAAGCCTTTTGTCAAATAAAATCATCCTAATTTCTGTTAATATTTTTTTTAAATGATGTGTGCGCTTTAACAATAGGCTACACATTAATAAAGCGCCCCCTGCAGTTAGTTGCAAATTCCAAATGAGCAGAGCTGAACACGCTACAGGGCCGTTAGCATCTACCGGTGTATTTTTCCATGATGGCTATGGCTACTAAAAAAGCTTCCAAAGTATGAGAGTTTTTTGAAAAAGATAAAAACGAACCCAAGAAAGTAAAGTGCAAGTTATGTCATCTAATTCTTACATATCACACGACAACAAACAACATCAGCGCAAAAGTCCAGAACAGGGATCCCATTTACGGTGCTCTAGAAAAACAAGTAAAATCTTTTTTAAAATCTTTTTTAAAAACCACGCTTATAGCGCCATCTTGTGGTGAAATTTTAACTGATTCGACTATCAGTCGACTATAGGGAAAATCTGACGAATCAGATTCGACTATGAAAATCCTTAGTTGAAGACACCCCTAGTAATAAGACACTCGAGGTTGTGTATTATTGTGAATAAATCACGGGAAAGAGGTGGAACTGGGCCTAATAACACGTCTTTATTGTCAATTTTAAACAACATTAAACTGCGTTCTGTAATTTAGCCACTAGATGACAGTGTTTGATTGTTAGAGAAACCGGAAACCTGTTACTCAGTGATCAATGTTCACTTTAAAAACCGGGCTAGATTATGTCCTAGAAGACCATATTATTAGAGATTTTGAACAATAAACACATTTATGTATCAAATCTGTGTTTTATTTTTTATTGTGTGCTTGTAAGTGTTTTATAAAATCAATAAGACAATTGAGGTTGTGTATTATTGTGAATAAATCACGGGAAAAAGGTGGAAATGTACGTCGGGCCTAATAACACGTCTTTTCCGTGATTTATTCACAATAATGCCGCGCTCTCGTAGCTTATTGCTTTAGTATAGTACTGACTTGTAGTAGTACTGATTTGTGTTGTTCTCATTTGTAAGTCACTTTGGATAAAAGCGCCTGAATGTAAATTACTGAATGGAAATGGAAATGTAATATATTGTCGCAGACTCAGAACATATGAAAAAACTAAACACGTAAAGTTGAATTCCGTGTGCATGTTTATTTTCACGGTGGATTAGTGGTTAGCATGTTCTCCTCTCAGCTCTAGGGATTCTCGGTTCGAATCCCCATCTGCGTGGAGTTTCCATGTTCTCCCCGTGTCCGCGTGGGTTTCCTCCGGGTTCTCCGGTTTCCTCCCACAGTCCAAAAACATGGATCAAGTGAGTGAGTGAGTGTGTGCCCAGCGATCAATTGGCGTCCTGTCCTGGGTGTATCTGCCCAGCGCCCGAGACGTTCTCCCCTGGATGGGCATGAGGAACCCCACCGCGACCCTAATAGAGGATAAAGCGAAAGATGATGGATGGATGGATGGATGATGTCAGATGGGGCATGATCACCTTTCAGAGCTAAGGATTCCTGGTTCAAATCCCCGTGTTCTACCCGTGTCCACGAGGGTTTCCTCCGTGTTCTCCGGTTTCCTCCCACAGTCCAAAAACATGAATCAAGGTCCATTGATTTGCCCCATATAGAGTGTGTATGTGTGAGTGAGTGTGTGCCCAGCGATGGATTGGCGCCCTGTCCTGGGTGTATCTGCCCAGCGCCCGAAACGTTCTCCCCTGGATGGGCACCACGACCCTAACAACAAGCCTAACAACTTGTGCAAAATGCTGCAGCTAGAGTTTTAACTAAAAGCAGAAAGTTTGATCATATCAGTCCTGTGTTATCAAACTTGCACTGGCTACCAGTTAAGTTTCGTATCGAGTACAAAATTTTATTAATAACATATAAAATTCTACATAATCAGGCTCCACAGTATCTGAGTGAGCTGATTCAATCATACAAGCCATCGTGAGCTCCGATCTCAAGGTGCTGGTCTACTCTTAGCTCCTAGAATAAATAAGATTACTGCTGGTGGAAGAGCGTTCTCCCACAAGGCTCCTCAACTTTGGAACAGCCTTCCAGTTACTGTTCGTGATTCTGAATCACTATTAATCTTTAAAAATAAATTAAAAACACATTTATTTAATCTTGCGTTTAACTAATCCCCTGTAGATAAAGATGTAGATCTCAGACTTGGCTGTGTTGGGGGGGTAATCTGTGATCAGTGTATGCTGCCGTTTCACCTCTTCAGCCACCTCATCATTAATGGGGGGGTGTGGCGCTGAAATGATGCTGTTCCGGGGAGCCATCTCAACTACGTACCCTGCAGTATCTGCCTCTTTTAGTTCTGCTGCTCTAGTCAGTGATGCTGGAGTCACATGATGCACTGTGTTAATTAATTACTTATTAATTAAACGCCGTGCTTTATTATCAGCTCTAACTGCCTTCCTTGTCTGTTTCTTTTGAGGTGTCCCCCGGCTTCCTGGAGATCTTCATCCATGGCTCTGCTGACGAATACTGGATGGAACCTGACAAGGCGGTCCTGCAGGACGCCCCCCTAATGGACTCACATATAGTTTTCAGTTTTGTTAGTTTTTCCATTTGTTTAATATCTGTACATAGCTGTCCTACATTGTTGTTGCTGCCTGGCCGCTCAAGGAGGATGAGTCCCCCACTGAGTCTTGGTCCTCACAAGGTTTCTTCCTTGAATAACAACATAAAAGGGAGTTTTGTCTTGCCACTGTCTCTTCAGCTTGCTCTTTGGGGGTTTAAAGGTTTATAACTCTGTAAAGCTGCTTTGTGACAATGTACTGTTGTAAAAAGCGCTATAGAAATAAATAACTTGAACATGAATTAATGATGTTTATTTTCACAAGCGTTTTAAATAATTCGTCACTTTACAGTCAGTATAACACAACACACAGTCCTACGACATCATATCGTGTCATTCCTCCAATCCCAATGAGTGTCATCAATGTTTATTGCAATGTTATAATCTTCATCTGTGACCCTCACACCACAGCTGTGATTATAACCTTTGATTTTTTTGAGTTCATTTTCGATCAGGCACTCGAATGCGGAACAAATGTGGGCCTCCGCTTTGGTGAAAGTGGACTAATGGAAGACCACTTCACTCAGGTGTGCAACATCAAGGGCACTTGGATGAAAAAATAAACAGTCCAATTATGTGCAGCCTGGATTCTGACCATTTAGACATTGGGTCGGACATTCGGTCAGCCCTTCAGGTGTATGGAGCAGTGGCCGGCGTTACACATCATAGTCTTACATAGCAAAACTACTCAACTGTGTAACTGACACATATAAAGAGAAATCAGTATACAAGAGAACTCTGTGTAAACAACAGAAAAACATTTATATATCTATTTCTAAGAAAGAGAAGTCTATGTGGCAAGAACTAAAGTGCGTCAGGGTCCATGGGATTCAGCACTGCAGCGTGTGCACTATAGGATTGTTATGCAAAGTCACGTCTTGGACTGGCGTACTGAAAAATAGTACTGAAAGCATGACGGGACTCTAATTTATATAAGACACTGGCAGTTAAAAAGGATGAATAAATAGCCTTACAACATGATCACAGGATTAATGATGTCTTCATGGTAATGCATAACAAAGTGTTTCCTACTTGATTCCTGAAACAAACGTAAAGAACCATTTAGGCAGCTTTAAGGCTGAATTCATTTCAAAGGCATCAATATCAAGAAGTCTTAAGAAGAGATTTAAGTGATTTGGGACTCTTATCAGCGACAAATCGCAATCAATGGTATGATAACATGAGCATGAGGTCGTCGAATCCTCGTCGCTCATAAAATTATTTATTTTTTATTAACATCATGTCTTATTCGGAAAATATGAAATAGTACGGTTGGGCTACATTCCCAGTAAGGTTTAATTAAGGCCGCATTATTCTTCAATTTTGGAAGTCAGATTGGTATGTTCTCACAGTATGCAGATTGTCTGAGGTCCCCGCAGTCCACACGTCTGACTACGATCGAGTACTTCATTTTATTTAGGACTTCTCGTGATGAGCTGGAGCGCTCGACTGAAGCCATGAGGCACGCCTTAATATTTTTCAGCTTCATTAGCTGCAAAAAGCATGTGTTTATAATGCCATTTATATAATTAGGAATAAAAAGTGCCGTTTTGGATTTAGGAACATTATCACACTGAATTGCTTTGTGTTTTGGTCCTCGGTTTTCAGAAAGAGCAGATTAGACTTATTGCCGCAGGGCGAAAGCATCGAAATGAGGTTTACTGAACTTTGTGCACATATTCACACATTACACTCGTTGCTTCCTGAGAGACGAAATGGAAATTTTTAATCAGTAATAGTCTGTTTGGATTTGAAGACCTGAATCTGAATCCTTATTTAAAAAATGCCGGACGCTTGTTCTTGGCTTGGTGATGGTGGTCACATGATGGTGGAAATTCCAATAGCAGCAGAAGCTGCCATCATCATCATCCTGAGATAAGAAAGAAAAAAAGGAAATGAAATATCCATAATCCATAAATCACAAATCACAGTGAACCTCTACAGTATGGGTGTGGTAGCTCAGTGGTTAGGGTGTTGGGTTATCAATCTGAAGGTTGTGGATTCAAACCCTAGGTCCACTGAAGTTACCAATGTGGGTCCTCGAGCAAGACCATTAAGCCTCATGGCTCAAGGGGTGATGTACTAACCCTGTGTTGGTATATACCAACCAAGTGGATAAAATTGTCTGCTAAATGACCAAATGTAAATGTAGGGCAATTGCACCGGGGGTCAAAATTAGAAGCCCTCTTTGGCTCAGGGCCTGACCAGTGTTACCAATGTGGGTCCTTGTGCAAGACTCTCAACCCTTATTGCTCTAGGGGTGACCCAATTTGGGATTTTTGGAAGTCACTTTGAATAAAAACTGACCAAATGACCAAATGTAAATGTAATATGTAAATTGTAATTTGTAAATGTAGGGGTGGCATACTCAATTGCACCGGGGGTCAAAAATCAAAGCACTCTTTGGTTCAGGGGCCGAACAGAAGAAACATATATTAAACTCGCTAAAAGTAAATGTTTTCTGAATGTGAGGATGTGGTAGCTCAGTGGTTAGGGTGTTGGGTTACCAATCTGAAGGGTGAGGGCTCAAATCCAAAGTCCAATAAAGTTACCAATGTGGGTCTTTGAGCAAGACCCTCAACCCTTATTGCTCCACGGGTGACCCAATTTGGGATTTTTGGAAGTCGCTTTGGATAAAAACATATTTTAAATGACCAGATGTAAAGGTAATATGTAAATTGTAATATGTAAATGTTGGGGTGGCATACTCAATTGCACCGGGGGTCAAAAATCAAAGCACTCTGGTTCAGGGGCCGAACAGAAGAAACATATATTAAACTCGCTAAAAGTAAATGTTTTCTGAATGTGAGGATGTGGTAGCTCAGTGGTTAGGGTGTTGGGCTATCAATCTAAAGGGTGGGGGTTCAAATCCCAGGTCCACTGAAGTTACCAATGTGGGTCCTTGTGCAAGACCCTCAACCCTTATTGCTCCAGGGGTGACCCAAGTTGGGATTTTTGTAAGTCGCTTTGGATAAAATCTTTTAAATGACCAAATGTAAACGTAATATGTAAATGTAGGAGTGGCAAACTCAATTGCACTGGGGGTCAAAATTCAAAGCACGCTTTATCTCAGGGGCCGAACAGAAGAAATATTTATTGAACTCGCTAAAACTAAATGTTTTCTGAACATTTGTGGTAGCTCAGTGGTTAGGGTGTTGGACCATCAATCTGAAGGGTGAGGGCTCAAATCCCAGGTCCACTGAAGTTACCAATGTGGGGCCCTGAGCCAATCCCTTAACCCTCATTGCTCCAGGGATGTTGTACTAACCCTGTGTTGGGATATACCAACCAAGTTGGGATATTTGTAAGGTGCTTTGGATAAATGTGTCTGTTAAATGACCAAATCTAATGTAATGTAACAAGATGGGCAATAAAACAGACAGGAATATTACTCTGCATTAGTAATATGCAGACTACTTTATATAACTTAAAATAGCGGCACGGTGGCTTAGTGGTTAGCACGTTCGTCTCTCAGCGCTAGGGATTCCCGGTTAAAATCCCTATCTGGTTCTCCAGTTTCCTCCCATAGTCCAAAAACATGGAACAAGTCAATTGAATTCTCCAAATTGCCCCATATAGAGTGTGTCTGTGTGAGAGTGTGTGCCCAGCGATGGATTGGCGTCCTGTCCTGGGTGTATCTGCCCAGCGCCCGAGGAGTTCTCCCCCTGGATGGGCATGGGGAACCCCCCATGACCCTAATAGAGGATAAAGCGGAAGATAATGGATGGATGGATAACTTAAAATAAATGTTTACATACGAATGCTACTGTTTACACGCATTTTAGACAGTTTCTGCTACATATCACATTAAATATGCTGCTGTATTTATATTTTATATTAAATATTTATAGTTGTATATCCTATATTATGTTTTGGACATCTATATTGTGTTTATATCTTATTTTCATTTTTTAATTTAAGTTCTAACTTTAATAGAACAGGGTAAACAGGGTCCGTGAGCCAAAATTTCGTTTTGGTCTCATGTACCACATGTGATACAAATGATAAAGTTTTTTTTAAATCATTTGCTCTATATAAAAATATCCATTCATTCATTATCTTCCGCTTTATCCTCTATTAGGGTCGCGGGGAGGTTCCCCATGCCCATACAGGGGAGAACGTTTCGGGCACTCGGCAGATACACCCAGGACAGGGCGCCAATCTATCACTGGACACACTCACTCACACAAACACACTCTATATGGGGCAATTTGGAGAACTCAATTGACTTGATGCATGTTTTTGGACTGTGGGAGGAAAACGGAGAACCCGGAGGAAACCCACACGGACACGGGGAGAACATGGAAACTCCACCCAGATTGATATTCGAACTGGGAATCCCTAGTGCTGAGAGGAGAACATGCTAACCACTAAGCCACCGTGCCGCCCTTATATAAAAATATAACTTCACAAAATTTAAAAAAGTTACAACTCTGAATCGCTGCAAAAAAAAAAAAAAAACATGAAAAATTTAAATAAAAGTGATGCTTTTCCACAAAAGTAGAAAAATAAATCAGAACATTCAGGTTTCTTTGCTCTTGGGCCGTTTTAGAAAAAAAAAAAAAAAACTATAATTATGTTTAAATATTTCTGCCCTCCATAAAAAATGTTCCTGTCAAAATCATACAAATTTTAAATATGAGTATGGTCCAAAAAAACATATTGCCGGGCCTTTAATAACAATAATAATAGATCAATGTAAAATGATCTCGCAGGCCGGATAGAATTGTATTACAGGCCGGATTTGGCCCGTGGGTCTTGAGTTGAAACCCATGTTCTACTGTAATACATACTCTGCTTGTTCGGTGTGGAAGTGGAGGCTGAGGGTTTACGCGGGATTATTTGCTGTAGAAGTGGACGAGGCCGTTTTCGCTGGCAAACCCACAGACAGACCAATGATTAGTGCGAGGACCATGAGGATTCCCAGCACGATTACAGCCAGAATGAGTTGTTTCTGTCACAGAAGAGGAAAAAACAAGGTTATTATATGTTTAAGCATCTTCGACTCAGAAATAAATCCTGAGGTTCAACGATCATAACAATGGCACGGTGAAGTAGTGGTCAGCATGCCCGCCTCTCAGCGCTGGGTGTGAATCCTGATCTGGGTGGAGTTTCCCTGTGTGGCAGTGGTGCTGAAGGAGTGGGCACATAATTCCCGGTGATGGAGTTTGATTTTGGATAATAATCTAACTTGATGTGGCGCCACCTGATGAACGTGCGCGCGCTTTATAACCTGGAACAGTGAATGCCACGAGGAAAGAGATCTGGCAACCAGTTCCAGGAAGCGGCAGATCCACCACCCAGCAGATCTATAGTAATGTAGTTCTGCAATTCCAAATCAAATCAAATCAGGTGTATTAGTCACATGCTTAGTTATACATGGTACAGCCAGCAGTGAAATTCTTTTTTGACATCGCCACATAAAGTTGACAATTTGGAATTACAGTAAGAAAAAAAAAATTAAAAATAGTTGTTCAAAAGTATAAGTAAAATAGATTAAAATATGTATTTACAATGTGCAATTAAATTTTAAAAAAGAGAAACTGAAAATAAAAGTTGTCTTATAAGTTATGATTAAAGTGAGTGGTGCATCTATGTGCAAGTAATGCAGTGCAGGGCTAAAAGTTGTTTGAGTGTTGAAGGTGTTGTGGGTGGGATTGTGTCAGTTTAGTCCTGGTTCAGGGTCCTGTAGATAATCTGGAGGTCTGGAAGTGCTACTCAAACGTACCACCCTCTGTAGTGAACGTCTGTCCAGATGGGTGCTGTTCCTGAACTATGGTGTTCCAGACTGTAGTCCATCTGTTAGTGTTCTACAGTACATACTGTGTACGTCCCCTTTACTCTGTTCTAATGGTCAGAACCCCAATAGTAGCACCACAGAGCAGGGGTTATTTGGTGGGTGCATTATTCCTATCCCAGCAGTGTCACTGAGGTGGAGAACTGAAACTACAAACTAACCCCCTCACCACATCAGTGTCACTGCAGATGCTCCTGACCAACAGAGAACATGTCCACATATCAGCACTGGGGACCAAGGTTCAGATCCCAATTTGGGTGGTTTCCATGTTTGCCCTGTGTCTACGTGAGGTTTATCCAGGTTCTCCGGTGTCCACCCAGAGTACAAAAACATGATTTAGGGTAAATTGAATGCTTCAAATTGCCCCATATATGTGTGTGTCTGTGTGAGTGAGTGTGCCCAGCAAAAAAAAACATTCTACATTCTCCCCTGGATGGGTATAGGGACCCCCCCCCCCCCCTCGGTGACTTTGGTAGAGGATCCAAATCCAAATATTCATTTTTACAAATTCTACTGCTTCAGTTTTTATAATGGCAATTTGCATATACTCCAGAATGTTATAAAGAGTGATCAGCTTAACAGCAATTAATTGCAAAGTGAATATTTGCCTAGAAAATGAACTTTATCCCCCAAAACACATTTCAACTTCATTGCAGCCCCGCCTTAAAAGGACCAGCTAACATCGTTTCAGTGATTGCTCCATTAACACAGGTGTGGGTGTTGATGAGGTCAGGGCTGGAGATCAATCTGTCATGATTAAGTAAGAATGACACCACTGGACACTTTAAAAGGAGGCTGGTGCTTGGCATCATTGTTTCTCTTCTGTTAACCATGGTTACCTCTAAAGAAACATGTGCAGTCATCATTGCACTGCACAAAAATGGCCTAACAGGGAAGAGTATCACAGCTAGAAAGATTGCACCACAGTCAACAATCTATCGCATCATCAAGAACTTCAAGGAGAGAGGTTCCATTGTTGCCCAAAAGGCTCCAGGGCGCCCAAGAAAGACCAGCCCAAGAAAGACTCTTAAAAGTGTTTCTGCTGCGGGATCAGGCTACCAGCAGTGCAGAGCTTGCTCAGGAATGGCAGCAGGCAGGTGTGAGTCCATCTGCACGCACTGTGAGGCAGAGACTCTTGGAGCAAGGCTTGGTCTCAAGGAGGGCAGCAAAGAAGCCACTTCTCTCCAGAAAAAAACATCAGGGACAGACTGATATTCTGCAAAAGTTACAGGGAGTGGACTGCTGAGGACTGGGGTAAAGTCATTTTCTCTGATGAATCCCCTTTCCAATTGTTTGGGACATCTGGAAAACAGCTTATTCGGGGAAGATGAGGTGAGGGCTACCACCAGTCTTGTCTGATGCCAACTGTAAAGCATCCTGAAACCATTCATGTGTGGGGTTGCTTCTCAGCCAAGGGAATCGGCTCTCTCACAGTCTTGTCTAAAAACACAGCCATGAATAAAGAATGGTACCAGAATGTCCTCAGAGAGCAACTTCTCCACACCATCCAAGAGCAGTTTGGTGATCAACAATGCCTTTTCCAGCATGATGGAGCACCTTGTCATAAAGCAAAGGTGATAACTACATGGCTCAGGGAACACATTTTGGGTCCATGGCCTGGAAACTCCCCAGATCTTAATCCCATTGAGAACTTGTGGTCAATCATCAAAAGACGGGTGGACAAACATAAACCTACACATTCTGACAAAATGCAAGCATTGATTGTGCAAGAATGGACTGCTATCAGTCAGCATTTGTTCCAGAAGTTGATTGAGAGCATGCCAGGTAGAATTGCAGAGGTCCTGAAGAAGAAGGGTCAACACGGCAAATATTGACTTGCTGCATTAACTCATTCTAACTGTCAATAAAAGCTTTTGTTACTCATAATATGATTGCAATTATATTTCTGTATGTGATAAAAACATCTGACAAAGCAGATCATGTGAAAATATAATATTTGTGTCATTCTCAAAACTTTTGGCCATGACTGTATCCTTATTAACAATAAAGAAAACAAAAAAGAAAGAAACACAGATCAACTTAGAACAAAGAATCATTTGATTAACTTTGTTTTTTAGTTTTGTAACAGAAACGAATGAAATCCTTATTTAAACCAGAAACATTTTTGAACTGACTGGCATTTGATACTGAAAAATGAAATGAAATAAAATCAATAAATAATATTGAATTCAAATTCATCAGCAACATTAATTCAGGAGCACAATATATTAACACTTTAACCTACAAAACTAAATGAATACAACAATTTGTCCCATTTTATTTTTTTATTTTGCCACATACGCTTTGTCATATTTCCTCATTTTAGTTTTGGTTGACTTTTGTTGGTCTCATTATCTTAGTTTTCTCTGCCATCCCGGTAAAACATTTTTCCATTTTGTCTCTTCAGGGTTTGTTCAGTACACTTAATATCACTTGCACTGTGATATCTTGTTATGCACCCCCGCCAGGCACCACACTGCGCCCCCCCAGGGGGGCGCGCCCCACTATTTGAGAAGGACTGGTAATAAGTGCTTCCAATACTGTGCTGTAAAAAAGTGCTAATACGTGATTTTTTTTTGTTTTTCAAACCTCCATCGCAATATACCCAACACCCCTTTGCGATCGACGTATTGGGCACCCAATACCATCAACCATCAACATTCCCGGTTCCTTTTTTTAATCTAGTGAACATGCTTTAAATGAAGGGAAGTGAAATTTGCACGAGGTTGTGAAGTGAAACCCTAACTGCACGAGTGTTCGAGCAGTTTAAACATGTTGAAGACGAGAGATGCAGTGTAGGAGGTGGTGGTACATACCCTGCGAGTGCTCTGCTTGTACCTCAAAGCTCTTGTAACCTGTACTTTGCCTTTCTCAACATAGTCCTCTGCACTGCTCACGTTCTTCTCTATGCTATCGAGCGTCTCTCCCTGTAAGGGCCAGAACATCCAGAGGTTTAGAGACATAACATCAGAATTTACACACAGCAACTTTAAAAACAACAATGGTTTTACTATAGTAAGTTATGATAGAGTCCTTTAATTACAGGTCTGACACAATAAGTTCAAGTAATTTATTTATAGAGCGCTTTTATAATAGTACTTTGTCACAAAGCAGCTCTACAGTGGGACTTTGAACCCCCAAAGAGCAAGTCAAAGCAACAGTGGCAAGAAAAAAACCCGTTATGATGTTATTTGATGATATTATGATGTCTTAAGTTTTATCATTTTACTGTGTTCTTATTTTGATGTTATGTACATGTCTTACTTGCTGTAAGGCGCCTTGAAATAAAATGTATTATTATTATTATTATTATTATTATTTTAAGAAAACTCCTTATCCTCCTTAAGCAGCGGGGCAGCATCGACAGTGTATAACAATCATGTACAGATTGTGTTGTGATTAGGTGTCTGTATTTATCAATTGGAACACTATATGCAGTTATTGGACTGCAGGACTCAGTCCAATAACAAAATAGGAGACTCTCAGCCATCATTTAATAGTCACTGAATAAAGATTCGGGCGGCACGGGGGATTAGTGGTTAGCACGTTCTCCTCTCAGCGCAAGGGATTCCCGGTTCTGGGTGGAGTTTCCATGTTCTCCCTGTGTCCGTGTGGGTTTCCTCCGGGTTCTCCGGTTTCCTCCCACAGTCCAAAAACATGGATCAAGTCAACTGAATTCTCCAAATTGCCCCATATAGAGTGTGTCTGTGTGAGTGAGTGTGTGCCCAGCGATAGATTGGCGCCCTGTCCTGGGTGTATCTGCCCAGCTCCCGAAACGTTCTCCCCTGGATGGGCATGGGGAACCCCCCCGCCACCCTAATAGAGGATAAAGCGGAAGATAATGGATGGTGATGGATGAATAAAGATTCATAAGAAACGAGGGGTGGATACGAATGAGGTCCGGTGATGGGATTTCTCCCCAACAGGAACAGGCTTTATTATACATTGTGTTTAAAATGACATTTTAACTACGTCGCTACTGTTGCCGAAAGTCCCGCTCCTTTTGGGTCCATGGGATCTCTCTCTCTGCGGCATGTGATGTAACCACAAAGGCTGCACACGGTCAACAGACGGAGCTGCATCAGGTGCACTAATTAATCTCAATGAACAGCACCCTCAGCGCTGCCTTCCCACCCTGTCACAATAAGAAATGTCTTTGACAGATATGGCCT
Organism: Corydoras sp. C115; assembly: GCA_019802505.1. NCBI lineage: Eukaryota > Metazoa > Chordata > Actinopteri > Siluriformes > Callichthyidae > Corydoras > Corydoras sp. C115. The sequence continues at coordinate 215,531 of JAFMOC010000131.1, forward strand.
CCACTTTCTAATGTACAAAAAGACCATTCTGTAACATCTAAAACAGGGTGTGGTAGTGTGGTGGCGCTGGGGACGGGGAGGAGAGGCAGAGCCGATGTACTGATCAGGGAGCTTGCCTGGTCTAATCCGGGGAAAGAGAATTCCATGGATCTGACGGGAGCGTCACCATGTCATTACAGTGATAGTTGAACAGAATTTTAACTGTTCTGTAATAAAGCCCGTTAGGGTCAGGAGAAATCCTGTCTTTGTTCCTCATTCATGCCCATTGTTACACAGGGGTTCACAATTGGTTTCAGAACAGGACCCACATTTTCTTTTGGTCATTTTCAATTCGTGGCATGCTCACATAGAATACAAACCAAACATGCCACGTCAAGTGTCTTGCAAAGACAACCACCAGCTAAAACCACAGCACCCCCACACACCAACGCCATTCCAACTCTGAATCATCTGACCTATTGTGGTGACTCCACACCTATTGTGGTGACAAAAAAAAAAAAAAAAAAAAATATATATATATATATATATATATTTTTTTTATTTTTTTTTTTTTTTTTTCCGGACTATAAGGTGCACCTAAAAGCCTAAAATTTTCCCAGAAATCAGACGTGCGCCTTATAATCCGGTGCGCCTTATACGTGTACGGAGTTCCAAAATCTATAAAAGTATTGTTGTGCGACCGGGTGGTTTTTTTCCACACATCACCGTCACAGCTGAAAAAGCAGAGTGAAGAAATTCGCCGTCATTCCGGGAAGATTAAATAAAGAACTCCGACCGCTGGACATTGGCGTAAACGGGGCGTTTAAAGTAAAGTTGCGGGCGGCGTGGGAGCGATGGATGATAGACGGTGAACACACGTTTACTAAAACTCAGAAGGCAGGCGAGTTACACCACCGTCTGTGAATGGGTAGTGGATGCCTGGGCTGAGGGTTCTGCTGTAACCGTCGTCCGAGCTTTCGCGAAAGCCGGCATCATTACTGAACAGCCGCCTGGAGACGAGCCGGACTCAGACATTGAGAGGGAACCCGCAGTGCTCGATAGTGAAACAGCTTTTTAATTCAGACACAGAAGACGAGGACTTTGATGGATTTGTGGGAGAAGAGTGATTAAAATAATGTGTGTTTTGTCAAGTAGTAGAATAAACTTCAATTATAAATCAGCGTTTTGCATCCTTTACTTTTCTTGTAGATCGTATGTTTTAGCGAGTGCCTTATAATACGCTGCCGTACAGAATAAGTACCGTACAGAAATAGAGTCCGTAATTCAGACTGCGCCTTATAGTACGGTGCGCCTTTTACGTGGCTCAAATACAGAAATAGACCCCGTAATTCAGACTGCGCCTTATCCGGAAAATACATATATACTGTATATGTTACTTTGAGTATTTTTAATAGTTTGCGATATTAACGCTGCCCGGCATGGTGGCTTAGTGGTTAGCACGTTCACCTCTCAGGGCCAGGTATCTCCGGTTCGAATCCCAATCTGGGTGGAGTTTCCATGCTCCCTGATATACATATGCACTGTGTTTTCTACAACACCGCTGCAATCAAACGCAGATTTTCTTCAGGAAATGCATCTCTCTAGTTGTACTTGTTTTGCACAAGCCATTTGCACACGTGCACTTTATGTTGGGTTGGGTAGTTGCTGTTCTGTGTAGTACCGTGTTTCTAGAGAACACTGTTTCATTCCAATTTATATTGTTGGAATGACAAATAAAACACTCAAATACTTGATTAAACTTGTGCATCACATCAGCGAGAGAGCGTTAAGAAAATGATAAAAAGGTAAAGGTCAGTGTACCTGCATCTGCACCAGCAAAGCCATATCCATGAACATGTCGTGCAGCTCTCTAATACTGGACTCGAGCTTCATGATGTCTTTGTGACGAGACTGGATCTCGTCCAGCGCCTGACGAGTGATTTGGGAGTCGGAGATTATCTGGGGACGGACACGTTGAGAAGTAGAATAGAAACCAAGCATTATCCAGGCACCATAAAGAGTGACGGTAGCTGTTTTCATATCTCGATTATGGCTCTGATGATTGCATTAAACTCACATCAGAGGTAAAGATCGAGGCGTTTCCACTCTCCAGCATTTCCTCCAGGTCCTCGCTTGTGGTCCTCTTCCCAGCTGTAGAGACAAAAAGTGATTATCAATAATAAAAAATTACTAAAGACATGCATTTCTGAAGAAAGTGCAAGTGTGATTGCAGTTTGGTCATAGTGCATACATAAATATAGAAGCAATAGAGTGAATGAGGTAAAAAAGTGGGCGGTAATAGGGTGTCTATAAGCCATGGTCACATCAATGTTCAGGACAGTTTAGAACTGCAATGCTGTTGAGATACTAAACTGCATGGTAGCTCAGTGGTTAGGGCATTGGGCTATCAATATGAAGGTTGGGCTATCAATATGAAAGTTCAAATCCCAGGTCCACTGAAGTTACCAATGTGGGTCCTTGAGCAAGACCCTTAACCCTCATTGCTCCAGGGATGCTGTGATTAACCCTGTGCTCACCTTGTAAGTCGCTTTGGATAAAAGCGTCCAATAAATGACCAAATGTAATGTAAATGTAAACTATACTATACTAAAAATACTGTAAAAGTAAATGGGACAAAAAATGGGTGTGGCTGAGTGAGCGAGGGCACGTACTGTATATTATTAACATAAGCCGAAGTCACCTCAATAGAACAGATGATTTAGAGTCAAAATGGCGTCAATAACTCAAAAGGTGGACAAATGAATGTAAGTGAATGGGACCAAAAATGAGCGTGGCCGGGTGTGTGTGGGGGTGGACAATCAATCTGTGTTTGACACTTGGGACGTGGTGCATTTCGTCTTTGTAGCTCAAAAATTGACCGAGATACGCCACTTCAGATACGCAAAATCAGATTTTTCCCCATAGACAATAAACAGTGACGTTTATAACAGCATGTGTTTCCACTTGTAAAAGCTCCAGGGCTGTGATTCATGTTCGTATGAGTGCATGTGTGTTCAAGAGGGAAACTCGAGCCATAAAACTTGTGTTTATTCAGCTGGGAGATCTGAAAACTCGGTGGTAATAGAAAACCAGGACGGAGAGCAAACATTACGATGAGTACGACTGTTTTCAAACATGCTCATGAAGTATGAGGAGAAATCTGAATGCAGAACAGACTGCTGCAGGAGAAACATACTGTTCCTGGTGGGAGAGAGGAGATATTACTGACAAGAGAGAGAAGGAGGTGAGGAAGGGAGGAGTTGCTGAGAAATGTTGTAAAGACGGGAGGGACCGGATGACTCCAAAAATATGATACACGATCACATAGTTTGGTGTATATGACCATGTTCTGCAGGGAGCATGGTGGAGATTACTAAAAACCCATATATTCATTTTTTATCTTTTGCTTAATCCTCTACTAGGGTCGCGGTGGTGTTCTCCATGCCCATCCATTACATTTTACATTCATTACATTTACATTACATTTGGTTATTTAGCAGACACTTTTATCCAAAGCGACTTACAAGGTGAAAACAGGGTTAAACATAACAACCCTGGAGCAATGAGGGTTAAGGGTCTTGCTCAAGGACCCACATTAACTTCAGGGGACCTGGGATTTGAACCGCCAACCTTCAGATTGACAGCCCAACGCCCTGACCTCTGAGCTACCACTCCCGCCATCCCGGTGGGCCGATACACCCAGATACATACTCACTCAGATGCAAACACTAAATGGGGCAATTTAGAGCATTCAATTTAACTTGAATGTTTTTTGGACTGTGGGGAAAAAACTGGAGAATGTGCTAACCGCTTAGCCATCGTGTCTATATTTAACACACTCACATTAGAAAACCTTATGCACTATATATATATATATATATATATATATATATATATATATATATATATATATATATATATATATATACATGCATACATATATATATATATATATATATATATATATATATATATATTCATTCATTCATTATCTCCCGCTTTATCCTCTATTAGGGTCGCGGTGGGGTTCCCCATGCCCATCCAGGGGAGAACATCTCGGGCAGATAGACCCAGGACAGGGCGCCAATCCATCGCTGGGCACACACTCACTCACACAGACACACTCTATATGGGGCAATTTAGAGAACTCAATTGACTTGATCCATGTTTTTGGACTGTGGGAGGAAACCGGAGAACCCAGAGGAAACCCACGCAGACACGGGGAGACCACTAAGCCACCATGCCACCGCCATATATATATATATATATATATATATATATGGCGGCATGGTGGCTTAGTGGTCTACACACACACACACACACACACACACACACACACACAGGAAACCTTATGCACTATAGGTTTGCTAATGCGAGTGCGTAAACAGTTTTGTTCCCCATAATATTATACATATTTACACGTACATTTTGGTATACACAGACACAAAAACACAATCTCAGCACATTCTAAAATTTAAGCTTAATAATCATAGGCTACCATCTCAGAACCTTCACCTGTAGCTATTTTAAATAATTATTTTAAAAAAATAACGAAAACAAAATTCTTAAGTGACCAAATATCAAAATATCATAACACTTCACCATTAGCAAAAAACAGAGATCATTTTTCCCCAGTTTTCCAGTTCCAGAGCCCTGAGACAAAACTCCTCTTTAAGGCAGCAAATGTCAACGATATGTTTACATCTCTAGTTGTACACACAGAGGTCCGTCAAGACCGAAGTCTAATCTAAACCTACTGGACTTTTATTTGTAAAATTGGTGTAAACACAAAATTACTAGTAAACCAGGCAGATGATCTACTAGGTCCACTTGAGTCCTCATTGTTGTGTTACCCAGGAAACACCTACAACAGAGTCTCTGGTGACAGAGCGGCTTGTTTCACGTGTCACATGAACCTGGTGCTCATTAAACAATTCCCTCTGGGTCGTTCCCACACCAAGCCCCCATTCACACAGGTCTGCGGCAGGTGACATTTAAAAAAATGACAAAAAATGACAAACAGATTTGTGTGAAAAAGATGAAATCGCAGAGTGTTTACAGTTGAAACACTCAGCTGATTCATATTCTATATTTTTAATAACACAATATTTTGTTATATTTAAAAAAGATATTAATCAGTTGTAAAACTAGATAGATCCTTCCTGTGCAGAGTGCATGCTATACATATTATTATGTACATCACCTCAGTGTACGTTCTGTCTATTACATCAGCAGCACTGATCATATAGATGGACTTTGTAGTTCTACAGTTCCATTCTGTAGTCCATCTGTTTCTCAACAGACTCTATTTATTCCCTTTAATCTGTCCTCTGATGATCAGGACCCCCAGAGTGCAGGTATTATTAGGGTGGTGGATGATTCACAGTTCTGCAGTGACACTGATGTTATAGTACTGGTCTAAATTGTCCCATATAGTGTGTGTGTATGTGCCCAGAGATGAATTAGTGCCCTGTCCTGGATGGGCAGAACAACCACGACCCTAGTAGAGTACTAATCAAAGAAAAAAGAGGTTTTCTTTTGTTGAATTAATTAATCTTGTGGTGAAATTTTAAACTATCAAAAAAAAAATACGAAAAAAAAAATTATGCCCTAATATATATATATATATATATATATATATATATATATATATATATATATATATATATATATATATATAAATGAGTGTATGCCCAGCGACAGATTGAGCATAAGGAGCCTTGTATTGGATTAAGCGGAAGATAAGGAGATAAGATCAGAGTCTGATTTATTAATAAATTAGAAAGTACCCTGATAATTGGCTTATAGAAATATATGTAGATGGAACATTAAAACTGTGTTACATTCTATAACAGAACACAGGGCAGAAGTACTGTCAACTTAAGTCATGGACAGTTTTTATTTGATTTACCGTATTTTCCGGACTATAAGGTGCACCTAAAAGCCTAAAATTTTCCCAGAAATCCGACGTGCGCCTTATAATCCGGTGTGTTTTATACGTGTACTGAGTTCCAAAATCTATAAAAGTATTGTTGTGCGACCGGGTGGGTTTTCCACACATCGCCGCCCTGCTGATCTGTGACTCCATGCGCGCTCATCTCACAGAAAAGCCGAGTGAAGAAAATTAATTCGGAGCTTGCGGTCATTCCGGGAGGATTAAATAAAGAACTCCGACCGCTGGACATTGGTGTAAACAGCGTTTAAAGTGAAGTTGCGGGCGGCGTGGGAGCGATGGATGATAGACGGTGAACACACGTTTACTAAAACTCGGGAGGCGGAGGCGGGGCGAGTTACGCCACCGTCTGTGAATGGATTGTGGATGTCTGGGCTGAGGGTTCTGCTGTAACCGTCGTCCGAGCTTTCACGAAAGCCGGCATCGTCACTTTGATGGATTTGTGGGAGAAGAGAGATTAAAATAATGTGTTTTGTCAAATAGAATAAACTTCAATTATAAATCAGCGTTTTGCATCCTTTACTTTTCTTGTAGATCGTATGTTTTAGCGAGTGCCTTATAATACGCTGCCGTACAGAATAAGTACCGTACAGAAATAGAGTCCGTAATTCAGAATGCGCCTTATAATACGGTGCGTCTTATGGTCCGGAAAATACGGTACTCCAAAAGTGTGTGTGCTCAACAAATGGAACATATTTGAAAAATTGCCATGCTGGAGAAGCGTTGGTATGCCTGATATGAAGAATCTAGAACAGGTAGGAACATGTTGCGTTCTATTGGGGGAAGATGGTGAAGGCAAATGTTACTTACTGATCTCAAGCTGCCTTTGGATCCTGTTCATGCTGCGTTCTCTGAAGGTCACCTGAATATCATTGTATTCACTCATGACGTCCACAAACTTGCGGCTGAGGACGGCATGCTGAGAGGGAACAAACGCGTTGGGTGAGCGAAGAGAGCGCGTTATTGAAGAGAAATGAAAAATTCAGAACAGATTTAATCTCCACCTGAGTTCTCTGGATCCGCTCGGCCACAGAGGCATGATTGGCATCCTGAGGCAAGTTGTCCTTTATGGCTGAGGATGGAGGAGGCAGAGAAAAATGAAACCACTTTACACGATGGTCAACAAATTACACTCTCAACTGATATAGTCATGATGACTGCCACTCACATTTCAGTTTGGCCTGCACTGCTTTGGCATTTCTTTTAATTTCATCGCTCAGCTGCTCCAATTCGTCTTTGGTTCCTGAAATAAAGTTAGAACAACACTCTTATAACCGTGTTAGTGCACAGTGGTCTATCAACAGCATGCAACAGAACATTGCTGCAGACATGTAAGAACACAGAAATACCATCATCAACAGTAATCCATACCCCATTAAAAAGTAATCCATAACCCCAATCAGCTCTTAAGACTGAATGGAAAACAGAATGTTATGATGGCTGTGCTTTTTTAAAAAAAAAAAAAAAAGGGGGGGCATCATATAACGATCAGGTTTGATAATTCTGCAGTGTAGCTGGTCTGCTAAATGACTAAATGTATTCATTCATTCATTATCTTCTGCTTTATCCTCTATAGGGTAATTCAATGCCCATGAAATGTATACTGGGCAGATTATCATAGATCGCTGGGCATATATATAATTTCAAATGTTCAATTCAAATGTAAATATATATTTATCATAGGGCTGGAATATATAAATATGTTCTTATTTCATATGTTTTATTTATTCACAACCGATACAAAAGAGTTACATGTTTGCACCTGTTACTGTCCTTCAAGGTAGGTGCCAACGATGTGGAAAGCGTAGTATACGGTCAGCAGAGCCTGTTCTGTTAATGGTGCGAATGGAGCGGTCAACTGCCTGTCGAATCTCTGGAACAGTTCTGAAGCGAATGCCACGAAGTGGTTCCTTCATCTTCGGAATCAAATCAAAATCACAAGGACTTAAGTCCGGGGAGTATGGTGGATGGTACAATCCATGGATGTGCATCATTCTGCATGTGAAGCATTCGCTTTAGAACTGTTCCAGAGATTCCACAGGCAGTAGACCGTTCCATTCGCATCATCAACAGAACAGGTTCTGCTATCGGTATACTACGCCTTCCACATCACTGGCAACGGGTTCTACACAACGCTGGTGACTACCTTGAAGGACAGTAACAGGTGCAAACATGTAACTCTTTTGTATCGGTTGTGAAATATATATATATATATATATATATATATATATATATATATATATATATGCGCGCACACACAAAATATATATATAAAAATATATATAATATATATATATATATTATGGGGATTATTATAATATTATATATGTAAAACTGTTTACACACTCACACATTATATATATATATATATATTTTATATATATATATATATATATATATATATATATATATATATATATAATGTGAGTGTGTAAACAGTTTTGGTCCCCATAATATTATATATATTTCTATATTTATATATAAAACATATAGAAACATACATTTATATTATATATAAAACATATTTTCCTAGATTAAAAATGTTTGATTGTAGAGGTCAGTTTTTGTTTTGTTCTTTGTTTTATACCCCTACTGTATATATATAAATATATATAGTAAATATATAGTCAAAAAATATCTGCTCAAAAAAATAAAGGGAACACTTAAATAACACAATATAAATATAATATAAGTATAATATAAGTAAACCAATCTTCTGTGAAATCAAACTGTCCACTTAGAAAGCAACACTGATTGACAGTCAATTTCACATGATGTGACAACAGGTGGAAATTATTGGCAATTAGCAAGACACACTCAATAAAGGAGTGGTTCTGCAGGTGGACCACCTTCTCAGTAATCGGTGCTTTCTGGCTAATGTTTTGGTCACTTTTAAATGTTGGTGGCGCTTTCACACTCGTGGAAGCATGAGACGGACTCTACAACCCACACAAGTGGCTCAGGTAGTGCTGCTCATCCAGGATGGCACATCAATGCGAGCTGTGGCCAGAAGGTTTGCTGTGTCTGTCAGCGTAGTGGAGACGCTACCAGGAGACAGGCTAGTACACCAGGAGACGTGGAGGAGGCCTTTGTGCAAGGAGGAGCACTGCCAGAGCCCTGCAAAATGACCTCCAGCAAGCCACAAATGTGCATGTGTCTGCACAAACTCCATGAGGATGGTATGAGGGCCCGACGTCCACAGATGGGGGTTGTGCTCACAGCCCAACACCGTGCAGGATGCTTGGCATTTGCCAGAGAACACCAGGATTACCAAATTCGCCACTGGCACCCTGTGCTCTTCACAGATGAAAGCAGGTTCACACTGAGCACATGTGACAGACCTGACAGAGTCTGGAGACGCCGTGGAGAGCGATCTGCTGCCTGCAACATCCTTCAGCATGACCGGTTTGGCAGTGGGTCAGTAATGGTGTGGGGTGGTATTTCTTTGGAGGGCCGCACAGCCCTCCATGTGCTCGCCGCAGGTAGCCTGACTGCCATAAGGTACCAAGATGAGATCCTCAGACCACTTGTGAGACCATATGCTGATGCAGTTGGCCCTGGGTGCCTCCTAATGCAGGACAATGTTAGACCTCATGTGGCTGGAGTGTGTCAGCAGTTCCTGCAAGATGAAGGCATTGAAGCTCTGGGCTGGCCTGCCCATTCCCCAGACCTGAATCCAATTGAGCACATCTGGGACATCATGTCTCGCTCCATCCACCAACGTCACATTGCACCTCAGACTGTCCAGGAGTTGGCAGATGTTTTAATCCAGGTCTAGGAGGAGATCCCTCAGGAGACCATACTCCACCTCATCAGGAGCATGCCCAGGCATTGTAGGGAGGTCATACAGGCAGGTGGAGGCCACACACAATACTGAGTCTCATTTTGACTTGATTTAAGGACATTACATCAAAGTTGGATCAGCCTGTAGTGTGTTTTTTCACTTTAATTTTGTGTGTGACACCAAATCCAGGCCTCCATTGGTTAATAAATTTGATTTTCATTGATGATTTTTGTGTGATTTTGTTGTCAGCACATTCAACTTTGTACAGAACAAAGTATTCAATGAGAATATTTCATTCATTGAAATCTAGGATGTGTTATTTAAGTGTTATTTAAGTGTTCCCTTTATTTTTTTTGAGCAGTATATATATATATATATATATATATATATATATATATATATATATATATATATATATATATATATATATATATGGTAGCTCAGTGGTTAGGACGTTGGGCAATCAATCTGAAGGTTGTGGGTTCAAATCCCAGGTCCACTGAAGTTACCAATGTGGGTCCTTGAGCAAGACCCTTAACCCTCATTGCTCCAGGGTTGTTGTGTTTAACCCTGTTTTCACCTTGTATAAAAGCGTCTGCTAAATAAACAAATGTATGTAAATGTAATATATATATATATATATATATATATATATATATATATATATATATATATATATATATATATATACATACACATATATATATATACATACACATGCATACATACACATACACACACACACGTGTACACACACACACAAACACACACAAATACATAATTAAAATCACCATTTAATTAAGAAATCTGTAACAATACCAAAATACAGATGTGAATATTAATCTAAATGCTTTTAACGGAAAAGGAGAGGTTTCCTTTTGCACATTTCCTGTCAATAAGCATCTCTGTGTGTGTGTGTGTGTGCTGTGCTCGTAGTGTCCCATGGTCACATAAACCACAAAAGTGTTAGCTTACATTAAAACCGTGACAACAAAGGTATGTTAATGCAAATGCACACATGTGAGCGAGTGTGTGCATTGGAAGTGAACGGAGCATTCAGACAACAAACAAAAGCATCGCAGTGATGTAAGCAGCACTCTTTTAAAAGAACCAGATAAAAGGGTCACATTCACATGCTCCTAATATTAATCAGTCAATTTTGCCCTGTTTGACTAAAAACAACCTCTTGCTCTGAACTCTGGAGTTTCCTGTTATTTTCATTTCCTCATTTCAACTCTTTACAACATTTCCCTGTTTTGCGTATATTACCCCATTAATACTCAAATACAAATCTCACTACTTGAATTTTTTTTTTCTAATGACCTAAAAAAATGACCAAATGTATTTAGACACTCAAATTTTCCATGTTTAATTTAATTATTTAGAAGAATCATCAGAATGATCTTTCAGATCATTAATACCGTATTTTTATTGTTATATCAATATCGAATTACTGTATTTCTAATTAGGGCGGCACGGTGGCTTAGTGGTTGGCATATTCTCCTCTCAGCGCTAGGGATTCCCGGTTCGAATCCCAATCTGGGTGGAGTTTCCATGTTCTCCCCGTGTCCGCGTGGGATTCCTCCGGGTTCTCCGGTTTCCTCCCACAGTTCAAAAGCATGGATCAAGTCAATTGAGTTCTCCAAATTGCCCCATATAGAGAGTGTGTCTGTGTGAGTGAGTGTGTGTCCAGCGATGGATTGGCACTCTGTCCTGGGTGTGTCTGCCCAGCGCCCGAAATGTTCTTCCCTGGATGGGCAAGGGGACCCCCCCCCCGCGACCCTAATAGAAGATAAAGCGGAAGATAATGGATGGATGGATGGATTTCTAGTTACTGTTTACAACTTTGCACTTAGATACAATTATTGATTAATTATTATTAATAATATTATTTATTTATTTATTTATTATTTTCCGCATGATCCTAACAATTGGGATGGGGGGGCATTGAGGTGAACGTGCTAACCATTTTTAAAATGATTAATTTATTTGTTGATTTATTTATTAGTCATCATTTATGTTTTTTTATTAATTAATAATTATGTATTTTTCTTTATTGATTAATCCCTTATTGGTTATTATTTATGTATATTTGGTTTGTATATGGTATTGTATATGGTTTGTATATTTATCATACTTATTTTTATTAAAACTTTTATTCATTATTTTTTTTTATTTACAGGAGGCGCTCATTATTTTTAGTATGTGTCTACAGTGCCAACAAGTCCACTTCATTATAAACACATCACAGATGTGCTGAATCTTCATAGCATCCAATAATAACCATGAAACATTGCTGGATTGTATCTACATCCTCAGTAAAGTCATACATGCATCCCCTCTGTGTGATGTCTGCAATGCTGACTCACTATCATCGGGGTTTGGGGCAGAGAGAATGATGCAGTGCGTTTTCTTCACCTCGATCACCTGTGAGGAGATCTTCTGCAGAATACTCCTGATCTCCTCGACCTGAAACAGACAGACGCAGCCAATCTATTCATCCTACGTACTTGATATTGAATAAGATATCTGTTAATCACTCGGTGTGGGGTCAAGGTAAAGGGGGAGAAAAAGAAATTACTTGCACAACAGGGTAACCCAACACTTTTATGATGCAATTCCTGTAGCTGCTCGCATTCAGTACAAATCACTGACTCTGGCATACAGAACCATTTCTGGATCTTCCCCTTCCTACTTTCACTCTATCTTTTCAAAATACACTCCGACTCGTTCACTTCGCTCCAGTGATGATCGCTGCCTGGTGGTTCCACCTCACCGAGGAGCTGATTCTCACTCTGTGGCGTTCACCACTGCAGAATGGTGGAACGTTCTTCCCAACTCTGTCCGTAAGGCAGAATCACTAATAAGTTTTAAGAAACTACTTAAGACGCATCTCTTTAACAAATACCTGTTGTAGGAAGAAGAAAAAAAAAAAAGAAAAAAAAAAAGGGGGGGGGGGGGTGCAGCTTTGAATAACAATCAGGTTTGATGAATTTACAGTATAGTTGGTTTTCTCCTTGGCTTCTGACTTGTGGTGTTCTCATTTGTAAGTCGCTTTGGATAAAAGCATCTGCTAAATGACTAAATGTAAATGTAAATTCCCATTTGAAGCAAAGGGATGGACATGGGCGGCACGGTGGCTTAGTGGTTAGCATGTTCTCCTCTCAGCGCTAGGGATTCCCGGTTCAAATACCCATCTGGGTGGAGTTTCCATGTTCTCCCCGTGTCTGCGTGGGTTTCCTCCTGGTTCTCCGGTTTCCTCCCACAGTCCAAAAACATGGAACAAGTCAATTGAGTTCTCCAAAATTGCCCCATATAGAGTGTGTATGTGTCTGTGTGAGTGAGTGTGTTCCCAGTGATAGATTGGCGCCCTGTCCTGGGTGTATCTGCCCAGCGCCCGAAACGTTCTCCCCTGGTTGGGCATGGGAACTCCACCGCGATCCTAAGATAGGATAAAGCGGGAGATAATGAATGAATGAATGAATGAATGAATGGATGGATGGACATGATTGGGAAAGGGTTCTTGAAAGGAGGACATTTCAGGGAACAAAGGAACGCCCCTGGTGCAGGCCAAAGAGAATGGTTACGCATGCGGTGAGGGAGGACATGCATGTGGTTGTGGTAAAGCTTAAGAATGAAAGAATGCCTGAGACCAGGCAGAATATCACAAAATTTTTTATTACACAAGATTATATTAATCTCATCTTCCTCCACTTAATCATATTCTATGGTCACACAGCGAGGGGAGAGGGGGTTGCCCCACATGCACATCCAGTGAAGAATGCCTCGGGTGCCCAGGACACGACGTCAATCCATTGCTGGGCACGAACACACACAAGGTCTGCAGTCAACAGCGTCTGAGTCCGGACCCGGATCGCGGTCTGCCTATTAGTGACCTTTGCACTTCTAACCTAGATTTGAACATATTAATGTTATATTGGTATATAGAGCGGGGCGGCACGGTGGCTTAGTGGTTAGCACGTTCGCCTCTCAGCGCTAGGGATTCCCGGTTCGAATCCCCATCTGGGTGGAGTTTCCATGTTCTCCCGTGTCCGCGTGGGTTTCCTCCGGGTTCTCCGGTTTCCTCCCACAGTCCAAAAACATGGATCAAGTCAATTGAATTCTCAAAATTGCCCCATATAGAGTGTGTCTGTGTGAGTGAGTGAGTGTGTGCCCAGCGATGGATTGGCGCCCTGTCCTGGGTCTATCTGCCCAGCGCCCGAGACGTTCTCCCCTGGATGGGCACGGGGAACCCCACCGCGACCCTAATAGAGGATAAAGCGGGAGATAATGAATGAATGAATGAATGAATGGTATATAGAGCAGCACAGTGGCATCAAATCCCAAATCCAAAATCCCAATCGGGGTAGAGTTTCTATGTTCTCCCCGTGTCCACGTGAGTTTTCTCCAGGTTCTCCGGTTTCCTCCCACAGTTCAAAAACATGGATTGACTGCTGAAAATTGCCCCATATAGTGTGTGTGTGACTGTGTGTGCCCAGCGATGGATTGGCGCCCTGTCCTAGGTGTATCTGCCCAGTGCCTGAAATGTTCTGGTCTGGATGGGCACACCCCGACTCTAGTACAGGATTAAGCGGAAGATAATGAATGAAATCATGACACTATCATATTATGGTCTAAATATTGTGAGAACAGAACTAGGGGAGATGATTCTGGATGAGATTTAAGGAGGACTTTCAAAAAGGTTCATAAAACATCTATTTGTGAAAGGCATGACAAAATAATACTCATTTTATGCAAATCATTCACACATTGAAAAGAATATTGACGCTTCATGTGATCGATGTCGACAGGACTCTGCAAACCACGTGCACACCTTTTGGTCTTGCCCATCAATATATACATACTGCTCCAAAACATTTACTTAAATCATTAACGGATATTATGGGTCGGCCAATTGAACCCAATGACTTTATGGCCTTGTTTAATGTGACCCCCCCCCCCATTGATTTCCCTATCTGCATTAGAGGATAGCTTTGTGTCTATAGCCACTCCCCCTGCCAGACGATTAATATCTTTCTATGTGTAGTATACAGTTTTTATATGTGCAATACAAAATACACGCAATAAAACATATCATATGGTTAACTTGTGCAATATATGTCACCACGGCCACTTTACCTTTATCATTGTGTTTTATTCTTTAAATTTTAGTGACAAATTTTCTTTAAGAAGCACTTATAAAAATTATACTCTGATTCTCAGTAAAAATATTTTTTGCACATTATCCCTCTACAGAAAATGTAACATCTGCAATTTCCCCTCTGGGATCAATAAAGTATTCAGATTATGATATTGTGACACATCTTCAACCCACATTATGTGGATCCGAGAAACGTGCAATGTCCAGAAATTGGGAAAAGAAAGGGGAAAAAAAAAAAAAAAAAAAGATTTTATATATATATATATATATATATATATATATATATATATATATATATATATATATATATATATATATATATATATAAATATATATATGAATGAAAGAAGTCCCATATAACACTATAAGTAAAAAAAAAAAAGAAAGTTGCCAAAAAATAAATAAATATATATATATATAAATATAAATATATATATATATAATATATATATATATATATATATATATATATATATATATATATATATATATATATATATATATATATATATATATACTGTATATAGTGAGAATATTAGAGTGTATGTATGAATCTCCTCTGTGGCAGTTATCACTTTATGTGTGTGGAATGCATTGCCAGATCATAACGTATGACTCTGTTCAAAAATATACATTGCAGTCATGTACCTTCTGGAAAAAGTCCTGCATGTAACCCTCTCGATCAACAGTAACCACAGTGCTGCCATCTTCCTCGTCGCTGGGCCTCACCTGAATCCAAAAAAATAGGCAAACGGTCAGTAATTCATACACTACTCATATACAAACACAGCGAATGTTTGTATATTTGTACATTTGTACATTTCAATCTGCCAGAAGTTACTCACAATGTAACTCATTTATCAAATGCTGCTAAAAAAAAAAAAAACACAGGAAGAGAAAGGAAGGAAATCATCCAGCACTATAATGTCATCATACTTATTTAGTAGCACAGCGGACAATTTTAAACTGCCAGTGTGGAAGCTGCATCAAAAATGAGACCCTTTACTTTAGGATTTCCTTCAAAGTTCATAGAACATGGAAACTCCACCCAAATTGGGATTCGAACCTGGATCCCCAGCACTGAGAGAAGAACATGCTAACCCACCGTGCTGCCCAGTTTAAACATTAATAATAATAAATAATAATAATACATTTTATTTTCATAGGCGCCTTCCTGACCACTCAAGGACACTGTACAAGCAGGAAGAAAAAAAAAAAAAAAAAAAAAAAAAAAAATAATATATATATATATATATATATATATATATATATATATATATATATATATATATATATATATATATATATATATATATATATGTGTGTGTGTGTGTGTGTGTGTGTGTGTGTGTGTGTGTGTCAGGTCATAAAAGCAGTAATTGCTGGAAAAAGCAAACTGCATGAAGTTTGCATATTTTCCCCGTGTTCACGTGGGTTTCCTCCGGGTTCCCGGTTTCCTCCCACAGTCCACAAACATGGATTTAAGGTAAACTAAATGCTCTAATCCAGGGGTGCTCAATGCATTGATCATACACACAATGTACACACGCGTACACATTCACACACAAACAATGAGTCATTCCGAGTCTCGATCTCCATCACTGTGTAAGCGAACAGTCTCCCCCCCCCCCCCCCGTCTCACTCGCTGTTACCAAAACCGGCACGTGGCCACGTCTCCGTGCTTAAATCCGAAGCACTGCCTCCCGAATCACCTACATTAGATAGCTTCTGTTTTTACACTTTATTTGACTGACAAAATGAGTGAAGGACCCCCGCGACCCTAGTAGAGGATAAAGCAGAAGATAATGGATGGATGTTCTGTTTGGGGAAATGCAGGTTACAGTGATTGTTTTACGTTTGTGCTGTATAGTGTGTGTTTGGTGGTGTGAGTGTAACTAAAATCAGGTTTTCTCCGTGCTATTTGCTGGAATGTGTTTAATAAAAGAGCAATTCTTACAGATTCGACAATACTAACATGATGTGTGTAAACTGGTTTCAATATAAAAGCCTAAAAAATAGAGATTAACCCTTGTAGATCTCGATGACCTGTCCAATGGAAAAGTAGATCTCGGGCCAGAAAAGTGTGGACACCCCTGCTCTAAACTGTGTGTCTGTGTGAATGACTGTGCCCAGCAATAGATTGGCACCCTGTCCTGGGTGTATCTGCCCAGCGACCGAAATGTTCTCCCCTGGATGGGCATGGAGAACCATGACGCAAATTAAAGTTGATATGAAGAATAAACTAAACAGGACAGCAAGGTGGATTAGTTGTTAGAACATCCTCCTCTTAGCATTCGGGTTCCCAGGTTCGAATCCCAATCTGGGTGGCGTTTGCATGTTCTCTCTGTGTCGGTGTTGGTTTTTTCTGGGTTCTCCGGTTTCCCCCACCCCGTGACCCTAGTAGAGGATTAAGCGGAAGATAATGAATGAATAATTATAATAATAATAATGAGGGGGTCTTGTAGCTGTAGAACTACAAGTCCATCTTTACAGTAAGTGGAAATGATACAATGGAAAACACATGGAGCTAAAAAATAATAATTTTACCTTAGAAAATTTCCAGTGTGTTGGTTCTGTTATTTGTATTTAAGAAAGTGACAATGATGAAGCTCAGGACTTTTCCATCCCCCGATTTGCTTCAGTACATGTACAACATAACGATAAGCTAAGAACAGTTTCATCACTTTGGAAAAACATCCAACTGTGTTCCTCTTTTTTTCGAATTAATGACTGGTGAGTTTGATGTAGAATAAAACACTGTACTGTGGGAAATGACTAAAAAAATATCATGTAGGTTTATCAAGAGATAAAAACTGTGATGGTAAGACGACTGGTTCAGAGCATCGGCAAAACTGCAGTGATCAGCATTAACCAAGTGTTCCAAGAAATGAACACTGAGGAATCAGCGAAGGGGTCATGGCTGCTAACTACTGAGGCTTAAATTGCTGAAGATGTAAATGTTGGTTCTGAAAGGAGGATGTCAGAATACACAGTGCATCAAAGTTCCTTCCATATGACCAAGCCATGGTGCAGTTGCAGACTTGCGACCTGAAGGTTCCTGGGTTCGACTCCCGTCCCAACCAAGTACTATGGCTGAAAAGCCCTTAAGCAAGGAACCTAATTCCAATTACTGTAGACGCTGTCTACAAGGCTTTGGACATGTGTGCTCACTTAACTCAGTGTGTGTACGTGTGTGTGTTTCATTGCATGAATGGGTGAAATGTAGAGGACAAATCCCTCTGTGTGTGAGTGCAGTAGGGAAACTAGTGTGTTTATCATGCTGACCCAATGCCCACCCCTGAGGAACGCCGGTCAAGGCGCGCAGATGAATTTTAGATGTTGTACAGAAAATGGGTTTGTATTTGTAGGGAAGTATGCCGTAGGTTAGTAAAGAACCTAACCACATTTCGAGTTGGGTTTCTCCTTATGTTAGTAGCAAGTCCTCCATGCTGTATAAATTTAAGGGAAGTGACACTTAAAAGGTTTTACAGAAAAATTCCAGAAAAGAAGCACAAGAAGACTTCATCAGCAATATAAATACATTTAAATACAGAGGTATCATCACCGACGGTGGTGAGGTGGGGTGTCTATGCCTTAAAGATGTCACTGGAAAACATTGTTACAATAAAAAATTAAATAAATACACTTAATTAGACCACTGTTATAAAAGATAATTAAAAAAAAAAAAAAAAAAGCATATGTTTTTTTTTTTTTTTTTTTCATTTTCCATTATATGAAACAGGGTGGCACAGTGGCTTAGTGGTTAGCATGTTCTCCTCAGCGCTAGGGATTCCCGGTTCGAATCCCCATCTGGGCGAAGTTTCCGTGTTCTCCCCGTGTCCACGTGGGCTTCCTCCGGGTTCTCCGGTTTCCTCCCACAGTCCAAAAACATGGATCAAGTCAATTGAGTTCTCCGAGTTGCCCCATATAGAGTGTGTATGTGTGCGTGTCTGTGTGAGTGAGTGTGTGCCCAGCGATAGATTGGCGTCCTGTTCTGGGTGTATCTGCCCAGCGCCCGAAACGTTCTCCCCTGGATGGGCATGGAGAACCCCTACGCGACCCTAATATAGGATAAAGCGGAAGATAATGAATGGATGGATGGATGGAATATATGAAACAGCTTTTGTTGAGAATAATTTTATTACACATAAGTTAGGAGCCACGGTGGATTAGTGGTTAGCATGTTCTCCTTTTAGCGCTAGGGATTCCCGGTTCGAATCCCAATCTGGGTGGAGTTTCCATGTTCTCCACATGTCCGCGTGGGTTTCCTCCCACAGTCCAAATACATGGTTCAAGGTCAATTGAGTTCTCTAAATTGCCCCATATAGATTGTGTTTGTGTCTGTGTGAATGTGTGTGTGCCCAGTGATAGATTGGAATCCTGTCCTGGATGTATCTGCCCAGCGCCCAAAACGTTCTCCCCTGGATGGGCATGGGGAACCCCCCAGTGACCCTAATAGAGGATAAAGCAGAAGATGGATGGATGGATGGATGGATGGATGGATGTTGGTTTGTGATATAACATAAAACCAACATCATACTCAGCACACACATTTAATGTAAGTACCACAAACTGTCAGAAGTGAGCTCTACACTTTCATTCACAGGGTTCGCTTCCAAACCGTCTGTTAATCCCTATATAGGTTGGCTTCATAAGCAATTAATTGACCTTGTCACGCCGTAATAAGTGCACTACTGAGGTGATAGGACAGCTGTTTGACACTCGACCGCGTTAGCGTACCTGTAGCTAACAGTGTATCAGGATAACGTTGGAAAGTTGTTTTTACACCACAATTGTGTCGTCGTGTAGTTAAATGCTATATAAACGTTTGCTTACCGCTGCTTTTAAATCCGCCAACCGGTCCCTCATTCCACTTTTTGTTCTTCAAAAGTCTCGAACAAACAATTATTTGGCTGCTACCCGAAAAAGACGCTCCGCTTCGATCGAAATTCGGAAGTCCATCCCAAACCGGAGCGAAACATCAGCAAGAGGTGACAGAATGTTTGTTACAAACAGCGAACGCACGAAGATGGAACGAAACCCAAAGCGATATGATAACCGATGAGTTCTAGAGCGATAAGAACTAAAGAGAGGAGAACCCGAATGAGGGAGGACAGAGGTAGCGGGATGGGATGAGACGCCGACACGCGCCTGCGCGCTCACACGGGTCTCGTGCTCGCTTCCTCAGAGATGGAACCAGAGCTGGACTAGAACCAAAAAGATGATCTAGAACCAAAAAGGGACTGGCATTCTAAGCTCAGACCGGCCCAAATGACGTCATAATTTGAATAATATGAAAAGTTGGAATAACAAAATAACGTTGTGGGAGGAAAAATAAGTGAGAAAAAAAAAACTACAAAGCAACTATTTTTGAAGTTTTATGAATCCTCTACTGTCCACAGAGTGTAATGGAACGCCTTTGGAACGCTGCTTGTGGTGGCTGTCATAGCGATTTATACACGTGGGTCTCGTGCTGAAGGAACCAGAGCTGGACTAGAACCAAAAAGCTGGACTGGAACCAAAAAGCTGGACTAGAACCAAAAAGCTGGACTGGAACCAAAAAGATGGAGTAGAACCAAAAAGCTGGACTGGAACCAAAAAGATGGAGTAGAACCAAAAAGCTGGACTGAAACCAAAAAGCTGGACTAGAACCAAAAAGCTGGACTAGAATCACATAGGGACTGGCATTCTAGGCTCAGACCGGCCGAAATGACGTCATAATTTGAATAATATGAAAAGTTAGAATAACAAAATAACGTTGTGGGAGGAAAAAAGTGAGAAAAAAAAAAAACTACAAAGCAACTATTTTTTTTTAAGTTTTATGAATCCTCTACTGTCCACAGAGTGTAATGAAACGCCTTTGGAACGCTGCTTGTGGTGGTTGTCATAGCAATAATAGCGATTTATACACGTGGGTATCGTGCTGATGGAACCAGAGCTGGACTAGAACCAAAAAGCTGGACTGGAACCAAAAAGATGGACTAGAACCAAAAAGCTGGACTAGAACCACATAGAGACTGACATTCTAGGCTCAGACCGACCCAAAGACATCATAATTTGAATAATATGAAAAGTTAGAATAACAAAATAACGTTGTGGGAGGAAAAAAAGTGAGAAAAAAACTATAAATCAACTATTTTTTAAGTTTTATGAATCCTCTACTGTCCACAGAGTGTAATGGAACGCCTTTAGTACGCTGCTTGTGGTGGTTGTCATAGCGATAAATAGCGATTTATACACGTGGGTCTCTGGACTAGAACCAAAAAGCTGGACTGGAACCAAAAAGTTGGACTAGAACCAAAAAGCTGGACTAGAACCAAAAAGATGGATTAGAACCAAAAAGCTGGACTAGAACCAAAAAGCTGGACTAGAACCAAAAAGGGACTGGCATTCTAGGCTCAGACCGGCCCAAATGACGTCATAATTTGAATAATATGAAAAGTTAGAATAACAAAATTATGAGTAATAACGTTGTGGGAGGTAAAAAAAAGAGAGAGTGAGAAAAAAACTACAAAACAACTATTTTTGAAGTTTTATGAATCCTCTACTGTCCATGGAGTGTAATGGAACGCCTTTGGAACACTGCTTGTGGTGGTTGCCATAGCGATAAATAGCGATTTATACATGTGGGTCTCGTACTCGCTTCCTCAGAGATGGAACCAGAGCTGGACTAGAACCAAAAAGCTGGACTAGAACCAAAAAGCTGAACTAGAACCAAAAAGCTGGACTGGAACCAAAAAGCTGGACTGGAACCAAAACGATGGACTAGAACCAAAAAGATGGATTAGAACCATAAAACTGGACTAGAACCACAAAGCTGGACTAGAACCACATAGAGACTGACATTCTAGGCTCAGACCGGCCCAAATGACGTCATAATTTGAATAATATGAAAAGTTAGAATAACAAAATTATGAGTAATAACGTTGTGGGAGGATAAAAAAAAAAAGAGAGAGTGAGAAAAAAAACTACAAAACAACTATTTTTGAAGTTTTATGAATCCTCTACTGTCCATAGAGTGTAATGGAACGCCTTTGGAACGCTGCTTGTGGTGGTTGTCATAGCGATAAATAGCGATTTATACATGTGGGTCTCGTGCTCGCTTCCTCAGAGATGGAACCAGAGCTGGACTAGAACCAAAAAGCTGGACTAGAACCAAAAAGCTGGACTGGAACCAAAACGATGGATTAGAACCAAAAAGCTGGACTAGAACCAAAAAGCTGGACTAGAACCAAAAATATGGACTAGAACCAAAGGGGAATGGCATTCTAGGCTCAGACCGGCCCAAATGACGTCATAATTTGAATAATATGAAAAGTTAGAATAACAAAATAACGTTGTTGGAGGGAAAAAGTGAGAAAAAAACTACAAATCAACTTTTTATTGAAATTTTATAAATCCTTTACTCTCCAAAGTGTAATGGAACGTTCCCAACACCTTTGGAACCAGAGCTGGACTGGAACCAAAAAGCTGGACTAGAACCAAAAAGCTGGACTGGAACCAAAACGATGGACTAGAACCAAAAAGCTGGACTGGAACCAAAAAGATGGACTAGAACCAAAAAGCTGGACTAGAACCAAAAAGGGACTGGCATTCTAGGCTCAGACCGGCCCAAATGACGTCATAATTTGAATAATATGAAAAGTTAGAATAACAAAATTATGAGTAATAACGTTGTGGGAGGTAAAAAAAAGAGAGAGTGAGAAAAAAACTACAAAACAACTATTTTTGAAGTTTTATGAATCCTCTACTGTCCATGGAGTGTAATGGAACGCCTTTGGAACACTGCTTGTGGTGGTTGCCATAGCGATAAATAGCGATTTATACATGTGGGTCTCGTACTCGCTTCCTCAGAGATGGAACCAGAGCTGGACTAGAACCAAAAAGCTGGACTAGAACCAAAAAGCTGAACTAGAACCAAAAAGCTGGACTGGAACCAAAAAGCTGGACTGGAACCAAAACGATGGACTAGAACCAAAAAGATGGATTAGAACCATAAAACTGGACTAGAACCACAAAGCTGGACTAGAACCACATAGAGACTGACATTCTAGGCTCAGACCGGCCCAAATGACGTCATAATTTGAATAATATGAAAAGTTAGAATAACAAAATTATGAGTAATAACGTTGTGGGAGGAAAAAAAGAGAGAGTGAGAAAAAAACTACAAAACAACTATTTTTGAAGTTTTATGAATCCTCTACTGTCCATAGAGTGTAATGGAACGCCTTTGGAACGCTGCTTGTGGTGGTTGTCATAGCGATAAATAGCGATTTATACATGTGGGTCTCGTGCTCGCTTCCTCAGAGATGGAACCAGAGCTGGACTAGAACCAAAAAGCTGGACTAGAACCAAAAAGCTGGACTGGAACCAAAACGATGGATTAGAACCAAAAAGCTGGACTAGAACCAAAAAGCTGGACTAGAACCAAAAATATGGACTAGAACCAAAGGGGAATGGCATTCTAGGCTCAGACCGGCCCAAATGACGTCATAATTTGAATAATATGAAAAGTTAGAATAACAAAATAACGTTGTTGGAGGGAAAAAGTGAGAAAAAAACTACAAATCAACTTTTTATTGAAATTTTATAAATCCTTTACTCTCCAAAGTGTAATGGAACGTTCCCAACACCTTTGGAACCAGAGCTGGACTGGAACCAAAAAGCTGGACTAGAACCAAAAAGCTGGACTGGAACCAAAACGATGGACTAGAACAAAAAAGCTGGACTGGAACCAAAAAGATGGACTAGAACCAAAAAGCTGGACTAGAACCACAAAGCTGGACTAGAACCACATAGAGACTGACATTCTAGGCTCAGACCGGCCCAAATGATGTCATAATTTGAATAATATGAAAAGTTAGAATAACAAAAATATGAGTAATAACGTTGTGGGAGGTAAAAAAAAAAAAAAGAGAGTGAGAAAAAAACTACAAAACAACTATTTTTGAAGTTTTATGAATCCTCTACTGTCCATAGAGTGTAATGGAACGCCTTTGGAACGCTGCTTGTGGTGGTTGTCATAGCGATAAATAGCTATTTGTACATGTGGGTCTCGTGCTCGCTTCTAGTCCAGCTCTGATGGAACCAGAGCTGGACTAGAACCAAAAAGCTGGACTGGAACCAAAAAGCTGGACTAGAACCAAAAAGCTGTACTGGAACCAAAACGATGGACTAGAACCAAAAAGATGGATTAGAACCAAAAAGCTGGACTAGAACCAAAAAGGGACTGGCATTCTAAGCTCAGACCGGCCCAAATGACGTCATAATTTGAATAATATGAAAAGTTAGAATAACAAAATAACGTTGTGGGAGGAAAAATAAGTGAGAAAAAAATTACAAAGCAACTATTTTTGAAGTTTAATTAATCCTCTACTGTCCACAGAGTGTAATGGAACGCCTTTGGAACGCTGCTTGTGGTGGCTGTCATAGCGATTTATACACGTGGGTCTCGTGCTGATGGAACCAGAGCTGGACTAGAACCAAAAAGCTGGACTGGAACCAAAAAGCTGGACTAGAACCAAAAAGCTGGACTGGAACCAAAAAGATGATCTAGAACCAAAAAGCTGGACTAGAACCTAAAAGCTGGACTAGAACCAAAAAGCTGGACTAGAACCACATAGAGACTGACAATTCGACGCCTAATTTGCATAATAGTAAATTTGCATCTATGTGAAACTTTAGAATAACGAAATAATGTCATGTTATGTTTTGGGAGGGGCGGCACGGTGGCTTAGTGTTTAGCACGTTCGCCTCTCAGCACTAGGGATTCCCGGTTCGAATCCCCATCTGGGTGGAGTTTCCATGTTCTCCCCGTGTCCGCGTGGGTTTCCTCCGGGATCTCCGGTTTCCTCCCACAGTCCAAAAACATGGATCAAGTCAATTGAGTTCTCCAAATTGCCCCATATTGAGTGTGTCTGTGTGTGTGTCTGTGTGAGTGAGTGTGTGCCCAGCGATAGATTGGCGCCCTGTCCTGGGTGTATCTACCCAGCGCCCGAAATGTTCTCTCCTGGATGGGCATGGGGAACCCCACCACGACCCTAATGTAGGATAAAGCAGAAGATAATGAATGAATGAATGTTTTGGGAGAGAAACAATTACAAATCAAGGTTTTAAGTTTTTTTAATGGAACGTTCTCAAAACCTTTGGAACACTTTGTGCGGTGGTTATCATAGCGATAAATAGCGAGGTCCCCTGTTCCTGTCCTCAGAGATGGAACCAGAGCTGGACTGGAACCTAAAAGCTGCTCTGGCATTTTAGGGTAATAATGATGTCACAATGTAAGGCCTAATTTGCATAAATCGATTTGCATCTATTTGAAACGTTAGAATAACGTTGTGGGAGAGAAAAAAAAACTACAAATCAACAAATTTTTGTGTTCTGAATCCTTTTCTGTCCACAGTGTAATGAAACATTCCCAACAACTTTGGAACGTTGAGCCGGGTTGCTCGCCATAGCAACAAAACTAGTCACTTAGAACGTCAGATCATTTTTGGATTCCACAAATAGGTTCAGATGAGAGAAATGTGGCGTAACACTGGAATGTTGAACTTTTTATGGAGTTATGGAGACAAAAATGGACAAAAAGACTGAGTTTGCAAAACAAGTCACAAATGTACACCCTGCAAACTGAGATGTGTGTCTGCATTTGAGCAACTGCTGCATACCCCACAAATCAAAATCCACAAATGTAATTTGTAACAAATGACGATTAAAAGAAAGATACAAAGAAAGGTATAAAACAAAATCTCATCTTCTGTTTAATCCTGTATTAGAGTCTTGGGCACATACACTATATGAGGGCAATTTAAAGCAGCCACTTCGCCTTAAAGCAGTGCTTCTCAAATAGTGCGGTGCATCGGGGGGCGCATAACAAGAAATCACAGAGCAAGTGATATTAAGTGTACTGAATAAACCCTCAAGAGACAACATGGAAAAATATTTAACAGAGACGAGGAGAGAAAGACAGAGAGAGACGAAGATAATGAGAGCAACAAAAGTCAACTGAAAACTAAATGTCGAAGCGAATGTAGCGCCTGGCTTCACTGTAACTGTAACTTCACTGTAACTGTAACTTCACTGTAACTGTAACTTCACTGTAACTTCACTGTAACTTCACTGTAACTGTAACTTCACTGTAACTGAGGTGGAGACGAAGAAAGACCGGTGTGTCCTCTGTGTCTTTAAATGTTAGCAGCGGACAGCGTGAAGTCAAATAAATGAAGGCGTCACTTAAAGACATTACACCCCAATCACACTGATAACCACATGAGTTTTTAATCGTAAACGTGACGAGTATAACCAGCAATCATCCCGTTTTATGAAAGCTGCTCCAGAAAAGCTGCAAAACGGACGCGTTGGAGACATTAGTTCAGACTTCCTTAAAAAAAAAAATAATAAAAAAAACAGCACAAATTGTTGTATTCATTTTTGTTTTGTAGTTTAAAGTGTTAATAATAAATTGAGCTACTGAATGAATGTTGCTGATGAATTTGAATTTTATAATTCTTTATTGATTTTATTTCATTTCATTTTTCAGTATCAAATTAAGTCAGTTCAAAAATGTTTCACGTTTAAATAAGGATTTTATTCGTTTCTGTTACAAAATAAAAAACAAAGTTAATAAAATGATTCTTTGTTCTAAGTTGATCTATATTTCTGTTTTGTTTTCTTTATTGTTAATAAGGAGACATTGTTATAAAAGAGGTGAACTTTTAACAAATTTATAAACAAATCATACTACAGTGGGCGTGTAAAAATAATTTATCCCATTTTTGATAAATTTGGGGGGATAAATCATGTGGGGGGGGGGTGAGGTGAGTGTGTGTGTGTGTGTGGGGGGGGGGGGGGCGCAAAATGTTTTCTTCTTCCTAGGGGGGGCTTAACAGAAAATAATTGAGAATCACTGCCTTAAAGTCATGTTTTTGGACTGCGTGAAGAAACCGGAGAACACCCACATGGACACAGGGAGCACATGGAAACTCCACCCAGATTGGGATTTGAACCCAACACTGAGAGGTGGATGCTAACCAGCCATTGCGCTGCCCTGCTGTTTATATTAATTTATTTAAGTTCAGGGCGGCACGGTGGCTTAGTGGTTAGCACGTTCGCCTCTCAGCACTAGGGATTCCCGGTTCGAATCCCCATCTGGGTGGAGTTTCCATGTTCTCCCCGTGTCTGCGTGGGTTTCCTCCGGGTTCTCCGGTTTCCTCCCACAGTCCAAAAACATGGATCAAGTCAATTGAGTTCTCCAAATTGCCCCATATAGAGTTTGTTTGTGTGAATGAGTTTGTGCCCAGCAATAGGTTGGCGCCCTGTCCTGGGCCCAGTGCCCGAGACGTTCTCCCCTGGATGGGCATGGGGAACCCCACCGCGACCCTAAGAGAGGATAAAGCAGAAGATGATGAATGAATGAATGAATGAATATTTAAGTTCAAGTTATTTATTTATATAGCGCTTTTTACAACAGTACATTGTCACAAAGCAGCTTTACAGAATGAAAAACCTTTAAACCCCCAAAGAGCATATTAATCTGTTCCATTAATGTTACAGGGCGGCACGGTGGCTTAGTGGTTGGCATGTTCTCCTCTCAGCACTAAGGATTCCTGGTTTGAATCCCAATCTGGGTGGAGTTTCCATGCTCTCCTCCTGTCTTAGTGGGTTTCCTCCGGGTTCTCCGGTTTCCTCCCACAGTCCAAAACATGGATCAAGTCAATCGAGTTCTCCAAATTGCCCCATGTAGAGTGTGCATGCATGTGTGTCTGTATGAGTGTGTTTCCAGTGATAGATTGGCGTCCTGTCCTGGGTGTATCTGCCCAGCGCCCGAAACGTTCTCCCCTGGATGGGCATGGGGAACCCCCCGCGACCCTATTATAGGATAAAGCGGAAGTTACATGATTTAAAATAATGAGCAACATGGTGGTTTAGTGGTTGGCATGTTCTCCTCTCAGCGCTATGGAGTCCCAGTTTCGAATCCCAATCTGGGTGGAGTTTCCATGTTCTCCCCGTGTCTGCGTGGGTTTCCTCCAGGTTCCTCCCACAGTCCAAAAACATGGATCAAGGTGGTAGTTCACCGGAACTACATGTTGTTTAGAAGCAATAAGGCATTTGAACTTCTGCGCTGTGTTGGACCCAACACCTTCTCCTTTCCATGACTTATTCATAATGATGGCCTCTTGTGCCTTATTGCTGTATGAACATTTATTTGTCCTTGTAGGATAAGTACATTCCTTAGCTTTCGGTGTTGGTTCACCATTTGCGGCAAAAAACACTAAGGAACGGCAAAATTTCATAATGGAATATAAATACTGATGGACATGGACACACTGACCATGTATGCTCCTGGAAAAAAGTAGATCCCACACCTGCTCCTGAAAGCCAAAATGATATTCATTCATTCATTCATTCATCTCCCGCTTTATCCTCTATTAGGGTCGCGGTGGGGTTCCCCATGCCCATCCAGGGGAGAACGTCTCGGGCACTGGGCAGATACACCCAGGACAGGGCGCCAATCCATCGCTGGGCACACACTCACTCACACAAACACACTCTATAGGGGGCAATTTAGAGAATTCAATTGACTTGATCCATGTTTTTGGACTGTGGGAGGAAACCGGAGAACACCCACGCAGACATGGGGAGAACATGGAAAGTCCACCCAGATGGGGATTCGAACCGGGGTGCTACATTTCCCAGACGCTAAAGTGCTGAGAGGCGAACGTGCTAACCACTTAGCCCCGTGCTGCCCTCTTTTATAACAATGTATCCTTTTATGATAAAGTATTGTTTTTTATTAACTTTGTTTTATAGTTTTAACAGAAACGAATGAAATTCATTAAACGAGAAATATGTTTCTGACTGGCTTTATCTCATTCATTATTATCTCCCGCTTTATCCTCTATTAGGGTTGGGGGGGTTCCCCGTGCCCATACAGGGGAGAACGTTTCGGGCGCGAGCAGATACACCCAGAACAGGGCGCCAATCCATCGCTGGGCACACACACTCACACAAACACACTCTATATGGGGCAATTTTGGAGAACTCAATTGACTTGATCCATGTTTTTGGACTGTGGGGGAAAACCGGAAACCGGAGAAACCCACGCGGACAGAGAACGTGGAAACTCCATTGGGATCGAACCGGGAATCCCTAGTGCTGAGAGGAGAATTAACCACAAATGCCGCCGGCATTTCAGAAAAATGAAATGAAATAAAATCACAAATCAAATGATCAGCAACACTAACACCTTAACCTACGAAACAAAAAAGAATACAATTTATGCTGTTATTTTTATATATATATATCAAAAAAATGAAGTCAGAACTCATGTCTCCAACGCGTCCGTTTTGCAGCACAGCTTTTCTGGAGTAGTTTTCATAAAGCGGGATGATCGCTGGATACTCGTCACGTTTACGATTAAAAACTCAAGCGGTTATCAGTGTGATTGGGGTGTAATGTCTTTAAGTGACGCCTTCATTTATTTGGCTTCACGCTGTCCACTGCCAACATTTAAAGACACAGAAGACACACCGGTCTTTCTTTGTCTCCACCTCAGTTACAGTGAAGTTACAGTTACAGTGAAGTTACAGTTACAGTGAAGTTTTAGTTACAGTGAAGCCAGGCGCTACATTCGCTTCGACATTTAGTTTTCGGTTGACTTTTGTTGCTCTCGTTATCTTCGTCTCTCTCTGTCTTTCTCTCCTCGTCTCTGTTAAATATTTCTCCATGTTGTCTCTTGAGGGTTTGTTCAGTAAACTTAATATCACTTGCTCTGTTATTTCTTGTTATGCGCCCCCCACGCACCACACCCCCAATATTTGAGAAGGACTGGGTTAAGGAACTAGCCATGCAACCTGAAAATCCCTGGTTCGATTCCCAGACCCATCAAGTACTATGGCTGTAGTGCCCTTGGACAACACCCTTAACTGCAATTGCCCACCACTTGTGGCACGTGTGAGTACATTAGGCAATAGGGGTGAGCTGCAATATTCGCTGATTCGATTCGGAGAACCGTAGTCGACTATGAACCTCATAGTCGAATGTACCATTTTGACCACATGGGGGCGCCCATGGCTGCTGCCATGGCATTAGTTTTTACATGAAATGTCTTTGTTTTCGTTATATATATAGCCTTTTGTCAAATAAAATCATCCTAATTTCTAGTTTTATTTTTAGGTTTTTCCTTTGAATTGGAAAAAGTCCAGAATGGGGATCCCATTTACGGTGCTCTAGAAAAACAAGTAAAATATATTAAAAAAATATTTAAAAAAAAACCACGCTTATAGCGCCATCTTGTGGTGAAATTTTAACTGATTCGACTATCAGTCGACTATAGGGAAAATCTGACGAATCAGATTCGACTATGAAAATCCTTAGTTGAATACACCCCTATTAGGCAATATGGAACACTTTATTAATTGTATAAAGAACAAAACAAATCTACATGATGGCAAAAAAAGAACATAATTCTGACTCTCAACACCAAACAAGCGTCTCTCACTCTGTACTGCCAGCTTACATTACAGCATGACTCTCTAGCATTTGGGCTAAATGGGTGTCCATGTGCAGACACACTGTAGGTCATTCCCGGTCAGACCGTAGGACCTCATTGTAGGTCACACCGGGAATCCCTAGCACTAAGAATCGAACGTGCTAACCACTACAGTCATTTTTGGATTCCACAAATAGGTTCAGATGAAATGTGGCGTCACACTGGAATGTTGAACTTTTTATGGAGTTATGGAGGCAAAAAGGGACAAAGAGGCAGCACGACCCCCCTCCCCCCCCCCAACACACACAGTGAAGCGAGCACATGTGCCCGGAGTACTTGGGAGTAGGAATCGAATTGGGGACCTTCATGTCACAAGGCTGGTTCCATAACCTCAAGCATACTGCCCCATGTTTTAAATCTGCCCCATTATGCCTGCATAATGTAAAAGTGAGCACCAAGGTGCTCTAAATGTGTTTGTTGCGTATAACAATATGAAAAACCAATATTCAGTAAAATAGAACTTAATTTCACTGTCGCTCAATTGTTACGCATCATACAGCAGAACGTTGCAGCTCAATGCTGAAGTCGTAACTTCAAGCCTCACATAGAGAACAAGCTTCTGGTTAAGGAACCAGCCCTGCAACCTGAAAATCCCTGGTTTGATTCCCAGACCCATCAAGTACAATGGCTGTAGTGCCATTGGACAACACCCTTAACTGCAATTGCTCCCCCTGGGGGCAGTGTACAATGCTGCCCACCACTCCGGGCACAGGTGCTCACTTCAGTGTGTTGAGTTAAATGTGAAGAACACATACCTGTGTGTGTGTGTGTGTGTGTGTGAGTACATTAAGCAATATGGAACACTTTATTAATTGTATAAAGAACAAAACAAATCTGCATCTGTAGTAATCTACATGATGGCAAAAAAAGAACATAATTCTGACACTCAACACCAAACAAGCGTCTCTCACTCTGTACTGCCAGCTTAGATTACAGCATGACTCTCTAGCATTTGGGCTAAATGGGTGTCCATGTGCAGAAACACTGTGGGTCATTAGCATAATAATGGCCACCAAGTGGAACATAGCTAGATAGAAATATACATCATACATCAAAAAAGTCAATTAATTAAATTAAAAACAGCAGACAGAGCGCAGATTTGTTGTTAAACAAAATTATCAAATTAGTCTTATTGTGTGCAATTGTGAAAAAAAGGCAAAAGTTTTCACTCAAACTAATATTTCCTTGTTTTGTTTTCGGCCGAAAACTTCAAGGTATCACTATATATAAAGATCCAAAAGTTCCAAAGAGTGCAACTGAGAATGCTCACATTTAATCCAACACATCAAGTACATGTTATGCTTCTCATTATAATATATTATTGTATGCTTCTCATTATAACATAAGCAGTTTGTCAAGAAACAAAATTTAATTACAGCTAATCCTGCGTCAGTCTAACGCATCCAAGTAAAATATAGGCAACAGCCAACCAAATACGAACAGAGGCTAAACTTCAGCAAAACGTCTTAAACGGCCTCATTCATCCGACAAAGAGAAACACAAAGAGCAAAGCAAACATTACTAAACTATTGTAACACACTGAGAATTCTCTTTTTTACTAAGTTGAACAGAAAAAGCTCATTCTAAAACGTTCTTCACTTTTTTCTAAATCAAATCTCCTCCCGCTAAAACAAATGCTGCAGTTCCGTTTGCTGCAGTAATATGGAGGCATTTACAGATAGTACAGCAAGTCATCCAAGCTGGCGTTGGGCTCCCTGTGGATGCTCTGACCCACCAAGAACGCCAGTTTGTGGGCATACTGACAAGGAGCAGGAACCCGCACGATGCCCTAAAAAACAAAGATAAATAGTTTGAAAAATTAATTACAAGTTAATCTAGATTACTTCCATTTATAAATATTCAGACTACAGTATTTTAATATATACATTAACACGCACTAGCCACTTTATTATGTGCATTCATTGTTTCTCCATTTACAATATAGATTGACTTTGTAGTTCTATAATTTTATTCTGTAGTCCATCTGTTCCTCTACATCAGTGATTCTCAATTATTTTCTGTTAAGCCCCCCCTAGGAAGAAGAACAATTTTTCGCCCCCCCCCCCCCCCCCCCCGTACATGACAAAATGGGATGAAAAAGTATTTTTACACGCCCACTGTAGTATGATTTGTTTATAAATTTGTTATAAGTACAGCTCGTTTATAACAATGTATCCTTATTAACAATAAAGAAAACAAAAAAAGAAATATAGATCAACTTAGAACAAAGAATCATTTTATTAACTTTGTTTTTCTAACAGAAGCGAATTAAATCCTTATTTAAACGAGAAACATTTTTGAACTGACTGCATTTGATACTGAAAAATGAAATGAAATAAAATCAATAAATAATAATAAATTCAAATTCATCAGCAACATTCATTCAGGAGCACAATTTATATTTTATTTACTTTAACCTACAAAACTAAAATGAACACGACAATTTGTGCTGTTTTTTTTTTAAAAAATTTTTAATCAAAATAAGGAAGTCAGAACTAATGTCTCTAACGCGCCCGTTTTGCATCACAGCTTTTCTGGAGCAGTTTTTATAAAGCGGAATGATTGCTGGTTATACTCGTCACGTTTACGATTAAAAACTCAAGCGGTTATCAGTGTGAACGGGGTGTAATGTCTTTAAGTGACGCCTTCATTTATTTCATGCTGTCCGCTGCCAACATTTAAAGACACAGAGGACACGCCGGTCTTTCTTCATCTCCCACCTCAGTTACAGTAAAACCAAGCGCTACATACACTTTCCTCGTTTTAGTTTTCGGTTGACTTTTGTTGCTCTCATTATCTTCGTCTCTCTCCGTCATCCCTGTTAAATATTTCTCCATGTTGTCTCTTGAGGGTTTGTTCAATGCACTTAATATCACTTGCTCTGTGATATCTTGTTATGCGCCCCCCCAGGCACCGCCCCACTATTTGAGAAGCACTGCTCTACATACATTGTTCATTTCCTTTACTCTGTTCTCTGATGATCAGGACCCCCACAGAACAGGTATTATTAGGGTGGAGGAATCTCTGTGCGCCGAGCGAGTGGCAGCACGTCTCAGCAGCTCCTGCTCATTTGCTCATCGAGCATGTTTTACTTTATCTTTATTTTTAAATATTTCTCTCTTTCTATACACTGTTTTATCGTGTATATATAGATTTCTAATTCTATTTAAATTTTTCCTAGTTTTTTTAAATCTCTTTCTAATGACCCAAATACCCCTCACCTTTCTTGAATTTCCCCATTGTGGGACAAATAAAGGTCTATCTTATCTTATGATGGGTGTATTAGCTCAGTGATTAGGTGTTGGGCTACCAATCTGAAGTTGTTGAGCTTAAATCCCAGGACCACTGAAGTAACCAACGTGGGTCCTTGAGCAAGACCTTTAACCCTCATTGCTCCAGGGATGCTGTGGCAGACCCTGTGCTCGCTTTGGAAGTCTGCTAAATGACCAAATGTAATGATGGCGTGAGTGAATCCCTGTCCAGCAGCACTCACTGCTGGGTCTGATCCACTTGTACCATCACAACACACACACACACCACCACCATGTCAGCGTCACTGCAGTACTGAGTAACTGACCCTCTGTGGGGGTCCTGATCATCACATACAAAAGCGGCCTAACAAAGTACACGGAGAAACAGAACAGAATGTAATCGTAGAACTTCAAAGTCCATCTATATCAGGCATGTCCAAAGTCCAGCCCGTTAAGATTCCAAATGGCCCAGGCTTATAATGTGATATTTATGGCTCGCAAGATCTGTCAGAACAAATAAATAAATCAGCACGACTCTAATACCATGTTTGCCTCTGGCAGAATTATAGGCATATCGTCAGATATTCAGAGGCCGCTAGGGGGCAGCAGAGGTGTAGCTTTTAATGATTTCTCATTAGCCTGCAATGAAAAAAGTTTTTTTTTTTAATGATGTCATGAAGACAGCATGAACTTGACAGTGCAGCTTCTCAACCTTAAACTTAAATGAAATACCTTAAATTATAAGTAATTTATACAGATTGTTCTCTGACTCCACTCATTATCTTCCGCTTCCTCCTCTATTAGGGCCGCGAGGGGGTTCCCCATGCCCATCCAGTGGAGAACGTCTCGGGCGCTGGGCAGATACACCCAGGACAGGGCACCACTCACTCCCACAAACACACTCTATATGGGGCAATTTGGAGAATTCAATTGACTTCATCAATGTTTTTGGACTGTGGGAGGAAACCGGAGAACCTGGAGGAAATCCACGGGGAGAACATAGGAACTCCACCCAGATTGGGATTCGAACCAGGAATCCCTAGTGCTGAGAGGCGAACGTGCTAACCACTAATCCACCGTGCCGCCCTATTCTCTGACTCTCCAGGTATAAAAGAATTGTGTCTTTAGAGTTGTTTACGCCCGAGTTGCTTATATTTGGTTACATTGCCATTTGAAAAATTTAGGTAATTGTGACAATGAAAATTGTTTTATAAAAGGTGCATAATTTGTGCTGAAAAAATATAATGAACTATTGGCCCGGGGCAGCTTTACTTAATCGAATTTGGCCCTCTTTGCAAAAAGTTCAGACTATTGTGTTTAGCTGTTATATCTGCAGGAGGTAATATCTCTGTCACAGGTGCCTGGGGCACCTGTCCCTCATTTGTGTTACTCATTGTCTCCGTTGGGTGATTGGTTTATTTTGTGCACTTGACTGGGTGTTTTTTGTATTTAGTTTCCGTCTTCCATTTTCTCCGTGCACGTCTTTGTTTCGGTAATATCCCGATGTTAGTTCGTTTGTTTCGTTCCCCCCTTCTGTTGGTGTCCCTACACCATTTTTAATAATAAACCCCGTTTTGTTTTTATGCCCTGTGTCTCCGAACTCTCCTTCCGCGCTCAACCACGGTACGGCGCTGCACAGTATCCCCGTACAGGTTATATCTGTGGGAGCGTTACTTCTAGCGGACCGGTGTACGCATTCTTCTCCGCGTAGCCGTTCCAAGGAAACGCTCACAAGGCGCAAGCGGCGTACACATTCCCTCCCATTCCTAACAACCTCAAACCCAAAATCCAGATTTAATGTGTCAAAATCATTCCCCAATATATGATGTTAGATTTTCACTGCAAGTGGTTTATTTGTTCTATGCCTTAATGTTAAAGTACACCAGAGGCACTGAACTGAATAAATATTAATATAAACTGAAAAATCTTCACATCTTAGGCCAGGGGTGCTCAATACGTCGGGTGTCCGGTCGATCGCGATGGGTGTTTGAGGAAAAAAAAAAACACGCATCAGCCCTTTTTTCACAGCACAGTATCGGAAGCACTTACACACGCATTTTAACACACTATGTGATTCATTCCGAATCGCAATCTCTGAAAGCAAGCGGTCTGCCCCCCCCCCCTCGCTGTTCCCAAAACCGGCACGTGGCCACGCCTCGGTGCCTAAATCCGAATCCCCATGCCCATCCAGGGGAGAGCGTCTCAGGAGCTGGGCAGATACACCCAGCACAGGGGGGCAATCCATCACTATGCACACACTCACTCACACAAACACACTCTATATGGGGCAATTCAGAGAATTCAATCGACTTGATCCATGTTTTTGGACTGTGGGAGAGAACCGGACAACCCGGAGGAAACCCACGCGGACACGGGGAGAACATGGAAACTCCACGCAGATTTGGATTCGAACCGGGAATTCCTAACACTGAGAGGAGAACGCGCTAACCACTAAGCCAATACTAACCCCAATACTAATATGATGTGTGTAAAAAGGTTTCAATATAAAAGCCTAAAAAATGATTAACCCTGGTAGATCTCGATGACCTGTCCAATGGAAAAGTAGATCTGTGGCCAGAAAAGTGTGAGCACCCCTGTCTGATCAGGTCACTAAAACCGTCCGTTCTTGCAGAAGTTTTCTTTACATCATGAGGAAGGTCAATTATAAATCACTTTGGATAAAAGCGTCGACTAAATGTGAAAATTCTCTTTTTGAACCTTTTGGCTTAGAGTTGAAATAAAAGTGCATCTTTACCTGCCAGTTGTAGTACATGTGGCAGAGTTTATAGGTGAGTCTCTGCATGTGATCGGGTTTGAGGCCACTGCTGTCGAACACCACGTTGTAGTGAGTGGGTGAGACGCTGCCCATGCGGACAGCCTGACTCACAATGAAGAAGTCGTACCTGCCGAAGCACAGAATCATCAGACATTTACAGTACAGTACATGCACAATAGTTTCACGTTTAATAAAAAAACATGACCACAAAGGGTGGCACGGTGGCTTAGTGGTTAGTACGTTCGCCTCTCAGTGCTAGGCATTCCCGGTTCGAATCCCAATCTGGGTGGAGTTTCCATGTTCTCCCCGTGTCCGCGTGGGTTTCCTCCGGGTTCCTCCCACAGTCCAAAAACATGGATTCGAGGCAAATTGAATGCTCTAAATTGTAGGGCTGTATTCAACTAAAGATTTTCATAGTCGAATCTGATTCGTCAGATTTTCCCTGTAGTCGAATCAGTTAAAATTTCACCACAAGATGGTGCTAAGGGCGTAGTTTAAAAAAAAAAAAAAAAATTATATTTTACTTGTTTTTCTAACAAAAGAAAACCTTTTTTTGTTTTTTCTTTTTTTTCTTCTAGAAATTAGGATGATTTTATTTGACAAAAGGCTATATATATAACAAAAACATTTCATGTAAAAACTAATGCTTAGCAGCAGCCATGGGCACCCCCATGTGGTCAAAATGGTACATTCGACTATGAGGTTCATAGACGACTACGGTTCTCCGAATCGAATCGTCGAATATTGCAGCTCACCCCTACTAAATTGCCCCACATACAGTAGAGTGTGTTTGTGTGTGAGTGTCCAGTGATAGATTGGTGTCCTGTCCTGGGTGTATCTGCCCAGCGCCCGAAACGTTCTCCCCTGGATGGGCATGGGGAACCCCCCCACGACCCTAATAGAGGATAAAGCAGAAGATAATGGATGGATGGATGACCACAAAGGACGATCAACCGCAGGTAAACGTACCACTCTGGCCGTGTGACTTCCGTGTCGATGACTGTTCCTGGTGGGGGATTGGCCAGTTTGCTATTCAAATAAGCAAAAAACCTGGAGGCGATCCGCTTCGTCACCACCACCACTGTCAGTTTGGGTCTGTGGGCAGAAGGAAACGTAAACGAACATCCTAGTGCAGCCACAAAAATTTAAAACAAAGGCTGTGCATGAAGGCTCACGCGTAATTCTCGCCCATGGACTTGATAGACTGCATGATTTGAGGTACTTCATAATTGACCACGCTCTGCAGCATGCCGTCACCCACGCCGTCTCTGTAGACAATGATGCGTGAGGGTAGGCATTTGTTATATTTGAAGTAGGACTTCAGAGCACCTAAGGAAAAAAAAAAATATGACACAAACACATGACGCTGCAACCCTGATTTACAAAAACAAACCCACACACCGCTCACAACATGAGCATCTTCACATAATAAAATCAAGAGCATTAGATAATTAATACCCTGCAACGCCACTTTGACACCATCGATGATTTCTTGACCACGGCTCTGCAGGACACACTTTGAATACCACCTTAAAGAAAAAACAAAACCATTTAGACAACGATGCTCCTGCCAAGCACAAGACATCAACCGCAAAACACGGAGTTTTCTTCTTTAAATTAAAACCTGACAGCTGCATCCATAATTACCTACTAGTAACTAGGTGCTCGCCTGGATCCAGTACACACTGCTCGATTGATAACAGTCTTCTAGTAGGTAAGTACCGTATTTTCCGGACCATAAGGCGCACCGTACTATAAGGCGCAGTCTGAATTACGGACTCTATTTCTGTATTTGACTCACGTATAAGGCGCATCGTACAATAAGGCGCAATCTCAATTACGGACTCTATTTCTGTACGGTACTTATTCTGTACGGCAGCGTATTATAAGGCACTCGCTAAAACATACGATCTACAAGAAAAGTAAAGGATGCAAAACGGTGTTTTTTCTACTACTTGACAAAACCCACATTATTTTAATCACTCTTCTCCCACAAATCCATCAAAGTCCTCGTCTTCTGTGTCTGAATTAAAAAGCTGGTTCACTATCGAGCACTCCGGGTTCCCTCTCATCAATGTCCGAGTCCGTCTCGTCTCCAGGCAGCCGTTCGGCAACGATGCCGGCTTTCGTGAAGCTCGGACGACGGTTACAGCAGAACCCTCAGCCCAGACATCCACAATCCATTCACAGATGGTGGCGTAACTCGCCCGCCGCCGCCTCCCGAGTTTTAGTAAACGTGTGTTCACCGTCTATCATCCATCGCTCCCACGCCGCCCGCAACTTTACTTTAAACGCCCCGTTTACACCAATGTCCAGCGGTCGGAGTTCTTTATTTAATCCTCCCGGAATGACGGCGAGCTCCCAATTAATTTTCTTCACTCTGCTTTTCTGTGAGATGAGCGCGCATGGAGTCACAGATCAGCAGGGCGGCGATGTGTGGAAAAAAACCACCCGGTCGCACAACAATACTTTTATGGAATTTGGAACTCAGTACACGTATAAGGCGCACCGGATTATAAGGCGCAAGTCCGATTTCTGGGAAAATTTTAGGCTTTTAGGTGCGCCTTATAGTCTGGAAAATACGGTACATAGTATTTATGCAAACTTGTACACACTCAGACCATCAAACTTGCAAAGTTACTCAATGCCAGAGGCCACGCAACCACTGCAAATGATCCACTATTCATGAAATAAATAAAATATCATTTTAATTCAAAGCCATAATTATTCTATTCTCTATCCATCCATTATCTTCCGCTTTGTCCTCTACTAGGGTCCCCATATCCATCCAGGGGAGAACATTTCGGGCGCTGGGCAGATGCACCCAGGACAGGGCGCCAATCCATCGCTGGGCACACACATTCTATATGGGGCAATTTGGAGAATTCAATTGACCTTTTTGGACTGTGGGAGGAAACTGGAGAACCCGAAGGAAACCCTCGTGGACACGGGGAGAACATGGAAACTCCACCCAGATTGGGATACGAACGTGCTAACCACTACGCCACCCAACCGCTTATTCTAAAGCTTATTCTATTTTTTCCAAATGTTTTTTCTCCAAGTTTTTAAACCTGACCCAACAAATTTTCCAGGGTGGTGGAGCATAAAACCAAGTGTCAGGGTTGGGAGTGTTACGTCACTCCCCCGTTTTCATTTCGGTTTTTGGCCGTTCCGGGTTCCCGTTGGTAGGGCCCATCCCCTTGAGCTGGGATTGGGTCCTACCTAATCACATGTGGCCTGCTGACTACACTTAAGTGCGCATGCGCCATTGTATGTCGGTATATGTTTTACATATACTCACATTACTTTGGGGTAGGGCTGCAACTAACGATTATTTTGATAATCGATTAATCGGTCGATTATTTTTTCGATTAATCGATGAATCGGATAAATTAAAAAAAAAAAATTCCATGTCTTTATATTTAATCATTTAGCAGACACTTTTATCCAAAGATGTATGTTTTTCAGTAAAATTATTCTATAGTATAGTATTATAAATAGTAATTTTATTCAAAATGTTTAAGTTAACATTTTCTGTAATTAATCAAAAGCACAATAAAAGAAATAATGTATCATCTAAACATCCCTCACTAACAAAAGTCAACTCCAAATAACACATGATACTCAGTTGCCTTCAGTAATGAACTAAATATTGTCTGTTCTGTAGCCTGTTGTAAAAAAATCATTAACAAATGAATTAATCAGCTATGGAAAAAAAAAAAATGAACAAATTAGCCAGTTAACAAAAAAAAAAAAAAACTCGTGTGAAATTTTAATTGGACACCGGGACATAAGGCTGCTTTGCACACCGTGTACAAGGCTTCCCCTGTTTGTCTCGACGCGGTCTGAAAGCGGGGGGGGGTTGCGCCGCGCGCAGTGTCCCAGTGCCGGGACATTTAAAGCCGTGTACTTTTACGCCGTGCACGTGTGCGCCGTCAATCCCGCGTGCTGCTATTGCTCCGCTAAAAACCAGGACATGTCCTCACTTTAAAAAATAAACCGGGACGCCCGGGACAGGACGTTCCTATAACGGACGTTAAGACACGTTCTCTATCACTGTTATTATCCAGTTAACAACCAAACACAGCATGACGCTGCTCTGCCGGTCTCACAGTGTTACAATTTACTTCAGAACTAAAAAAGCTCGGGATGTTGTAGAGATTTATCTGCTGTTCAGCTTCATCCTCATCAGTGTTTATTTCAGGAGCTGTATCACCGTGCTGCTGCGCATGTTCGCAGAGCTGCATGTTCTACGTTCTTTAGTTTCAGCGTTGGCTGTGTTTCATTTGTAGATTTATCAACTTGTTTTGCAGACTCCGCCTCGTTCTGTTTAACCCGCTATTATTTTCCAGCGTTATTGAAGCGCTACATGTGACGTAAGCGGTTGTGACATCGCGAGTAACGCGGAAATCGCGCGACCCAACGAATCGATAATGGAAATTCATTATCGATACTTTGGATAATCGATTTTTATCGATTTTATCGATTCGTTGTTGCAGCCCTACTTTGGGGTAGTGTGTGTTATTTGCGTTTGGTGTCACGTCGCCTTCATCTCAGCTCGGATTATTCTTCTCATTTATTAAATATTGTTTCTACTACTTGGTCGCCTGGCTCGCTCATTCCACGACATCACAACGCACAGTCCCGCCTCTGGACGGTTTGTGACACCAAGTCTGCTCAAACAGTTTTCGAGCACTGGGTAGGTGAAGTCCTTACACACTTCTAAATCCCATCATAAAACTGCTTAGGGTGAAAACAGCGATGTAAATTTAACAAAACATCACAGACACACCACAAAAATATATGGTCCAGCCAAAGCATGAGGATGCAGTTCACGGGTGGCCAAAGTATAACACCATCACACTTGGGTGGATGTGCTTGGGTCACCTAGGGTTGTTACTTTACTGTCAAATTATTTACTTAGATGTGGTCAAAATATTAGGGTGGCACGGTGGCTTAGCGGTAGCACATTCGCCTCTCAGTGCAAGGGATTCCCGGTTCGAATCCCAGTCAGGATGGAGATTCCATGTTCTCCCCATGTCCGCGTGGGTTTCCTTCGGGTTCTCCGGTTTCCTCCCACAGTCCAAAAACATGGATTCAAGGCAAATTGAATGCTCTAAATTGTAGGGCTGTATTCAACTAAATATTTTCT
The DNA here is from genome assembly GCA_019802505.1 of Corydoras sp. C115. NCBI lineage: Eukaryota > Metazoa > Chordata > Actinopteri > Siluriformes > Callichthyidae > Corydoras > Corydoras sp. C115. The sequence goes on from JAFMOC010000131.1 coordinate 257,137, forward strand.
AGAAATTAGGAAGATTTTATTTGACAAAAGGCTAAAGATCAAGGTCAAATGAATTCTCCAAATTGCCCCATATAGAGTGTGCTTGTGTGAGTGAGTGTGCCCAGCGATAGATTGGCGCCCTGTCCTGGGTGTATCTGCCCGGCACCTGAAACGTTTTCCCCTGGATGGGCATGGGGAACCCCACGTGACCCAAGTAGAGGATAAAGCGGAAGATAATGGATGGATGGATGGTCAAAATATTAATACCACCCCACGTTGAACTATTAGGACATCAACCAAATAGCAACCACACTCTGACAAGCCATTAACTTGTTCACAAGCTTTGTGGTTGCAACTTATTGCAACTTGTAGTTGTAACAATCCGACCAACTTGGCTGTTACTATTAAAAGTCTGAGGACTAATTAGGTGAGTATGAATAATGCAAGTGCCAGTATACTTCAAAGATGACACATTATAGACTTTAATCAGTATCATCCAGAGTAACAATGATATGAAGTCCAGAGCAACAATAGATAAAGCTTATAAAAAATGTATATATCAAGTCCAAAAAAAACAATCCCCAACAGCTCCAACAGTTCGAGGTAATGAAGTCCAAAAAATAAAAAAATAAAATAAACACACACATCTCAAAGACAGGGCCCAGCCATACAAAGAAGAAAAATCTTTTTTATTCTTATTTAATCTCATTTATTTTTTTGTAATCCTTTCCTGTTCCCCAAACCAGGGTTCACTTTCACAATAAACGTCATCCCCCCAGGAATCAACAGGAAGGGATTACAAAAAAATAAATAATATATATAAAATATACCCACACCCCTATGAAGGGAAAACACACCCACAATATGGAAAATTAAGAGGCCACCACTCCTCCCAACACATCCCAATGAACAGCCTAAGGATTTTAAGGACTTTATTCCATGGGGTCACCTAAATAACACTATCAGGAAAGTAAGTGTTACTATTTAAAGATCGGGATCCCAAAGGTCTCCTAGTTCTGGTCCTTAAATCTGATTGGCGGAGTTATTTTTCCAGCCATGACATTACTGACAATAATGCACACCACGTACCTCTTCACATTTTAAGAAGGATATTCCAGATGATTAAACAGGCCATAGGTTTCAAGCAATAAGGGGAAGAAAAAGGATCTCTGCTGCTAAAAAACTTCTTTTTAAGTTGAATCATGAGACAGTGTGCTGCAGTTTCACTTTAAAATGGCTTCTGATTCAGTAGGCCATCTGAGAAATGTGTCTACAGTGTGGTAGGTAGGAAGCCATTTCAGACTTCTTAAATAATTTATCAAGGCTATTTATTAGACAATCAAACCATAACAGATTTTTTCGGAGCAATGTGTTATTTTAATATTCCAGTTTTTATACAACCTAGGACAGCATCAGAGGAAGTGAAAAGAAGAAAGGACTCTTACCTGGACATGCCCTGATTAAGGCTGGCCACCAGAGCACCAATCGATCTTTTGCCTGCAGCAGTGTCATGATAACAGTCAATTCCCACAATCATCAACTGCTTCAACTAACCAGAAAAAAAACAATCAGAAAATTGCTGCATACACATCACAGTTCACCATCTAGCGAAAAGAACACCAACACTTAAAACAAAAATTTTAATTACTCATGTTTAAGATCGACACGGTCATCCTTAATTTATTCTACACCAACAGACCTATAAACCTGCAGGTTAATCTTTTGACATACTAGCATTAACAACTGTACTAACCAAAACACTTACATTTAAACACTGCAAATAGGTCCAGGGTTTTATATATATATAGGCGGCACGGTGGCTTAGTGGTTTAGCATGTTCTCCTCTCAGCACTAGGGATTCCCGGTTCGAAACCCCATCTGGGTGGAGTTTCCATGTTCTCCCCGTGTCTGCGTGGGTTTCCTCCCACAGTCCAAAAACATGGATCAAGTCAATTGAGTTCTCAAAATTGTCCCATATAGAGTGTGTGTGTGTGCCCAGCGATGGATTGGCGCCCTGTCCTGGGTCTATCTGCCCAGCGCCTGATGAATGGGCATGGGGAACCCCCCCACGACCCTAATAGAGGATAAAGTGGGAGATAATGAATAAATGATATATATATATATACATACACACACACACACACACATATATATACACATATATACATACACACACACACACACAAATACATTCATACATACACACACATACATATATTCTGTATACTGAGTATGGAGAGAAAGAGCGATCTCAATGCAAACCGGGATCTCAATGCTCCATAGTTCTCCTCCCATCTTGCAATTAATCTGCAGGGCAAGCTTGGTGGCTACAGTCATCAGGGCTTGAGGTTTGCTGAGGGTTCGAGCCAACACACATTGGCTGGGTGTAGGACAGTCCACACACAGGTACTTCTTCACACAGTCATATTTGTCTTTACGGTTGGTGGGCAGAATCACAACCACCTACACACATTAATATGCACAAAATAAATCCTCCTGCTACAGGAAAAAAAAGCATACACACACATGGCTCAAAACATGGTTCATTTTTTTTCTCCCTCCTGAGCTTAATTTAATGTACCAACCAGAAATGGCAAAGCTTAGTACATGCTTCGAGTCCTGTGACATTTGCCATTGCACCTTTACACACTGCCTCTCATAAGACGCTGCCACTTGGCAATGACAAAAGAAGGTAAGTGCTACTTACCCATTCTGTATACATGCAAAGACAATCACATGATTTTTTTTTAAATTGATATCAGTGGAGAAAATTTGCCTTCTGAAACCTTAGCCCCAACCATGGACAGCTGTAATATTATAGGTTTTTAATTGCTTGGATTACTTTGTGATAGGGCGGCACAGTGGCTTAGTGGTTAGCACGTTCTCCTCTCACCGCTAGGGATTCCCGGTTCGAATCCCCATCTGGGTGGAGTTTCCATGTTCTCCCAGTGTCCGCGTGGGTTTCCTCCGGGTTCTCCGGTTTCCTCCCACAGTCCAAAAACATGGATCAAGTCAATTGAGTTCTCAAAATTGCCCCATATAGAGTGTGTATGTGTCTGTGTGAGTGAGTGTGTGCCCAGCGATAGATTGGCACCGTGTCCTGGGTGTAACTGCCCAGCGCCCGAGACGTTCTCCCCTGGATGGGCATGGGGAACCCCCCCGCGACCCTAATATAGGATAAAGCAGAAGATAATGGATGGATGGACTTTGTGATACATCATTGAGTATTATACATTGGGTAGTTCTGGTCCTTAAATCTGATTGGTTGTGAAGTGGTCAGAGGTGTGCTTATTGTCATTATTATTGTCACGTCAAGACAAATGACTCATATCAATGCGATGTGAGCCTGATAAAAGAAAAACTTTTTGAGAAGAATATTCCACATTATTAAGCAAGCCACAGGTTTCAAGTTTGTTTGTTTGTTTATATTCTTAGGTTATTTATTTACAGGGCAAGGTTAGGTATGCATCTAGATGTCAGTACTACCGTATTTTCCGGACCATAAGGCGCACCGTATTATAAGGCGCAGTCTGAATTACGGGGTCTATTTCTATATTTGACCCACCGCACTATAAGGCGCAGTCTGAATTACGGACTCCATTTCTGTACGGTACTTATTCTGTACGGCAGTGTATTATAAGGCACTCGCTAAAACATACGATCTATAAGAAAAGTAAAGGATGCAAAACGCTGATTTATAATTGAAGTTTATTCTATTTGACAAAACGCACATTATTTTAATCACTCTTCTCCCACAAATCCTTCAAAGTCCTCGTCTTCTGTGTCTGAATTAAAAAGCTGTTTCTTTATCGAGCACTCCGGGTTCTCCTCTCATCAATATCTGAGTCCGTCTCGTCGCCAGGCGGCTGTTCAGCAATGATGCCGGCTTTAGTGAAAGCTCGGACGACGGTTACAGCAGAAACCTCAGCCCAGACATCCACAATCCATTCACAGACGGTGGCGTAACTCGCCCGCCGCCGCCTCCCGAGTTTTATAAACGTGTGTTTACCATCTATCATCCATCGCTCCCACGCCGCCCGCAACTTTACTTTAAACGCCCCGTTTACACCAATGTCCAGCGGTCGGAGTTCTTTATTTAATTCTCACGGAATGACGGCAAGCTCCGAATTAATTTTCTTAACTCTGCTTTTCTGTGAGATGAGCGCGCATGGAGTCACAGATCAGCAGTGACGGTGAAGTGTGGAAAAAACCACCCGGTCGCACAACAATACTTTTATAGATTTTGGAACTCAGTACACGTATAAGGCGCACCGGATTATAAGGCGCACGTCCGATTTCTGGGAAAATTTTTAGGCTTTTAGGTGCGCCTTATAGTCCGGAAAATACGGTAGTTTAGTTTATATTTGAAACTTCAATCCGGTGATTTTTAGGTAGGCTAGGACTTTTTTTTTTGTGTTTGTGGGTTTCAGTGCTTCCTTCAATGTCTGTGGTATTTTAGTAGAACGTCGGTGCAGTAAATATTTAGTGCATTCTACTAGTAGATGTTACACAGTCAGGGGTTCAGGTTTCAAGTGATATGGAAAAAAGGATCTCTGCTGCTGAAAAACGTTAAGTAGTGCAATGCCCTGGACTGGGTAACTCACCATCTGAATCTCTGCTCCCACATTCTGCTGCAGAGATCTGAGCAGAGACTCCTGACGGTCCTCATATTCGATCCTGTTTAAAAAACTTATCAAAGTAAACTCACTTGCACAGGGTACAAAGAAAGAAATAACCAAAGAGTGCTGACTTACATTCCGGCTCTCTGTAGGCGCATGCCCATTGGTCCTGCCACCTTGTTGAGTGTTTGAAGAAGAGAGTGCGCAACATCCCCATTACGACGTGTGTAGAACATCAGCCAATTTTCCATCGGTATCGAGCTGATCAGAGGAACCCCACGCATCTCCTTAGACCAATCTGCGGTCCATGGGCTATACTCGTACTGCACAGAGATGCACACACTAAACTACACGCAGCAGTGTGATAAGAGAACATCCTGTACAGGTGTGCTGTTGCTGCTCCCACCGCTCTAGATCCCTGAAGGATCCTCTCTGGAGGAAGCACCCGTCCGTTCAGGCCCAGCAACTTGTTCTCAAAGCTTAGACCCCATGTACTCAGTTCTTTCTGAGCTTCCGCATTACTAAGAAGTGAAAAGTAACAAAATGTTTGTGTTATATATAATACTCATATAATAATACTAATGTTTACTCATCTCAATCCTATCTACTGAAGCTTGGAAATTCAATATTACCAATACTTTGTAATATTCCAAAAGTATTATATATTATAAATTATTATATATAGTATTACATAAATGCAATTTATTCTTTAATTATTCTTTTAATAAATAAATCACAATATAAATATAATTTAACTGCTTTGTAGGCATTGATTTTAAAATAGATAAGATTTGAAATGTCAATTTTTAGTATTTAGTCTAAAGAACACTTAAATAACTTTAAAATGTTTAGGGAAAAAAAAGGTCATTTTTAAATCCCTAATGCTGAAATTAAGTATCAGATTTAAAAAAATTAAGAATTGAATAAATAAACAAGACTTAATAACTTCTTTCTTACTTGCCAATGTTTGAAATGAATTTGTTAAGGCGAGCCTCTCTCTGCTCTGGGGTCAGTCGGGTGTGAGCAGACAGATCCTTCATGATGTTAAAGTCGGTCCGCATCTTATCGGTCAGACCTAACAGTGTTAACAAAATTCATGGAACCCCTGCAACTGTTTGACTCACAAAACAAGCCTGCACTGCGTATTGACCCATATACTGACCTGTGAGATAGCACAACTCTGGGATGAGCAAAGCGGGCCCCGGTGGAGGAGCGCCTGATGGACCCATTCTTCTAATCTGACTAATCAGCAGAACTTGGTTACCGTCAGTTATGTCCAGACTGTATTGCTGTTAAACAGAGTACATCTTAGCATCCCATAACCAGAGGTATTTTTACTTACAAAACACAAAAAACAAAAATGATTGCTGACACTCCCCCCCCCCCCCATGTGTATATAAAGGTATTTGGGTCATATTTTATCTTCTTTATAAACATTTAGCTCCATATATTGCGAAAAATGGCTTTTTTTTTTTTAACAATCTAATCCTTGATATAAAGTGCAGACTAAAGCATTTAAACAGAGATTCTGCTATTTTGTTATTAATCAAAATTAAATAAAAAAAAATAAACAAAGCAAAAAGGCTTAAAGTTACAATTAAACATGTCATGTTTTCCTGCAGGGCGACACGGTGGCTTAGTGGTTAGCACGTTCGCCTCTCAGCGCTAGGGATTCCTGGTTCGAATACCAATCTGGGTGGAGTTTCCATGTTCTCCCCGTCTGCGTGTCCGCGTGGTTTCCTCCGGGTTCCTCCCACAGTCTATGGATCAAGTCAACGAGTTCTTTAAATTGCCCCATATAGAGTGTGTATGTCTGTGCGAGTGTGTGCCCAGCGATAGTTTGGCGTCCTGTCCTGGGTGCATCTGCCCAGTGCCCGAAACGTTCTCCCCTGGTTGGGCATGGGGAACCCCCCCGCGACCCTAATAGAGGATAAAGAGGAAGATAATGGATGGATGTTTTCCTGCACATTTGTTTGATAAAACCACAAAAGGAAGAAGCAAAACAGTAGTTTAAAGGGTAAAGCCTCATGCTCAAATATCAGGGGTTCTAGTCCCCATCGGGATGTCAGTCTTTATAGATTTTATACTATGAGTTTTTGTGCCATATTATTAAGCAAATCACGTTTAAAGGAAGGTAAACATGAGCCAAATAGTTTTCCATAAACCTGCTTTTTTTTAACGCATATGACCATGTCGTTTTCCTTATAGAATCCATCCATCCATTATCTTCCGCTTCATCCTCTATTAGGGTCGCACACACTCACTCACACAGACACACTCTATATGGAGCAATTTTGAGAATTCAATTGACTTGATCCATGATTTTGGACCCGGAGGAAACCCACGCGGACACAGGGAGAACATGGAAACTCCACCCAGATGGGGATTCGAACCGGGAATCTCTAGCGCTGAGAGGAGAATATGCTAACCACTAAGCCACCGTGCCTCCCTCCTTATAGAATCATAACACTCAAATAAACATCAGCTCTGTGGCTCTATGAAGATCTGTTACTTGATTTCAGCTTCATAGTTTTTTTTTTTTTTTTTTTCTTTTCAGGTCATTTTAATTTTGGTGCATTTCCATCTAGTACCTACAATTTACTACACAATTTTGGACAGCCAAAATTGTGTATAATTCCAAAATTCGTGCACATACTCATATAAAGCATGATGGTGAAAATGTGCACTTGCAATTTAAACATCAAGATCCTTTATATATCGCTTTATATAGCGCTTACAATTTTTAAAGAAACCTTGTGAGGATCAAGACTCAGTGGTAAAATCCTCCTCCTTGAGTGACCAGGCAGCGTTAGCAGTGCAGGACACTCGGACACATTGTGCTAACTAGCCAATCTGACTGCAAATTTATTTGGAGGTGGAAAAATAACTACTTTATTCAATTGAAATTTGATAACAATAGAAAAAAATATATAGTTTCTAAACGTCACCCCAGACATCCTGCCCTGTGAAAACCCATTTTAAAGATGGCATGGGTACACAAAAGTCTAATCCGGGATGAAATTCATTCTATACTTTTTTTTCTGTACAGTCTGCTATGATGCTACACATCAGACTGCGTAAAATGGACAAACAGGGAGGGAGGGAGAGAGGGAGATGTACATGTTGCTTGCTCACACATATCCCTCCAACGCTTTCACAAGTGATGACAAGAAATTAAAATTGGATTTCTGGGATAATGGATTTTCTCAGGGCACCACCATCCATCATCATCTCACCTCAAGAACAAGACAAGACTGCTTGTGTATGGTCTGTAGATTAAGATGGTTCTCATATACAAGACTACTTAAGCATGTAAAAACCTACCCAGTACAACCATCAGACATCAGCGTTTTCATTTTGTTCATTGATATGAACATTGTCTGAAGCTGCATGGTTTCATAAACTGCTGTTGACGCCCAAATGGTCAGTTATTGTTATATCGAACGCATAAGGCTACAAATGTACATATGCTCTTAATGCATTTAAGAGTAAATTAACAAATAATTTCCAAAAATCACTGCAATTCAACTAAAATTACATTTACATTACATTTGGTCATTTATTGGACGCTTTTATCCAAAGCGACTTACAAGGTGAGCACAGGGTTCATCACAACATCCCTGGAGCAATGAGGGTTAAGGGTCTGAATCAAGGACCCACACTGGTAACTTCAGTGGACCTGGGATTCGAACCCCCAACCTTCAGATTGATAGCCCAACAACCTGACCACTGAGCTACCACTCCCTCAAAATTAGAGCAACCAGGAATTTATAGCATAATAAAAGGTCTTTAATGCCCCATTATAAGGACTCTTGTATACTTATATATAGGGCTGTATTCAACTACAGATTTTCGTAGTCAAATCTGATTAGTCAGATTTTCCCTATAGTCGACTGATAGTCGAATCAGTTAAAATTTCACCACAAGATGGCGCTATAAGCATAGTTCTTAAAAAAGATTTTTTTTATATATTTTACTTGTTTTTCTAACAAATGAAAACCTTTTTTTTTTGTTTTTCTAGAAATTATTATGATTTTATTTGACAAAAGGCTATATATATATATATATATATATATATATATATATATAACGAAAACAAAGACATTTCATGTAAAAACTAATGCTTAGCAGCAGCCATGGACCATGGGGGTCATGTGGTCAAATGGTACATTCGACTATGAGGTTCATAGTCGACTACGGTTCTCCGAATCGAATCGTAGAATCAGCGAATATTGCAGCTCACCCCTACTTATATACATAGATCTCTATTAATATTTTTTAACAGCTAGATATTTTTTTACCTCTCCCATCTACAGTAATTTGCTGCTGAGAATGTGAATGTAGGAGACATAAAGGCATATCTTATCAACTTTGCAAGCCTAACAATTACAATGGCAGTCTGCACCTACCGTCTTGTAATAATCCTTGAATGAGATCTCAGTGTCTCCCCTCTTGAAAGTGTTGTTTGGTGTTTGGTCCCAGGCAATGCCATCAATCCTGTACGTCTTGTTGTTGTACCTTAAATATATATATAAAAAAGTACACCATGAAAACTATCATAATGTGCATTGTGCTGTAAAGCTAAACACAAGCGTTTATTACTTGGTGAGGACAATCAGGCCAACCAGCTCCTTGGTACAGACATCCACAAAGCGCTGTTCCCCACACTGCTGCCTCAGACTGCACATGAAGTTCAGAACCGTCTCGCTGCGAAGAACCTTATGGCTCACATCGAAGCACAGCATGATGCTGGACTCGTACTGAAGGATGTTGGTTATGAAGCCGGGCCAAATGGTCAGTCTGAGTGCGGGACAGAAACATTAATATAATGATGGATGACGACGATGCGCTCTCATTTTCTTTCACTCATGGTCACACCTGTGCTGAGGAATGTTGTGTGGATCATCAGGGTTGTAGTAATAGCGGCCAATCTGCTGCATGTTCAACATCCTTAGGATCCTAAAACACAGAGAGCTCGGTCAACAATAATAAAAATAAAATATCACAAAGCATCAAAAATTCACACATTGTGTTTTTAATTTCCAACTAGTAGTAGGATAACCAGATAAAAAGCTTGTTTTCTAGAAAAACAGCTAATTTATTTGTATTAATATTTGTTCCGACAGCATTGTATGAACTTATCTAGTTTGCTAAACTAAACAAACCTCTGACACCCAATCAGCTGAGGTTTATTTTGTTATAAACCTAATTAGCTACTCGGGTTCTCACACATACTAAAGATATCAGCTCGTATCACCCTGATCCTTCATAAACTTCACTGGTTGCCAATCTCACTCTATATTCAATTTAAAGTCCTCTTCCTAACTTACAAATCCCTTAATGGACTGACTCCTGTTTATTCATCACAACTCTTACATCCACATATTCCAAATCAAACACTCCGGTGTCCTCTGTCTCTTGGCGGTCCCGAAACTCAAATTGATCACTCTTGATGGGAGATCTTATAATGTAATGGCACCAAAGTTGTGGTATGCCCCAACTCAAAACCCATCATCCATCCATCATCTTCTGCTTTATCCTATATTAGTGTCGTGGGGGGGGGGGGGGTTCCCCATGCCCATCCAGGGGAGAACGTTTCGGGCGCTGGGACAGGACCCAGGACAGGGCGCCAATCTATCGCTGGGCACACATTCACTCAGACACGCACACATATACACTCAATATGGGGCAATTTGGAGAACTCAATTGACTTCATCCATGTTTTTGGTCTGTGGGAGGAAACCGGAGAACCCGGAGGAAACCCACACGGACACGGGGAGAACATGGAAACTCCACCCAGATGGGGATTCGAACCGGGAATCCCTAGCGCCGAGAGGTGAACGTGCTGACCACTAAGCCCTCAAAACCCATCAATTAATTTTTTTTTATTTGTTATCATGTGAGTGTGAGGAAAGTGCCCTTGGGTTTCAGAAAGGCGCTATAACAAATCAAGTATGAGTAAGTTTTTCATTCATTCATTATCTTCCGCTTTATCTTCTATTAGGGTCGGGGGGGGGTTCCCCATGCCCATCCAGGGGAGAATGTTTCGGGCGCTGGGCAGATACACCCAGGACAGGGCGCCAATCTATCGCTGGGCACACACTCACACAAACACACTATATATGGGGCAATTTGGAGAACTCAATTGACTTGATCCATGTTTTTGGACAGTGGGAGGAAACCGGAGAACCTGGAGGAAACCCACGCGGACACGGGGAGAACATGGAAACTCCTCCCAGATGGGAATTCGAACCGGGAATCCCTAGCGCTGAGAGGAGAACGTGCTAACCACTAAGCCACCGTGCTGCCCGGAAGTATGAGTAAGTTTAAGTAGTTTATTTATATAGCGCTCTTTACAATAGTATATTGTCACACAGCAGCTCTATAATGTTATAAGTCTGAAACCCCCAAAAAGCAAGCCAAAGCAACAGTGGCAGGAAAAAACTTTGTGTGTTTTTTTTTTTTTTTAGGAAGACACCTTTGGAGGACCAAGGCTCAGTGGGGACTCGTTCCCCTTAAGCGGCCGGGCAAATACTGTATGCTGTTTATTTCTTGCATAATGCAAACATGGCTATTTAAAAGCAGTTATTATTATTTTTAAACTAGACCTGGAACCCCAAACATAAAACATATCCGAGTACCTTCTGAAGATGATATTATAAAACTGTAGGCACACAGGGGAGGATGATGGAAGCTCATTGGTCATGGTCACTGTGATCTGGACTTTCTCACCATGCCTGGTTTCACTCCAAAGCACCGTTTCCTACAAGAGTGTTTCCACAATAATTTAATGGCTAGTCATATAATAGGTTCAAGTTCCCACTATGTTGTAACGTTTAGCATACAGTGTTATGGAGTCTGTTGGGGAGAAACAGAATGGCACCATCAAAGCTGCGTGCTGTGCCCAGGGTCTCGTCATGTTGAAAGAGCAGAGCAGAGCGCAAGCGTCGCGACTCCATAGGGGGCTTGAAGTCCACATGATACTGATACAGAGCCCACTGAGGACGGGACAGCAGGCGCATGAAGTTAGCTCTAAGCTCAATGGGAGATCCTGACACACCTGTTAAAAAAATAAAACACACAAAAAAACAAATAACAATAATAATTTTAATCATATTATAAATGAATAACCCTGTTCAATAAGACAGAAATGTTTACACTATTTACCAAGTAAGGTATGGTAATTTAAGAACTTTTGGTGGCTTAGTGGTTAGCACGTTTGCCTCTCAGCACTAGGGATTCCCGGTTCGAAACCCAATCTGGGTGGAGTTTCCATGTTCTCTCCATGTCCACGTGGGTTTCCTCTGGGTTCTCCAGTTTCCTCCCAGTCAAAAAACATGGATGAAGTCAATAGAGGTCTCCAAATTACCCCATCTAGAGTGTTTGCATGTGTGTCTGTGTGAATGAGTGCGTGCCCAGCGATAGACTGGTGCCCTGTCCAGGATGCATCTTCCCAGCGCCCAAAACGCTCCCCCCTGGATTGGCATGGGGACCCCCCCACGACCCTACTAGAGGATAAAGTGGAAGATAATAAATAGAGGTTCAATTTTATAAGCAAACATTAAGGGTATAAACTGTTAATAATTAATAATACTACAATATGGAACTGGAGAGGTGCATTTCCTGAAGAAAATGTGTTTGATTGCAGCTTGGTCGTTAGAGAACCAGTGCACACGTACATCAAAGCAATACAGTGTGTGAGGTAAAAATTGGCATGGCCAAGTAATAGGGTGTCTTTAAGCCATGGTCACATCCATAGTGAGGATAATTTATATCTGGAACAGCAATAATACATCAAAAGGTAGTGAAATTTATGTAAGTAAATGGGACCAAAAATAGTTTGTGGGGGTGCGTATATAAATATTTTGGACAAGCTGGGGTCACCTCAATAGGACAGATGATTTAGAGTTGAAACATTGATATCTTAAACTGTTAAAAAAAACTAATGGAAAAGAATGCGATTAAAAACGGACGTGGCCGGGTGAGTGAGGGCATGTGTATGTATATTTATTAAAAGCCGGGTTCACTACGATACAAACGAAGATTACTCTCTGCGATTTCACAAGACCGGTCTGGCTGCAGTCCTCTCCGACTCCAGCAAATTTCATCTTTGTAGCTGAAAACTTGGACGAGTTTAATGCAAAGTGAATGGGTTCCGGTGCGCCGCAGAATGGCTGCACTGGTGAGAGCTCCGGTAAAACTCTACGTCCTTTTATGTAGAGTTTATATCCTGATGCCTCACCTTATGAATTTCTATGTGCACATGTCCCAACATGCAGCATAAATGACAAATAAATTTGAAACTTGAACTTGATGGGTATTTCGTCTCAGAAAAACGGGAATCTCTCAGGAACGGTTCCACCGGTTCCATAGCTGCATCTCACTAACGAGTCAGACATGTCCTGCGAAATCCATGTTAACAGCTCGAAAATTGTGGGAGAAGAAAGCAGGCCAATAACGGTGGAATAATAAAAATAGGTTAAATAGTGTGATTGCCATATATGCTATAAAACAAACGCTTTCTTATTTTCTCAAGCTTTCCTAATGTAAATTTTTAAAAATGCACAAACCAGTCTTAGAATCTTTAACATGCTCCATCTGCTGGCGAGTGTTGATTCCAGTATCATGAAAGTCCCGCCGGCGTCCTCCTCTCTCACAAAGTTTAACCTGCTGGAAGCCTGCCGATATCTGGAGCACAGCTGCCACAAAAAAAAAAAAAGAGGTTACATTGACTTTACTGACTGGATCTGACAAAACAAAATGTCAAACTCCTGACCAGCACAAGGTGCATTGGCCACTACCTTCTGTTGTCGCTGCTCCAGGGGCTGTTTTCTGTCTTCCCCTTCCAACCAGCTCAGCTTCTGCCACTGGACCGGCTGCCTCCATTTGTGAGGCCAACTGTTGCTGCAAAATTAAGTTAACACTTATTTGTTGGGAAAGTTCCGGAAATTTAGCTTAAGGAGACAAAAAAAAAAAAAAATAGAAAAAAAATGAAAAAAACATGCTAACCGCTCCTGGTGCTGCAGGGTCTTGGCCACGAGCTCTGCCCCTGGATCTGGATCTTGCACGTCCCGTCATGATTTGTTATAAAGCTTTTTATTACCTAGAAACTATAGAAAATAAATTTCTGTCAGAGAGGATTTACACAAACGTGAAGAGAAATGTAAAAAAATGTATAAAACACAAGTTATATAAAGGTTATTTATATTTCAATGCCTGGTATAATATGTGTGTACTGTGTACATTTTAAATCACTTCAGATCATTCCAGCTAGTGTGGCATTTGTAATAGAGAAAATTTGACAGCATGTACATTCCCAAAACTGGGAAGGCTTTTGTGTGTGTGCACACACCAAATGTGTGCTTCCGCCGAGGTTGTCTCAGTTCTTAAATGGCAACAAATATTATAAGAAAAAAAATCTTTCAGTGATTCCTATTAGAAGCTTACAGCAAGATATATATTATTATTTTGATATTAGTCTCATCATTTTTCACTTAACCCCCTACGGCATAGATGTCAAACTCAAGGCTTGTGGGTCTTATCCGGCCCACAAAATCATTTTACATTTTTCTATTAATCGAATAGAATTAATAGAATCGAATAGAATTCGGGTTCGAATCCCTATCTGGGTTGAGTTTCCGTGTTCCATGTTCTTCCCGTGTCTGCGTGGGTTTCCTCCGGGTTCCTCCCACAGTAGAAAAACATGGATTAAGGTCAATTGAATTCTCCAAATTGCCCCATGTGTCTGTGTGTGTGCCCAGCAATAGATTGGCGCCCTGTCCTGGGTGTATCTTCCCGCTCGAAACGTTCTCCCCCGGATGGGTATGGGGAACCCCACCGCGACCCTACTAGAGGATAAAGCGGAAGATAATGGATGGATGGATAGTCCAAGAGCAAAGAAATCTGAATGTTTTGATTTGTTATTTTAACTTTTGTAAAAAAAAGCATCATATTTAATTTTTTCTTGTTTTTTTTTTGCAGCATGTTCATGTTCTACTTTTTATAATTATGACGAGATGTTTTATAAAGAGCAAAGCGTTTAAATTAAAACAAAGTTTAAGTTTATTTATTGTGGAATAATATTCCTGTCTGTATTTATTCCTATTCACGTAAAAAAAAAAAAAAAAAAAAAAGTTACTTTTAGTGTGATCAATAAATGTTTATCTTGTTCGCCTTGCGACCTAAAGAGTGCTTTGGGGTTTGACTGTTGGGTCAGATAATTCCCTATGTCCACCCAGAGGAGAACGTTTCAAATATATTTGTAGCAATCTGTTCCATAATACGTATGTAAGTAAAACCATAATTATTAAAAACAAACATTTCTATGTTTTACGGTAATTAATTAAACACATAATTTGGTAATAAACTGCTTTAAGCTACAATAAAAAGTCAGCCGAGCCGAGCCAAAAGAACCGGCTCTCTGAAAAGCTCCGGAATGCCCATCACTAGTCAATTCTAGTCTTTTCCCCAACTGACTCGATTCCTTAAACGATTCCGAAACGGCGTCGACTCGACATTTAAACTGATTTCCTAAGTACAAACGAATTAATGTTTCTAAAAAACGTAAGAAATAAGTGTAACATCTTGTCCTGTATTGAATAATAAAGTAATTTTCTTTATTTTACTGTTGCACTTCAAATTCGTAACTGGATAAATTTTCAGAACACCGGCTTACACGAGGCTAGGCCCATTTATAAGAACAACTATTGCGATACCAATTAATAAAAATGAACCTAATCATCTGCCAAAATCCCGTTTGCCAAATGCATACATGTCTAAATTACTTTGGATTACAAACAGTTTAACAAACTTTCGACCTAAAAATTAAGGTGGGAAAGCATTACAACAGTAAAACGTTTTGCTAAATCAAATATTAAAACCAAAGGATGTTAAGTTTCACAGTGTGAACCATGTTCAACGATTAAAACCAACCAAAAAAAAAACTTTAAAAGGTTTTTATTTTAATTCCCATCCTCACCTCACGCTGCTTCTTGGAAAATGAGTTCAATTAGTCAGCAGCTGTTGGAGGTCCTTCTCACCATTATGTATCACTCCACCCCTACTCGTCACGTTTATCTCTATAACACAAAATAAACCCCAGGATAAACATTCAGGGAAAGTGTCCTTTCTTCAATTATAGCCATAAATAAAAACACATAACATGTTTGAAATGAAAAGTAATGTTTTACACTAGGCACTATTTAATTTTGGAAGGATATTAACGATGTTGAGTTGAGCAAAGACTTTGAGTAACGCAAAGTGCGCCGGCACTACTTTTTGTCATCTTTTGATTCCAAAATTAACGTTATCATTTTCATTCATTCATTATCTTCCACTTTATCCTCTATTAGGGTCGTGGTGAGGTTCCCCATGCCCATCCAGGTGAGAACGTCTCGGGCGCTGGGCAGATAGACCCAGGACAGGGCGCCAATCCATCGCTGGGCACACACTCACTCACACAGACACACTCTATATGGGGCAATTTTTGAGAATTCAATTGACTTGATCCATGTTTTTGGACTGTGGAAGGAAACCGGAGAACCCGGAGGAAACCCACGCAGACACGGGGAGAAGATGGAAACTCCACCCAGATGGAGATTCGAACCGGGAATCCATGGCGCTGAGAGGCGAACGTGCTAACCACTAAGCCACCGTGCCGCCCACGTTATCATTTATTCATCAATTTATTCATTCATTATCTTCCACCAAATCCTCTATTAGAGTCACGAGGTTGGGGGGTAGGGGTCCCTATGCCCAACCAAGGGAGAACATTCCGGGCACTGGGAAGCTACACCTAAGACAGGGCTCCAATCTATTGCTGGGCACACACTCACTCACACAGACACACAAACAAACACACTCTATACTGGGCAAATTAAAGCATTTCATTTACCTTGAATCCATCATGTCTTTGGACTGTGGGAGGAAACTGGAGAACCCAGAGAGGAACCATGCGGACGTGGGGAGAACATGGGAATTCCACCCAGATTGGGATTCGAACCTGAATCCCCTGCAGTGAACAGGGGTTTGAATGAATGAATGAATGAATGAATGAATCAATCAATCAATAATAATAATAATAATAATAATAATAATAATAATAATAATAATAATAATAATATATATGGACCCCCCCCCCTCATTAACCTAGTAGAGGACCAAGCAGAAGATAATGAATAATAATAATAATAATAATAATAATAATAATAATATAACACTCTATATGGGGCAATTTTTGAGAATTCAATTGACTTGATCCATGTTTTTGGACTGTGGGAGGAAATCGTAGAACCTGGAGTAAACCCACGCGGACACGGGGAGAACATGGAAACTCCACCCAGATGGGGATTCGAACCGGGAATCCCTAGCGCTGAGAGGCGAATGTACTAACCACTAAGCCACCGTGCCGCCCATCAATCAATCAATAATAATAATAATAATATTAATAATAATGATAATAAGGCGGCATGATGGTGTAGTGGTTAGCATGTTCGCCTCTCAGCGCTAGGGATTCCTGATCTGGGTGGAGTTTCCATGTTCTCCCCGTGTCTGCGTGGGTTTCCTCCGGGTTCTCCGGTTTCCTCCCACAGTCCAAAAACATGGATCAAGTCAATTGAATTCTTAAAATTGCCCCATATAGAGTGTGTGTGAGTGAGTGAGTGTGTGCCCAGCGATGGATTGGCGCCCTGTCCTGGGTCTATCTGCCCAGCGCTCGAGACGCTCTCCCTTGAATGGGCATGGGGAACCCCACCGCGACCCTAATAGAGGATAAAGCGGAACATAATGAATGAATGATAATAAGGCGTCATGATGGTGTAGTGGTTAGCATGTTCGCCTCTCAGTGCTGAGGATCCAGAGTCAATCCAGAGTATGCGTAGGTTTCTTCCAAGTTCTCCGGTTTCCTCTCAGTCCAGAAAAGATAGACTGCACACATTTATTTTGCACTTAGTGGACTGTAACTGTTTGGTTGCTAGTTTATTATTTCCTATTGTTCAGCAAAGTGATGGCTCTTGGGTAAAAACTGTCCCTTAGCCTATTTGTTCTGGTTTTGTGTGACCTGTACCGTCGGCCAGATGGTAACAGGACAAACAGGAGATTGCTGGGGTGTGATGCGTCTTTAATGATTCCGGCAGCACTGCTGAGGTAACGAGATTTGGCAATGACCTCCAGGCTGGGCAGGGAGCAGCCAGTGATGCGCTGGGCCGTACTGATCACCCTTTGCAGCGCTTTCCTTTCTGCTACTGAGCACCTTCCGTACCAAGCTGTAATGCCATACGCAAGGATGCTCTCAATAGAAGCTCTGTAGAACAGCACCAGCAGCTTCTCCTCCAGATTGTTTCTCCTGAGGACCCTCAGGAGGTGGAGTCGCTGCAGTGCCTTCTTCACCACTGCTGTGGTGTTTGCAGACCAGGAGAGGCTGTCGGAGATCTGCACTCCCTGTGCTGGGCACACACTCACTCACACAGACATACAAACACACTCTATGCTGGGCAATTTAAAGCATTCCATTTACCTTGAATCCATGTCTTTGGACTGTGGGAGGAAACTGGAGAACCCAGAGGGAAACCACGCGGACAAGGGGAGAACATGGAAACTCCACTCAGATTGGGATTCGAACCTGAATGCCCTGCAGTGAACAGGGGTTTGAATGAATGAATGAATGAATAAATAATAATAATAATAATAATAATAATAATAATAATAATAATCCATCCATCCATCCATTATCTTCCGCTTTATCCTATATCAGGGTCGTGGGGTGGAGGGGGGGGTTCCCCATTCCCATCCAGGGGAGAACGTTTCAGGCGCTGGGCAGATACACCCAGGACAGGGCGCCAATCTATCGCTGGGCACACACTCACTCACACAAACACACTCTATATGGGGCAATTTGGAGAACTCAATTGACCTTGATCCATGTTTTTGGACTGTGGGAGGAAACCGGAGAACCCGGAGGAAACCCACGCAGACATGAGGAGAACATGGAAACTCCACCCAGATGGGGATTCGAACCAAGAATCGAGAATCAAGAAAACCAGAGAACCAGGAGAACACCCACAGGGACACAGAACTTGGAAACAGGTAAGCTCCACCCAGAACTACTACGACCAATTGTATATATATATATTTGTGTGTGTGTGTGTGTGTGTTGGGAAGTTAGTGGTTAGTGTGTGTGTTCATCATGTATTAACACATTTAAGCTGTGATGGGGATTCGAACCAAAATAAAACACATGTTCCTTAACTTTGAAGCTCATATATTTGTTTGATGTGTGTGTTCTCAAGGTTCTACTCGAGTTTTCTGTGAACAACATTGTATTACAGGACACTATATGGGGCACTTTGTTTAGTAAGCTCCACCCAGACCCAATTGTATATATATATATTTGTGTGTTGTGTGTGTGTGTGGGATCTATCATGTATTAACACATTTAATCTGTGTTTCCGTTCCTTAACTTAGCTCCTGTTTTAGATCTATTAAATCAGGTTTTCCGCTTATTAAACTAGTTTCTGTCCACTAGGTGGCGCCTAAACACAAGCTAAACGAGTAGACAGCCAGTGAAAACAGCATAAGTAACCTTGAAAAACGTTTTTAAAAAAGACCTTATTTTTTCGACCACAATAGTGAATATTTTTCCTCATATAAAATTAATTAATTAACTAATACTTATTTTATATACTAATATACTAATACTTACATTTATATATAAAGTTTAAATTAACAACATTTGTTAGGTGGCATAAGTATCCATCCATCCATCCATTATCTTCCGCTTTATCCTCTGTTAGGGTTGCGGGGGGGTTCCCCATGCCAATCCAGGTGAGAACCTTTCAGGCATTGAGTATATACATCCAGCACAAGGTGCCAATCTATAGCTGGGCACACACTCACTCACACAGACACACTCTATTCATCCATTATCTTCCGCTTTATCCTCTATTAGGGTCGTGGGGGGGTTCCCCATGCCCATCCGGGGAGAACGTTTCGGGCGCTGGGCAGATACACCCAGGACAGGGCGCCAATCCATCGCTGGGCACACAGACACACTCAATATGGGGCAATTTGGAGAACTCAATTGACTTGATCCATATTTTTGGACTGTGGAAGGAAACCGGAGAACCTGGAGGAAACCCACGCAGACACGGGGAGAACATGGAAACTCCACCCAGATTGGGATTTAAACTCTAATGCTGAGAGGTGAATGTGCTAACCACTAAGCCATGCTGCCCCGTGACATAAGAATTTATGTAAAATTTCAAGTAGATTGGGTAATGATAAGTGAGTCAAATTAAAAGTTTTGTACAAGACAGAGTCACAGACAGAAAGAGTGGGGTGAGGAAAGAAGGTCAAAAACAGATCCTGAGAAAAAGCTTTGAATCTTCATCCATCCATCCATTATCTTCCGCTTTATTCTATATTAGGGTCGTGGTGGGGTTCCCCATGCCCATCCAGGGAAGAACGTTTCAGGCGCCGGGCAGATACACCCAGGACAGGACGCCAATCTATCGCTGGGCACACACTCACTCACGCACGCATACACACTCTATATGGGGCAATTTGGAGAACTCAATTGACTTGATCCATGTTTTTGGACTGTGGGAGGAAACCGGAGAACCCGGAGGAAAACCACGCGGACACGGGGAGAACATGGAAACTCCACCCAGATTGGGATTCGAACCGGGAATCCCTAGTGCTGAGAGGAGAACATGCTAACCACTAAGCCACCCTGCTGCCCTAGGTTTGAATCTTTTGGGAAATAAATGGAAAAACGGGCGGCACGGTGGCTTAGTGGTTAGCATGTTCTCCTCTCAGCACTAGGGATTCCCGGTTCGAATCCCCATCTGGGTGGAGTTTCCATGTTCTCCCCGTGTCCGCGTGGGTTTCCTCTGGGTTCTCTGGTTTCCTCCCACAGTCCAAAAACATGGATCAAGTTAATTGAGTTCTCTAAATTGCCCCATATAGAGTGTGTTTGAGTGTGTGAGTGTGTACCCAGCAATGGATTGGCGCCCTGTCCTGGGTGTATCTGCCCAGCGCCCGAGACGTTCTCCCCTGGATGGGCATGGGGAACCCCACCGCGACCCTAATAGAGGATAAAGCGGGAGATATGAAATGGAAAAACAAAAATAAATGGAGTTTGTAATTTAAGTGTTTATAAATGCTC
This sequence comes from Corydoras sp. C115, assembly GCA_019802505.1. Lineage (NCBI taxonomy): Eukaryota > Metazoa > Chordata > Actinopteri > Siluriformes > Callichthyidae > Corydoras > Corydoras sp. C115. Next base: position 277,897 of record JAFMOC010000131.1, read on the forward strand.
TCGTGCCTCACACATCAAACAGAGCTGTGACCGATCACGTTCGTACTGTATTCGTCACATTCCAGGTTTGCTGGTTTTAGTTATATATATATTATTAGTTTTAGTTAAATATACTTATAATCATATAATTATATACTTAGAGGCCCAGCGATGGATTGGCGTCCTGTCCTGGGTGTATCTGCCCAGCGCCTGAAATGTTCTCCCATGGATGGGCATGGGGAACCCCACCGCGACCCTAATAGAGGATAAAGCGGAAGATAATGAATGAAAGAATGAATGAATATATACTTAGAGTGATGATGGATCAGTATAAGGATACTGGACCTTCTGCACAGTTTAATTATTCTGTTACTAGCAGTGCTGTTAATTACTCCAAAAAACGATGTCTGCTGGATGCAGTCTCTAAATTTCAGAGCCCATGTTAAAAAGAAGAAAGAAAATAATGTTTATAAAGTTATACCGTTCATATTCATTCATTATCTTATGCTTAATACTAGGGTTGTGGGGGTGAGGGTGGGGGCCCATCCAGGGAAGTATGATTCGGGCGCTGGGCAGATACACCCAGGACAGGGCGCCAATCTATCCCCTAACTCAATCACACAGACACACACATAAACACACACATGGGGCAATTTACAGCATTCAATTTATCTTGAATCCATGTTTTCGGACTATGGGGGCAATCCGGAGAACCCTCAGGAAACCTACGCAGACACAATGAAAACATGGAATCTCCAACTAGATTGGGATTCGAACCTGGGATCCCCAGCGCTGAGAGGTGAACGTGCAAACCAGGACGTCACCAAGCCGCACATTATCTCATTATCTTCTGCTTAATCCTCTACTAGCTCATGGGGGGTTCCACCTTTCCCATCCTGAAAGAAAAAACTCTTGGCGCAGGGCAGATACACCCAGGACAGGGCGCTCTATCGCTGGGCTCACTCACACACACACACACATTTACATTATATGGGGCAGTTTAGAGCATTCAGTTTACCTTAAATCCATATTTTTGGACTGTGGGTGGAAACCGGAGAACCCGGAGGCAACCCACGTGGACATGGGGAGAACTCCACCCAAATTGGAATTCGAACCTGGAATCCTCAGCACTGAGAGGTGGACATGCAAACCACTAGGCCACCGCGCCGCCACATTTGATGTCATATTTATATCATTCAGAAATGCATGATGGGTGGCACGGTAGTGTAGTGATTATTACAACCGCCTCTCAGCGCTAGGGATCCAGGTTTGAATCCTAATCTGGGTGGACTTTCCATGTTCTCGCCGTGTCTATGTGTGTTCTCACTGGGTTTTCTGGTGTCCTCCCACAGTCCAAAAACAGAGATTTATTGGGAATTGGCTGTTTTAAATTGCCCCAATATAGTGTGTGTGTCTGTGTGAGTAAGCTGGTACCCAGCAATAGATGTATCTGCCCAGCACTTGAGATGCTTTCAACTGAATGGGCATAGGGAACCCCCCTCGTGACCCTAGAAGATAATTAAGATAATAAGATGACTTGATATTTTGCCATATGATGTGGGCTAAGCATTTTAAAAACTACACCTTCAACTATCCTCCACATTTCATCTTAAACCCGCAACTTTCAGATCGATAGCCCAACACCGTATCCAGTTCCCATGTCCCCATATGACCCTGTGGGTTTTCTCCAGCTTCTCCAGGTTTCTCACATAATCTAAAACATGGATTAAGAATGAAATTATTGTACCGTATTTTCCGGACCATAAGGCGCACCGTATTATAAGGCGCAGTCTGAATTACGGGGTCTATTTCTGTATTTGACCCACGTATAAGGCGCACCGTACTATAAGGCGCAGTCTCAATTAGGGACTCTATTTCTGTACGGTACTTATTCTGTACGGCACCGTATTATAAGGCACTCGCTAAAACATACGATCTACAAGAAAAGTAAAGGATGCAAAACGCTGATTTATAATTGAAGTTTATTCTATTTGACAAAACGCACATTATTTTAATCTCTCTTCTCCCACAAATCCATCAAAGTCCTCGTCTTCTGTGTCTGAATTAAAAAGCTGTGCAATTTCACTATCCGGGTTCCCCCTCATCGATGTCTGAGTCCGTCTCGTCTCCGGGCGGCCGTTCGGCGACGATGCCGGCTTTCGTGAAAGCTCGGACGACGGTTACAGCAGAACCCTCAGGCCAGGCATCCACAATCCATTCACAGATGGTGGCGTAACTCGCCCCGCCGCCGCCTCCCGAGTTTTAGTAAACGTGTGTTCACCGTCTATCATCCATCGCTCCCACGCCGCCCGCAACTTTACTTTAAACGCCCCGTTTACACCAATGTCCAGCGGTCGGAGTTCTTTATTTAATCCTCACAGAATGACGGCAAGCTCCGAATTCATTTTCTTCACTCGGCTTTTCACGAAACCACCAGGTCGCACAACAATACTTTTATAGAATTTGGAACTCAGTACACGTATAAGGAAAATTTTAGGCTTTTAGGTGCGCCTTATAGTCTGAAAATACGGTACTAAATTGCCCCATATAGAGTGTTTGTATATGTCTTTGTAAAGAAGTGTATCCAGTGATAGATTAGCGCTCTGTCCTGGGTGTATCTGCCCGGCGCCTGAAACGTTTTACCCTGTTTGGGCAGGAGGAACCCCCCGCGACCCTAATAGAGGATTAAGCAGAAGATAATGAGATGAAATAAGTTTGTTCTCTGAACATTTCCATAATGTAGCTACTGTAACCCAAAGGCATTGTAGACATGGTGGTGATGCTGATGTAAGGCCCATAGGACCTATTAAATAAAAAAAAAAAAAAACATGTGCACTGCATCCACATACAACATGTAGGGCCTGAGCAATAAACCACGTGACAGGAGCCATTTATGAGCAAATCACATCATCAAAGTAAAAAGTGTCTGGCTTCATCCAGGGCCGATCCCCGCCTGCGCTTATTAAGACGGGGGTTTAAATCTGAGCTCAGAGCAAACAGCGGACTTTTAAGACGACAACAAATACAGCAACTGATTGCCTCCGAAAGAAATCTCTCCTGACTTTTCTTCGAGCCGGCCACGGAAATGAGGAGTGTTCATTTAGAATCCATGTCAAAGCCTATTTCTGAGCGTCCTACCAACTCGGCTCTCATTGATCTGGTGGACTTCAAAACCGATGATGAAAGGCGGATTTGCACTGCATTGGACGAGGGCTGGTCTTAATGCACCTCTACAAAGCTGAGACTGCTTAAAGGTCTGCTCGACCTGAATGGGTAATGAACTCGAGGATCAACGGGTCATTTAAGACATCAAAGAAATGGCCTTTTTTGGATGTTGAGATTTTCGATATGCATTTCAATAAGCAGGAAATACAGTTAAACCGAGAATAATTCCCTCTGCTTTTAAGGAATTTTCCTACAGGGCTGTTCTGTTGATCAATGTGCTGTGCAAGTCACAACTAACAAGAGCACATCTCAGCAGAAAGTAAAGCAAGCATGAATAAATATACGTGAATGTAGCATCTTTGTAATGAGAGTGTTCTAGCTCAGTGGTTAGGGTGGTGGGCTATCGATCTGAAGTTTAGGGGTGACCCCGTATCATTCATTCATTCATTCATTCATTATCTCCTGCTTTATCCTTTATTAGGGTCGCGGTGGGGTTCCCCATGCCCATCCAGGGGAGAACCTGGCGTCTCGGGCGCTGGGCAGATACACCCAGGACAAGACGCCAAGCTATCGCTGGGCACACACTCACTCACACAGTCATACACACTCTATATGGGGCAATTTAGAGAACTCAATTAACTTGATCCATGTTTTTGGACTGTGGGAGGAAAGCGGAGAACCCGGAGGAAACCCTCCGACACGGGGAGAACATGGAAACTCCACCCAGATGGGGATTCGAACCAGGAATCCCTAGCGCTGAGAGGCGAACGTGCTAACCACTAAGCCACCGTGCCGCCCACCCCGTATCATATGGCAAAATATCTCATATCTCATTATCTTACACTTAATCCTCTATTAGGGTAGTGGGGGGTTCCACATGCCTATCGAGGAGAGAACGTTTCAGGCACTGGGCAGATACACCCAGGACAGGGCGCCACTCTATCACTGGGCACACACTCACTCACACAACTGCACACACTATTTTAAAAAGGGGCAATTTGAAACAGCCAATTTACCTTGAAACCATGTTTTTGAACCATTTCTCATCTCATTATCTTCCGTTAATTCCATACTAGGGACTCGGGTCACAAGGGGGGGGATCCTATGCCATTCCAGGGGAGAAGGTTTTGGGCACCGGGTAGATACACCCATCACAGGGTGCCAATCAATTACTGGGCACACTCACTCACACAAACACACACTATATGGGGCAATTTAGAGCACTTTTGGACCGTGAAAGGATGGACCTGCTAAACATTACGCCATCGTGCCATCTCATTATTCATTCATTCATTCATTCATTATCTTCCGCTTTATCCTATATTAAGGTCGGGGGGGTTCCCCATGCCCATCCAGGGGAGAACGTTTTGGGCCGTGGGCAGATACACCCAGGACAGGGCGCCAATCTATCGCTGGGCACACACTCACTCACACAACTGCACACACACAAGAGGCAATTTGAAACAACCAATTTACCTTGAAACCATGTTTTTGAACTACCACCAACCTGTTTAATTTTCTCATCTCATTATCTTCCGTTAATTCCATACTAGGGACTCGGGTCACAAGTGGGGGGGGGATCCTATGCCATTCCAGGGGAGAACGTTTCAGGCGCCAGGCAGATACACCCAGGACAGGGCGCCAATCTATCGCTGGGCACACACTCACTCACACAGACATGCACACATACACACTCTATATGGGGCAATTTGGAGAACTCAATTGACTTGATCCATGTTTTTGGACTGTGGAAGGAAACCGGAGAACCCGAAGGAAACCCACGCAGACACGGGGAGAACATGGAAAGTCCACCCAGATGGGGATTCGAACCTGAAATCGCCAGCGCTGAGACCACTAAGCCGCCCCATCTCATTATCTTCCGTTAATTCTATACTAGGGCCTAGGGTCACAAGGGGGGTCCTATGCCCTTCCATGGGAGAATGTTTTGGGTGCTGGGCAGAAGCACCCATCACAGAGTGCCAATCCATTGCTGGGCACACACTCACTAACACAGACACACAAACTACATAGGGGCAATATGGAGCAGACACGGGGAGAACATGGAAACTCCACCCAGATCGGGATTTAAACCAGTGGGGCAGAAATGAGCACATCTGCCTCTCAGTGCTGGGGATCCAGGTTCGAATACCAATCTGGGTGGGGTTTCCATGTTCTCACTGTGTCTGTATGGGTTTTCTCCAAGTTATCCTGTTTCCTCCCACATTCCAAAAACATGAATTCAAGCTAAATTGAATGCTCTTAATTGCCCCATATGATGTTTGTTTTGGTGTGTGTGTGTGTGATTGAGTGTGCCCAGTAATAGATTGACACCCTGTCCTTGGTGTATCTGCCCAGCACCCAAAACATTCTCCCCTGGATGGGCATATGGGGAACCCTCCCCACACCTTTACGACCCTAGTAGAGGGTTAATTCATTATTCATAATAAATGAATAAATTGCCCCTTTCATAATGTACAGTATGTATCTGTCTCAGTATGTACCCAGTGTTGGATTGGCACCAAATACACCCTTATTTGCCTACTATCTGAAACGTTCTCCCATGGATGAGACCTTGAAACGTACCCTACCCCCCACCCGCCTCCTCCGACTCTAGTCTCTAGTATAGGATTAAGCGGAAGATAATGAGATGAGATTCTGGTTTCCTCTTAAAGTTCTGCTTCCCACAGTTCAGGAGTTTGTTTCATCTTTAACTCTGTAGGAGCCGGGATAGGCTTTAATGTCCTTTGTGATTAAAAGAAGTAGCTTGGGAATGTTTGGGAATGTGAATGTTTACAGTGCACAGCTATTGTAGTTTACTACAATATAAGTTAGTTCTAAGAGGAGAGTGCAATTTTCTTTTTGGTATAGAAAACGAAAACTGGCTCTTATTTATTTATTTATTTATTATTATTTTTTAAAAGAACATTGCTTTAATTATTCCTCCACTTCTCATTCTGATGAAAGGATGGCCTAGGCATTTCAAGCAAGTACGCTATCTGCTTCAAAAACTTTTGAGGAGCACTCTATCGCCGGATTGGCCTACTCCCTTTCTTGTTTCCCTCACACTTTGATGAAATATTAATGATTCAAATGTTGAGTATTCCACGGCAAAGTCACCCCCGCCCCTCCCAAAATCACCCAGTTCTCCCGATCATTTATCAGTAGCCAGCGATGGTTTCTGCCCTCGAAGCAGGCATTTGGCCCTTTTTTTTTTTTTTTTTACGTTTGGAGGCAGACCTCAAACTGCCTTTCATGTTGGAGATCTGAAAGTGCCGAGATGCCTCTCCAAGGGGTAAAGTCTCCCATCCATCCAGCCATCCCTGTTTACCTGCACGTGCTAGAGACGGATCGCTGTCATCCTCAGCAGAGGACAAGAAGATCTCGCCCGCTTCCGTGGCCTGGACGATTTGTGGAGCAGCACAGTTTTAAATGCACTGAGACACGGCTTTGATCTCTTCATAATCCCCGGTTGATTTGAAAGCGAGGTTTACTGAATCGTCTGTCTGTTCTGGTGGAATATCGGGCTTTCATGCGCGGCGTTTCCAGCCAGAGGAGCGTGACTCTGAAATCAGTGGTTAAATCCACTTTGAAAAGCAAATGTTGTCCCAATTTCTTATCATAGGTCTCGCAGTCTTCATCATTTAATAAAACATGAATCCAACCTCAAAGGATCTAAATATGTCAAGCAGTGTGAGGAAATGCAGCGTGGACGATCGGCATGCTCAGAAATGCACCCCTGCCATGATTGCAACAGGGGGCAGAACAAAGTCAAAGCATTTTCCATCATTTTCTCCATGCTTACTGCAGAACGCCTTTGGTAAACTGACTGACACTGAAGCAAAGAACAGGAGCCAAATATGTGTGTTAATAAAAATTGACATTATCAGATTTAATTAATATAATGTTGGCAACATCTTGCTCAAGGCCCCAACAGTAGAGACTGTTCTCTTTATATTTGTACGTCTGCATTTCTAAAATCTAATCTCATCTTATTATCTGGGGTTCCCCATGCCCATCCAAATGAAGAACGTTTAAGGCACTGGGCAGATACATCCAGGACAGGGCAGGACCCAGGACACATTCACTCACACAAACACACAAATAATATAGGGGCATTTTACGTAGGTTCAATTTAGATCAGAAATTTCACCTTGAATCCATGTTTTTGGTGTGGCGGCACGGTGGCTTAGTGGTTAGCACGTTCGCCTCTCAGCACTAGGGATTCCCGGTTCGAATCCCCATCTGGGTGGAGTTTCCATGTTCGCCCCGTGTCTGTGTGGGTTTCCTCCGGGTTCTCCAGTTTCCTCCCACAGTCCAAATACATGGATCAAGTCAATTGAATTCTCAAAATTGCCCAATATAGAGTGTTTGTGTGTGAGTGAGTGTGTGCCCAGCAATGGATTGGCGCTCTGTCCTGCCCAGCGCCCGAGACGTTCTCCCCTGGATGGGCATGGGGAACCCCCCCTCGACCCTAATAGAGGATAAAGCGGAAGATAATGGATGGAATCCATGTTTTTGGACTGTGGTGGGAAACCGAACACATTAGATAAAACCCACACGGACACGGGGAAAACTGGGGGATTCGAACCTGCATTGGGATCAGGGGAGCTGGGGGGTGATTTTCTTCATGCTTACTGCAGAACGCCTTTGGTAAACTGACTGACACTGAAGCAAAGAGAGGGAGCCAAATATGTGTGTTAATAAAAATTGACATTGTATCAGATTTAATTAATATAATGTTGGCAACATCTTGCTCAAGGCCCCAACAGTATAGACTGTTCTCTTTATATTTGTACGTCTGCATTTCTAAAATCTCATCTCATTATCTGGGGTTCCCCATGCCCATCCAAATGAAGAACTTTTCAGGCACTGGGCAGATACACCCAGGACAGGGCAGGACCCAGGACACATTCACTTACACACATATAATATAGGGACAATTTAGATCAGAAATTTCACCTGGAATCCATGATTTTGGACTGTGGGAGGAAACCAAAGAAATTGGAGCAAACCCACACGGACACGGGGGCAATGTCGAAACTCCACCCAGATCGGGATTTGAACCATCCATCCATTGGGATCAGGGGAGCGGGGGGAGGGAGGTTCCTATGCCCATCAAGCGCATAATATTTCGTTCCCTGGGATGGACAGGGCTCCAATCTATCAATGGGCATGCTCACTCACACAGACATGCACTATATTTTTGTTAGGGGCAATTTAGAGCCCCCCGCGACCCTAGTAGAGGATTGAGTGGAAGATAATAATACATGGAGCATCATGATGGCTTAGTGGATCGTTCCACTAAGCACGTTCCAGTGGCACGTTCACCTCTCAGTTCTGGGGATCCAGGTTCGAATCCCGATCTGGGTGGAGTTTGCATGTTCTCCCCATGTCTGCGTGGGTTTCCGCCTAGTTCTCTGGTTTTCTTCCACAGCCCAAAAACACAGAGTCAAGCTACAGGAAATATTCTAAATTGCCCCATATAATGTGTGTCTGCCACTCAGTGCTGGGGATCCAGGTTCGAATCCCAATCTGCGATTCTCCCCATGTCATTGTGCGTTTCCTTTGGCTTCTTCTGGGATTTAAGGTAAAATTAATGCTGTAAAATGCCCCATATAAAATGTATTTGTGTGTCTGTGTGACTGAGTGTACTCAGTGATACATTAGCCCCCTGTCCTGGGGTGTATCTGCCCAGCACCCGAAACGTTCTCCCCTGGATGAACATTGGGAACCCCTTTCCCATGACCTTATCAGAATAAGCGGAAGATAATGAATGAAAATTCATCATTAATTGTCCTAATCTTTAAATGGCGCTCATTAAGTTCCCTAAAAAACCCTGAGAACACTGAGAACACTAGGAACAATGAGAACACAGGCTATTTCTTAGATAAACCACACAATGTAAGCTTTTTCATCTACTTTAAATACAAAACGATGGCGTTATCTTCGCTCTAACCAGTTCTGTCCCACACGATTGCAGCTCTTTGAACTAGTAAGTGGAAACAAATGCCCTTTGAGATAAAGATTCTTCTCTGCAGCCATGCTAGCAGGAGACAGGCTAAATGAATTCGAATAATTCTGTATGCTGACGGTCAAGAGAATCAGCAGAATGAAACATCTGATCGTCTTTCATTCCTCTGCCGGGGCCGTGAGCAATCCCTGTTGCTTAGCGGTAACCGTCTGAAATTATTCAGGACATGACAAACTGTACCTACCGAGGGTGCAATTCAATTAATGGAGGATGAAGCAGCTCTTTGAAGTCGGCAGGATGACTGGAGCAAATGGGGCTCGATTTTGTTGCCGTTCTGCAGTGAGCTTTGAACCGAATGTTCTTTAGGGAGTCGTTAACACAGTTGCAGAGATGCACACTGAGCAGATGGGGTGGCACAATGTAAGCCGTGGTCTAATGGCTCCAGTCTGGAAGCTTTAATATGTTTTATTACACAAATCTAAGGAATCAGAGGAGGAGTTGATGGAGATCCTCGGCAATTGGTTTTCTGGCAGCGGGGTTAACAGGAAGGCTAAAAATATAAACTGAAAATTATCATCGCAGTTCAGGTTTGTCAGTCTGATTAGCTACATCAAACAGGAAATACAGTGCGGAATATTCACTCAGAGTCTTCCGCTTAATGTTCTATTTTGATTGCGGGGGGTTCCCCAATGCCCATCCAGGCGCTGGGCAGATACACCCAGGATAGAGTGCCAATGTATTGCTGGACACACTCACTCTCACAGACACACACATAGACAATATAGGGGCAATTTAGAGTGTTCAACTTACCTTGAAACTTTAACTTACCTACAAAATAGTCTATTTCTCAAAATAGTCTGCTGTCTCACTGTTGTCTGCTGTCTCACTGTTGTATGTGTCGTGTCCTTTTGTATGTTTTGTTCTATTTATCCTTATTTCGTAAAGTGAGTGTTTTGAAAGGCTCTTATAAAATAAAATGTATTATTATTATTATTATTATTATTATTCATTCATTCATTATCTCCCGCTTTATCCTCTATTAGGGTCGCGGTGGGGTTCCCCATGCCCATCCAGGGGAGAACATCTCGGGCGCTGGGCAGATACACATACACCCAGGACAGGGCGCCAATCCATCGCTGGGCACACACTCACTCACACAGACACACTCTATATGGGGCAATTTGGAGAATTCAATTGACTTGATCCATGTTTTTGGACTGTGGGAGGAAACCGGAGAACCCGGAGGAAACCCACGCAGACACGGGGAGAACATGGAAACTCCACCCAGATGGGGATTCGAACCGGGAATCCCTAGCGCTGAGAGGCAAACGTGCTAACCACTAAGCCACCGTGCCGCCTATTATTATTATTATTATTATTATTATTATTATTATTATTATTGAATCCATGATTTTGGACTGTGGAAGGAAACCGGAGAAACCAGAGGAGACCCACGCGGAAACGGGGAGAACATGCTAACTCCAGCCAATTTGAGATTTGAATCTGGATTCTAAGCTACCTTTTCACTCTAATGATGAATTAAAGTTTCAAATGTTTTTTTTTGGAAATACAGTGCAGACCACTCTCTCATAGTCTTCTGCTTAATCCTCTACTAGGGTCGTAGAGCGGGGCTTCCCCATGCCCATCCAGGGGAGAATGTTTTGGGCACTGGGCAGATACACCCAGTGCTATCACTACGCACATACAAACTTACACAGATCCAGACACACACACACACTATATGGGGCAATTTAAAGTATTCAATTTACCTTGAATCCATGGGTGGAAGATAACCCAGAGGAAACCCACACAGATACGGGGAGAACATGGAAACCTCACTCAGATCGAGATTTGAACCTGTATTTCCAGCAATGAGAGGCGAATGTTGTAGTTCTCCCATGCACATCCAAAGAACTTTTCGAACCCAGGACAGTGCGCAAATGTTGGAGACGTTAACTCACGCACAAACACACTCTATATGGGGCAATTTAGAACATCCAATTTACCTCGATTCTATTTTTTTAATTTAGATAGATTGCACCTAAAACCTTCTCCCCTGGATGAGCATGGGGAACACCCCCTCCACGAACCTAGTAGAGGATTAAGCAGAAGACTCTGAGTGAATTTTCCGCACTGTATTTCCAATAAAATGTAGAGAATTTTTAAATTTAAATTCATCATTACTGCGGCACTGTGGCTTAGAATTGAGGTTAAAATCCCAATCTGGGTGGAGTTTGCATGTTCTTCCCGTGTCTGCATGGATCACCTCCAGTTTCCTTCCACAGTCCAGAATCATGGATTCAAGTTAAATGCTCTAAATTGCCCCTATATGGTTTATGTGTGTGTCTGTGTGAGTGTGTGTCCAGTGATAGATTGGCGCCCTGTCCAGATCCCCAAAATGTTCTACCCTGGACGGGCATTGGGGACCCCCTCACAAGCATAATAGAACACCCCTGTGACCCTAGCAAAGGATTACGAGGAACATAATTAATGGATGAATGGATTTGCACTTTTTATAAATGTTTTGATACGAAATTCAGTAAACATGTACTTTCACAGCTGTTGACTTATCCTTTTTGCGCTGGGGTTGCATTTGCAGATCAGTAACTCAGTGTGATTGAGACACTACCCGCAAACAAAGGGCGACCTTCAAAGGCTCCCAAAGTGCATACTTGAGTTGCTTGGGTGCGGAGGCTTTCGGAACACTCGGCTTCCTCGCGTTCTTGATAACACACAATCAGAGCCAGCCAGCCAGTGTGGTGCCCTTGACCCTGAAGGGAGTTAATGGAGGCAGAGTTGAAGATAAAGTCCAGCTGGCTCTGTGATACGACGCTGGGTTTTCGCTCATATCAGTCTCCTAAATCACTTAGTTTTCGGATCAGGACCAGGGACACAATTACAAATGTAGCCTATATTTTAAGTGTGGATGATCGATGACTTCTTCGGGGATAAGAGTATTCACATGGAAAACAAATACAGATTAGAATGAACTCAAGCACAGAGCTGTTAACTTTAACTGCCTGCAAACCATCCATCCATCATCTTCCACTTAATACCCTACAAGGAACGCAAAGGGGGAGGGAGGTCGGTTCCCCATGGCCATCCAGGGGAAAACGTTTCGGATGCTGGGCAAATACACTCAGGACATTGTCAATCTATGCCTGCAAACATATATTAATTAAGGATTAAAAATTTATCACTTTGGTTCCTAAACTAGGGCGGCACGGTGGTTTAGTGGTTAAAACGTTCGTCTCTCGTCTCTCGTATCTCCACATTCCTGGTTCGAATCCCAATCTGGACATGTTCTCCCCGTGTCCATGTGGGTTTCCTCCGGGGTTCTCCGGCTTCCTCCCAAAGTCCATGGATCGTGGTACCGTATTTTCTACGTATTCTACCGTATTTTCGACTATAAGGCCTAAAATTTTCCCAGAAATTGGATGTGCGCCTTATAATCCGGTGCGCCTTATACGTGTACTGAGTTCCAAAATCTATAAAAGTATTGTTGTGCGACCGGGTGGTTTTTTCCACACATCGCCGCCCTGCTGATCTGTGACTCCATGCGCGCTCATCTCACAGAAAAGCCGAGTGAAGAAAATTAATTCGGAGCTCGCCGTCATTCCGGGAGGATTAAATAAAGAACTCCGACCGCTGGACATTGGTGTAAACGGGGCGTTTAAAGTAAAGTTGCGGGCGGCGTGGGAGCGATGGATGATAGACGGCGAACACACGTTTACTAAAACTCGGGAGGCGGCGGCGGGCGAGTTACACCACCGTCTGTGAATGGATTGTGGATGGATCAAGTCAATTGAATTGAAGTTCTCCCCTGGATGGGCATGGGGAACCCCACTGTGACCCTAATAGAGGATAAAGCGGAAGATAATGAATGAATCAATGAATAATATAACAAGGCGGCACGGTGGCTTAGTGGTTAGCAGGTTCTCCTCTCAGCTCTAGGGATTCCCGGTTTGAATCCCCATCTGGGTGGAGTTTCCATGTTCTCCCCGTGTCCGTGTGGGTTTCCTCCGGGTTCTCCGGTTTCCTCCCACAGTCCAAAAACATGGATCAAGTCAATTGAGTTCTCCAAATTGCCCCATGTAGAGTTTGTGTGTGTGAGTGAGTGTGTGCCCAGCGATAGGTTGGCGCCCTGTCCTGGGTGTATCTACCCAGCGCCGAAACGTTCTCCCCTGGATGGGCATGGGGAACCCCACCACGACCCTAATAGAGGATAAAGTGGAAGGATTCATGTTCATATACCAATCCGGGTGGAGTTGTCATGTTCTCCCCATGTCCGTGTGGGTTTACTTGGGCTCTGCAGGTTGCTTCCAGTCTGATTATATGAATTCAAGGTAAATGGAATGCTTTAAATTGCCCCATAATGGTACAATGAAGTAGTGGTTAGCATGTCCACCACTCAGCGCTGGGGATCCAGGCTTGAATTCCGATCTGGGTGGCGTTTCCATGTTCCCCCTATGTTCATGTGGGTTTCCCTAGATTCAAGGTCAATTGAATGCTCTCAATTGCCCCAGAGTGGCACAGGGGCTTAGTGGTTAGCACGTCTGCCTTTTGCGCTGGGGATCTAAGTTCGAATCCCAATCTGGGTGGAGTTTCCATGTCCGTGTGGGTTTCCTCCGGGTTCTCTGTTTTCCCCCATAGTCCAAAAACATGGATTCAAGGTAAATTGATGGCTCTAAATTGCCCCTATTTAAATTACCCCTATATAGTGCACGTGTGTGTATGTGTGAGTAAGTGTGCCCAGCAATAAATTGGCACCCTGACCTGAGTGTATCTGCCCAGTGGGCATGGGGAACACACTCCCCATGCTGGCATGATGGCATAGTAGTGGTTAGCATGTCTGCCTTTCCCTGTGTCCATGTGGGTTTCCTCTGGGTTCTCCAATTTCCCCCCACAGTCCGAAAACATAGATTTAAGGTATATTGAATGATCTAAATTGCTCCATATAGAGTGTGCTTGTGTTAATGAGTGTGTCTGTGTGAGTGAGTGTGTGCCCAGTGATAGATTGGCACCCTGTCCTGGGTGTGTCTGCCCAGCAACCGAAACAGTCTCCCCCCTGTGGATGGGTATCGCCCCCACGACCCCAGTAGCGGATTAATCAAGAGATAATAAAGATAAATGAATATTGACATGAATTTTACTCTTAAATTAGGCGTCTGGTTGGGGGTTCTGCCTCATGCCACCTTGTGGACCTTTTCTGTTGTACCCATGTGAACTGGACTGCAATTACCCAGAAGGCCTCCTATTCAAAGCAGCAAATCTGAGCAGGAGTTAATGAGTGTTGTAATGAAAGAGAGAGTCAGAGGGACGGAGAGCAGAGCAGCCACTTGCACTTTGACCCTGTGCAAAGCCTCGCCGCTCATTCAGAAGCTCACAAGCAAACATCAGCTCCACTCGCTGAGCCTTCATAACAGGGTGAAGCTTTGTGGCCACAGGTTTCATTTTGACCGGACAAAAATGTCGCAGGCTCCCCACCGGTTTCTTGCAACCCCCACATACATACCCCAAACTGATCAAAGAAGCTATGGGGTTCTTCTTTTAAAAGCTTGACAACACAGCTGGACAGAAGGGGAGCAATAGAGCAGAATAAAGCAACAGCCTCCCGCCAAAGGCACTGGGTTTCTTGAATGATCTCAGCTTTCCTTTTGGACTTCTGTAGCACGAACACGTCGATCAAAGATGCATTTATTTCTAAAATGAGCTCCCAGATTTAAATACAGGACCAGTCGAAAGTTTGGACACGCCCCACTTATTGTCCATTGTATCAGTTTCATTTTGTACTTTGTATGTTCTCCGTTGTGGATGATTCTCAGTACTGCAGTGATACTGACATGGTGGTGCGGGTGTGTTAGTGTGTGTTGTGTTGGTATGAGTGGATCAGTCACTTATTGTCCATTGTATCAGTTTCATTTTGTACTTTGTTCAGACGTTAGTATGTTCTCCGATCATCAGGACCCCCACAGAGGAGGTATGAACGTGGTGGATGATTCTCAGTACTGCAGTGATACTGACATGGTGGTGCGGGTGTGTTAGTGTTGTGTTGGCATGAGTGGATCAGTCACATATTGTCCATTGTATCAGTTACATTTTGTACTTTGTTCAGACGTTAGTATGTTCTCCGATCATCACATCCCCCACAGAGGAGGTATGAGCGTGGTGGATGATTCTCAGTACTGCAGTGATACTGACATGGTGCTGCAGGTGTGTTAGTGTCTGTTGTGCAGATACGAGTGGATCAGACAGAGAACAGTACATCAATCAGAGCATACAGGTGTCTGATCCACTCATACCATCATCCACCACCCTAATAATACCTGCTCTGTGGGGTTCCTGATCAGCAGAGAACAGAGTACATAGAGAAACAGATCGACTACAGAATGGAACTGTAGAACTACAAAGTCCATCTATATGTACCTAATAAAATGGCTGGTATCTCTCTCTCTGGTATATATATATATATATAGTGTCTGTTTTCTCCATCAGCCATAAAGATGGACTTTGTAGTTCTCCAATTCCAACCTGTAGTCCATCTGATTGTGCTCTACAGTACACACTATGTACGTCCCCTTTACTCTGTTCTAATGGTCAGCAGTATCAGCAGAGCAGAGATTATTTGGTGGGTGCATTATTCCTATCCCAGCAGTGTCACTGAGGTGGAGAAATGAAACTACAAACTAACCCCCTCACCACATCAGAGTCACTGCAGAACTGACAATAACCACTCCATCCATCCATCCTTTATCTTCCACTTTATCGTCTACTAGGGTCACGTGGGGGGTTCCCCATGCCCATCCAGGGGAAAACGTTTCGGGCGCTGGGCAGATACACCCAGGACAGGGCGCCAATCCATCACACACTCACCCAAACACACTCAAAATGAGGCAATTTGGAGCATTCAATTGACCTTGATCCATGTTTTTGGACTGTGGGAGGAAAACCTGAGAACCCAGAGGAAACCCACGTGGACACGGAGAGAACATGAAATATCCACCCAGATTGGGATTCGAACGGGGAATCCCTAGCACTGAGAGAACATGCTAAACACTAAGCCACCCCACACACAAACAATTACAGTCCAAAGAACATGAGCAAGCTGAATGCACTAAATTGTCCCATATAGAGTATGTGTATGTGAGTGAGGGCAGTCTGGGTGTATGTCCTGGGTGTATCTGCCCAGCGCCCGAAACGTTCTTCCCTGGGTGGGCTTGGGGAACTCCCCCCCGCGACCCTAGTAGAGAATTAGGCAGAATCTAAATGAATGAATCAATAAATGAATGAATTAAATTTATTTGAATGTGCACAGGCGGCACGGTGGCTTAGTGGTTAGCATGTTCGCCTCTCAGCACTAGGGATTCCCGGTTCGAATCCCCATCTGGGTGGAGTTTCTATGTTCTCCCCGTGTCTGCGTGGGTTTCCTCCGGGTTCTCCGGTTTCCTCCCACAGTCCAAAAACATGGATCAAGTCAATTGAGTTCTCCAAATTGCCCCATATAGAGTGTGTCTGTGTGAGTGAGTGTGCGTCCAGCGATGGATTGGCGCCCTGTCCTGGGTCTATCTGCCCAGCGCCCGAAACGTTCTTCGCTGGGTGGGCTTGGGGAACCCCTTCCCCCCCCCGCGATCCTAGTAGAGAATTAAGCAGAATCTAAATGAATGAATGAATGAACGAATGAATGAATGAATGATGGACGAATGAGGCACGGTGGCTTAGTGATTAGCATGTTCTCCTCTCAGCACTAGGGATTCCCGGTTCGAATCCCCATCTGGGTGGAGTTTCCATGTTCTCCCCGTGTCTGTGTGGGTTTCCTCCGGGTTCTCCGGTTTCCTCCCACAGTCCAAAAACATGGATCAAGTCAATTGAATACTCCAAATTGCCCCATATAGAGTGTGTTTGTGTGAGTGAGTGTATGCCCAGCGATGGATTGGCGCCCTGTCCTGGGTCTATCTGCCCAGCGCCCGAAACGTTCTTCCCTGGGTGGGCTTGGGGAACCCTCCCCCCGCGATCCTAGTAGAGAATTAAGCAGAATCTAAATGAATGAATGAATGAACGAATGAATGATGGACGAATGAGGCACGGTGGCTTAGTGATTAGCATGTTCTCCTCTCAGCACTAGGGATTCACGGTTCGAATCCCCATCTGGGTGGAGTTTCCATGTTCTCCCCGTGTCTGTGTGGGTTTCCTCCGGGTTCTCCGGTTTCCTCCCACAGTCCAAAAACATGGATCAAGTCAATTGAATTCTCCAAATTTCCCCATATAGAGTGTGTGTGTGTGTGAGTGAGTGTGTGTCCAGCGATGGATTGGCGCCCTGTCCTGGGTGTATCTGCCCAGCGCCCGAAAAGTTCTCCCCTGGATGGGCATAGGGAACCCCCCCGCGACCCTAATAGAGGATAAAGCGGGAGATAATGAGATAATGAATGAATGTGCGCAGTTATATTCTGTACTTCTGTATGTTCTGTATACGTTTATTTTCAGTATTGTGTGAACATCATGCCTTTCATCCACTTTTTCATGTAAAGCGCGGAAAACAAATATTTCTCTCTTAGCCAATCCGCACACATCCTGTGTTTCTATCACCCTGAATCCTGATAAAGAATATGGCACAAGCAGCGAGCTTGTAACTGATGCTCTCTCTACTCCACACACAGCCACACACACACACACACACACACACACACACACACGCTCACACACACACTCTCTTTGCTCTTTTTCCTTTGAGGAAGTCTTTGAAGTCAGCAGGGGACCCTGCTCTCACACCGACGGTAATGAATGATACTTTAAGCGATTCTTTTTTATCCAACGAGCTTAATGAAAGATTAATGGGTTTGATATTTTACTTGTTTATGTTTTATTTAAAAACCCAGCTTTGGTCCTTGGAACACATTCAAGAGCTTCTTGGTGATGCTTTTCATGGAGTGGCGCCACTCTGGCCTTTAATTTCTACAAAAGAAGCTGGTATTTGCGTAATGGGTTGCTGGCTGTGCATTGCTGGACCGACCTTAAAGTTAATAAAGTCATTCTTTATCTATTTATTTTTCGTCTTTAACATTTTTATGCAGGGCGGCACGGTGGCTTAGTGGTTAGCACGTTCGCCTCTCAGCGCTAGGGATTCCCGGTTCGAATCCCCATCTGGGTGGAGTTTCCATGTTTTCTCCGTGTCTGCGTGGGTTTCCTCAAAACATGGATCAAGTCAATTGAATTCTCCAAATTGCCCCATGTAATAATATAGAGTGTGCCTGTGTGCCCCATATAGAGTCTGTGTGAGTGAGTGTGTGCCCAGCGATGGATTGGCGCCCTGTCCTGGGTCTATCTGCCCAGCGCCCGAGACGTTCTCCCCTGGATGGGCATGGGGAACCCCACCGCGACCCTAATAGAGGATAAAGCGGGAGATAATGAATGAATGAATGAATGAACATTTTTATGCAAAGACGCCCGTCTTTCAGCGCTGGGGATTCAGGTATAAATCTCGATCTGGGTGTTTCCATGTTTTGCGTAAGGATTCTCCATGTTCTCTGGTTTCCTTCCACAGTTCAAACATATAGAATCAAGATGAACTGGCTGGTATAAATTGCCCCATGTGTGTGGTGTGTGTTTAACCCATCAGTGCAGTGAAACACACACACACACACACACACACACACACATTGAGTGAGGTTAGCACACGTGCCCAGAGCAGTGGACGTCCTTGTACATGACGCCCTGGGAAGCAATTGGGGTCAGGTGCCTTGCCCAAGGGTACTACAGCCATGGTACTTGGTGGGACCGGGAATCAAACCAGGGACCTTCAGGTTGCAAGACTGATTTCTTTACCACAAGCTTACAACTACACTCAGTTGAGTCTAGTGAGTATCTGCCCAGCGCCTTAAACGTTCTCCTCTGGATGGGAATTGGGAAACCTAATACTAATCCTAGTAGAGGATTAAGCGGAAGATAATAAGATGAGAGTGGGTTTTCTATGGTTTCTAAGTTCATGGGTTCCCCATGCCCATCCAGTGGAGAACGTTGTGAGCAGGGTGCCAATCTATCACTGGGCACACACACTATATAGGAGCAATTTAGAGCATTAAATTTACATTGAGGGGTGGCATGGTGGCTTAGTGGTTAGCATGTTCTACTCTCAGCACTAGGGACTTCCGGTTCGAATCCCAATCTGGGTGGAGTTTCCATGTTCTCCCCGTGTCCACGTGGGTTTCCTCCAGGTTCTGCGGTTTCCTCCCACAGTCCAAAAACATGGATCAAGTCAATTGAATTCTCCAAATTGCCCCATATAGAGTGTGTTTGTGTGAGTGAGTGTGTGCCCAGTGATGGATTGGCGCCCTGTCCTGGGTGTTTCTGCCCAGTCCAAAAACATAGATCAAGTCAATTGCATTCTCCAAATTGCCACAGCGCAGAGTACTAACCACTATACACTATACCACTAATCACTTTTTTCATTCATTATCTTCCTCTTTATCCTCTATTAGGGTCGCGGTGGGGTTCCCCATGCCCATCCAGGGGAGAACGTCTCGGGCGCCGGGCAGATACACCCAGGACAGGGCGCCAACCTATCGCTGGGCACACACTCACTCACACGAGCGTACTCTACATGGGGCAATTTGGAGAACTCAATTGACTTGATCCCTGTCTTTGGACTGTGGGAAGAAAACGGAGAACCCGGGACACGGGGAGAACATGGAAACCCCACCCAGATGGGGATTCGAACCGGGATTCCTTAGCGCTGAGAGATGAACATGCCAACCACTAAGCCACCGTGCTGCCAGCCCCAACTTACTTGGGATTTTCTTACTGTGGAACCTGAACACTCGCATAAATAATAATCAGAGAAAACGCGTTGAGCAGAATGATATCCAAACATGATCACCAAACCCAAAACAGGAAAGCCAACAATACAAAAGCATTTCACTAATATTAACACTCCCCTGTTTGGGTTTCCCTGTTATTTCCTCTTGGATTTTCTCTGCACAATTGCAAGACTTCACAGCATTCTTTAGGAAAAATCAGAATGGTTTGATGTTTGCAGCACAGCAATCACTTCATCAAGTTTTGGTTGTCTTGGTGTAAGAGAAGAGAGGGTCGACACGGTGGCTTAGTAATAAACACGTTCTCCTCTCAGCACTGGGGATCCAGGTTCGAATTTCAATCTGGGTGGAGTTTTCATGTTCTCCCCGTGTCCACGTGGGTTTCCTCTGGGTTCTACGGTTTCTCCAACAGTCCAAAAACATGGATTGTTCTTTCATTTATTATCCTTTCATTCATTATCACCCACTTTATCCTCTATTAGGGTCGCGGTGGGGTTCCCCATGCCCATCCAGGGGAGAACGTCTCGGGCGCTGGGCAGATAAACCCAGGACAGGGCGCCAATCCATCGCTGGGCACACACTCACTCACACAGACATACTCTATATGGGGCAATATGGAGAACTCAATTAACTTGATCCATGTCTTTGGACTGTGGGAGGAAACCGGAGAACCCGGAGGAAACCCACGCAGACACGGGGAGAACATGGAAACTCCACCCAGATGGGGATTCGAACCGGGAATCCCTAGGGCTGAGAGGGCACACACTCACACACACAGACACGCACACAAACACACTCTACATGGGGCAATTTTGGAGAACTCAATTGACTTGATCCATGTTTTTGGACTGTGGGAGGACATGGAGGAAACTCCACCCAGAGGAGAACATGGAAACTCCACCCAGATGGGGATTCGAACGGGAATCCCTAGGGCTGAGAGGCGAACGTGCTAACCACTAAGCCACCGTGCCGCCCGGGGCAATTTTAAAAGCATTCAAATTACATTAAATCCATGTTTTTGGACTGTGAAAAAGCGGAGAACCCAGAGAAAAGATTGGAATTCGAAACTGGAATCCTCAGGTGAACGTACTAACCACTAAGCCCCCATGTCGCCCTCAAGGTAAATTGAATGCTCTATATTGGCCCTTATAGTGTGTGTGTGTGTCTGTGTGTGAGTGAGTGTGTGCCCAGTGATAGATTGTCACCCTGTTCTGGGTTTGTCTGCCCAGCACCTGAAATGTTCTCCGCTGGATGTGCATGGGGAACCCCCCATTTTCTTTTCCATGTTCTCCCCGTGTCCACGTGGGTTTCCTCTGGGTTCTACGGTTTTCCTCCAACAGTCCAAAAACATGGATTCAAGGTCAATTTGTTCTTTCATTTATTATCCTTTCATTCATTATCACCCACTTTATCCTCTATTATGGTCACGGTGGGGTTCCCCATACCCATCCAGGGGAGAATGTTTCGGGCGCTGGGCAGACACACCCAGGACAGGATGCCAATCCATCGCAGGGCACACACTCACTCACACAGATACATTCTATATGGGGCAATTTAGAGAACTCAATTGACCTTAATCCATGTTTTTGGACTGTGGGAGGAAACCGGAGAACGTGCCGCCCCATATCTCATCTTATCTTTGCCTATCTGATCGTGTCTTATCTTGTCTTATCGGATCTTATCTCGAATTATCTTATTGTGCCGTATCTTATCTTATCTGATCTGATCTTAATGTATCGTATCTGAGCCGACCTTATCTTATGTTATCGTATCATATCTTGTTCGATCTTCTTTTTTCTTATATTTTCTTATTTAATCTTATCATAACTTTATTTTTCTCATCTTGTCGTATCTACATTTGGTCATTTATTGGACGCAACTTACATTTATCCAAAGCGACTTACAAAGTGAGCACAGGGTTCATCACAACATCCCTGGAGCAATGAGGGTTAAGGGTCTTGCTCAAGACCCACATTGGGAACTTCAGTGGACCTGGGATTTGAACCCCCAACCTTCAGATTGATAGCCCAACGTCCTAACCACTGAGCTACCGCACCCTTCTTTCTTATCTTATCGTATCGCATCTTACTTGAACTTCTTATCATGTCTTGTCTTGTCTCATCGTATCGTATCGTGTCGTATCGTATCGTATCGTATCGTATCGTATCGTGTCGTATCGTATCATATCGTATCGTATCGTATCGTATCGTGTCGTGTCTCGTCTGATCTGATCTGATCTCATCTTTGCTTGTGTAGTAAATCCTCTTTTCGCTCTTTACGTATAAAGGTGTGAATGCTTGTAATTCTTTTTTGAAAGTTTTTTTATATATGACATGACAAAACAGCTGAAGGTTTTGATGGGAAAATGTTCGAGCGGCGAAGCCGTCAAAGAGAGAGATTTCCGTTTTCAAGGCAATTTTTAGTGCACAGTGAGGGTGTGAAATAATTATTTCCTTTTAACTGACTGAAACTGAAATGTCTTTCATTAGAGGAGTAATTAAACTGTCAAAGATATCTGTGTGCGTGTGTGTGTGTGTGTGTGTGTGTGCCTGTATGTGTGTGTGTGCGTGTGATGTGCCTGTGTATGTGTGTGTGTGTGTGTGTGTGTGTGTGTGACTGTGTGAGCGTGTGCATATGTGTGGAGGGATTATTCACATTAAAAGTGTAAAGGATGAAATTCGGTCACATGCAGCTGTTTCAGTTCTCTATCAACTCAAGCCAAGTCCTGTCTTTAAAACAAATGGCTGCGTGTATGGTTTCTTTTACTCTAGTGTGTAAATTTGAGTGTATTTATGTATGTGTGTGTGTGTGTGTGTGTGTGTGTGTGTGTGTGTGTGTGTGTGTGCGTTCCGGATATAATTACCAATGTGTGTGGAAGAAAATGTGTTCACACACTCAGTGTTAAGCACAAGTTTCACACGGAGCGTTGCTATTTAAACCATGATGACACAAGGCGTAAAAACAGACGGTGGGTGGATTGTGAGACAGCAACGAGGATCGCGATGCACCATGCGCAAGGTGTAACAGAGAACCTCAGGTTTTAACCAAGACCTGATCCCTGAGGATAATTTGCTTTTAACTTCTGCACGGTGAAGGCTTATTAAAACTTGGGTCCACTTCAAAGATCACTCCGTGGCTTTGTAGATGTGTTTGGAACAAGCAAGTGATCGTCCGACTGACAGAACAAAACTAAAACTCCGGTAAATTACTCATTCATCTTTAGAAAATTGTCTAAAACTATCCAGAACTGAATACCCACAGGGCAAATTCTCAGTCTTTGTAAAGCCGAACTTGCGCCGTACTTCAAAGACCGCTGAGATTATGTGCCATCGGCATAACAGTAAAATGAAATATTATGTTTCCTTACTTATAATTAAATGACTACATACAAAGCTTATTAGCAGACAAATTAGAAATGCAATGAAAACCAAAACTCATCATTTTTTACTTGGAACTAAAAAAAGAAAAAAAAAAAAATATATATATATATATATATATATATATATATATATATATATATATATATATTTTTTTTTTAGTTTCAAGTAAAAAATTATGAGTTTTGGTTTTCATTGCATTTCTAATATATTTAATAATATATTTAAGATTTAATGATGAATTCAATTCTATTTCCAAACATAACATTAACCAATGAAATGAATTTACAGACATAAATGCCCACAATAAACTTACAAGTTTTATTCATTCATTCATTATCTCCCGCTTTATCCTCTATTAGGGTCGCGGTGGGGTTCCCCATGCCCATCCAGGGGAGAACGTCTCGGGCGCTGGGCAGATAGACCCAGGACAGGGCGCCAATCCATCGCTGGGCACACACTCACTCACACAGACACTCTATATGGGGCAATTTGGAGAATTCAATTCACTTGATCCATGTTTTTGGACTGTGGGAGGAAACCGGAGAACCCGGAGGAAACCCACGCAGACACGGGGAGAACATGGAAACTCCACCCAGATGGGGATTCGAACCGGGAATCCCTAGCGCTGAGAGGCGAACGTGCTAACCACTAAGCCACCGTGCCGCCCTTACAAGTTTTAATGAAATTAAAATATGACTTGATGACACTGTTCCCCAATTAGCATTAAAATCTTCACCTTCATCCCCATATCTTTCACTTAATCCTCTACTAGGTTCTCGGGGGGTGGGGGAGTTCCCATGCCCATCCAGTGGGGAACATTTTGGTTGCTGGGCAGATACACCCAGGACAGGGCACCAATCCATCATTGGGTACACACCCTTTCACACAGAAACACACATACACACACACACTATTTATTCATTGATTATCTTCCGCTTTATCCTATATTAGGGTCGCGGGGGGGTTCCCCATGCCCATCCAGGGGAGAACGTTTCGGGCGCTGGGCAGATACACCAAGGACAGGGCGCCAATCCATCGCTGGGCATACACTCACTCATATAGAGTGTCACACGCACGCATACACACTCTATATGGGGCAATTTGGAGAACTCAATTGACTTGATCCATGTTTTTGGACTGTGGGAGGAAACCGGAGAACCCGGAGGAAACCCACGCAGATACGGGGAGAACATGGAAACTCCACCCAGATGGGGATTCGAACTGGGAATCCCTAGTGCTGAGAGGAGAACGTGCTAACCACTAAGCCACCGGGCCGCCACACACATTATATAAACGCAATTTAGATAGACGCAATTCACCTTAGATAAAGCAGTCATTTCACCTTAAATCCATGGTTTTAATCTGTGGGAGGAAACCGGAGTACCCGGAAGAAACCCTTAAAGATAAGGCGAGAACATGGAAATTTCACTCAGATTGGGATTTAAATCTGGATCCCCAGCGCTGAGATGTGGTCATGCTGACTATTACCCCAGCATGTTGCCCCCTTCATTTTAATCTTATTTCTATTTTGTTTACAGTGCTTACACTCTGTAGTCCTCCACATGTAACCCATCCATGCACTGAAACACAAACACACACACACACACACACACACACACACACTGAGTGAAGTAAGCACACTGTATTCAGAGCTCAGTGATTAGGGGCCAGGGGGGCAATTGGGGTTAGATGCCTTGCTCAAGGGCACTTCAGCCAAAGTACTCGCTCAAGGAGGATGAGTTCCCCACTGAGTCTTGGTCCTCACAAAGTTTCTTCCTTAAGATAATAACACAACAGGGAGTTTTCTCTTGCCACCGTCGCTTCGGCTTGCTCTTTGGGGGTTCAAGGGCTTATAAAACTGTAAATCTGCTTTGTCTTCATTAAAAACCCATCTTTTTAAAATTGCATATGCCCTATAATTGTTTTATTCTGTCTTCTTTTGTTAACTTGTTTTAATGTTGTCATAATTTATTTTTTAATACCTATTGTAAACTGTAAGGTGTCCTTGAGTGTCAGAAAGGCGCCTATGAAATAAAATGTATTATTATTATTATTATTACTATTCTAAAAAGCAATCTATAAATAAATTACTTGAACTTCAACTTGATTCCAGCTATGGATTGTTGCCTGTCCTGTGCACAGCACCCGACATGTTCTCCCCTGGATGGGCAAAGACCCCCACTCCCCTTCCCAGCGACTTTAGTAAAGGATTAAGCGAAAGATGATGAGATGAGATATTGCAGGTGGTGAAGGAAGCCAAGGACTAAGATTTGCCGCTAAATAGGCATGGCCATAAAACCCATGGGCAGCATTGTTTGAGAAAGAGTCACACTAACGTGATGGACATCGCCACATGGGGACTTTGGAAAATCATTTGACACAGTTTGGCACTGCATCAAGAACTGCAACCTGAAACTGTATAATGCCAAAAGGAAGCACTAACTGAAACACTGCACGCTTTTCCGGCTGAAGTCAACTGAAGTTAAATGCACAGACAACGTGTTCTATAATCATAATCTATAATCTATAATCTATAATCTTAATTTTGGGGGAAAACAGACAAAACTATAGAGGTGCATTTCCTGAAGAAAATGAGGGTGTGATTGCAGCTTGGCTGTTGGAGACACAGTGCATCCATCCATCCATCCATCCATCCATCCATCCATTATCTTCCGCTTTATCCTCTATTAGGGTCACGGGGGGGTTCCCCATGCACATCCAGGGGAGAACATCTCGGGCACTGGGCAGATACACCCAGGACAGGGCGCCAATCCATCGCTGGGCACACACTCACTCACACAAACACACTCTATATGGGGCAATTGACTTGATTCATGTTTTTAGACTGTGGGAGGAAACTGGAGAACCTGGAGGAAACCCACGCGGACACGGGGAGAACATGGAAACTCCACCCAGATGGGGATTCGAACTAGGAATCCCTAGCGCTGAGAGGCCAACGTGCTAACCACTAAGCCACCGTGCATATGTATATTAGCGTTATTAGAAAAAAAATACTTCAAGTAAAAGGACAAAAAGGTGTCTTGTCCTGGGTGTATCTGCCCAGTGCCCGAAACGTTCTCCCCTGTATAGGCATAGGGAACCCCCCACCCCCCCCCCCCTCAATGACCCTAGTAGAGGATTAAGCAAAGATAATAAATGTATGATTTTATGGTCTGGGCGGCATGGTGGCTTACTGATTTGCATGTTTGCCTCTCATCACTAGGATACAGGTTCGAATCCCAATCTGGGTGGAGTTTCCATGTTCTCCTCATGTACACGTGGGTGTCCCCCAGGTCCT
The DNA here is from genome assembly GCA_019802505.1 of Corydoras sp. C115. Classification (NCBI taxonomy): domain Eukaryota; kingdom Metazoa; phylum Chordata; class Actinopteri; order Siluriformes; family Callichthyidae; genus Corydoras; species Corydoras sp. C115. The sequence goes on from JAFMOC010000131.1 coordinate 304,498, forward strand.
CTAGTGAATGCTCTTTGAATGCTCTAAATTGCCCCATATAATGTGTGATTGTGTGTGTAAGTGTGTAAGTGAGTGTGTGCCCAGTAATAGATACGTGCCCTGTTTTGGGTGTATCAGCCCAACGCCTGAAACGTTCTCCCCTGTATAGGTATGGAGAACCCCCACGACCCCAGTAGAGGATTAGGTGAAAGATAATGAATGAATGAACTTGTGGTCTGGGGAGCACGGTGGCTTAGTGATTTGCATGTTCGCCTCTCAGATACAGGTTCGAATCCCAATATGGGTGAATTGGGTTTCCTCTGGGTTCTCTGGTTTCCTTCCACACACCAAAAACCATGGATTCAAGGTTTTGAATGCTCTAAATTGCCCCTTATGATGTGTGATTGTGTGTGTAAGTGTGTGAGTGAGTGTGTACCCAAAAATAGATAGGTGCCCTGTCCTGGGGGTATCAGCCCAACGCCTGAAACGTTCTCCCCTGTATAGCTATGGAGAACCACCTGCGACCCTAGTAAAGGATTAAGTGAAAGATAATGAATGAATGAACTTGTGGTCTGGGGAGCACGGTGGCTTAGTGATTTGCATGTTCGCCTCTCAGATACAGGTTCGAATCCCAATATGGGTGAATTGGGTTTCCTCTGGGTTCTCTGGTTTCCTTCCACACACCAAAAACCATCTATTAAAGGTTTTGAATGCTCTAAATTGCCCCATATAATGTGTGATTGTGTGTGTAAGTGTGTAAGTGAGTGTGTTACCAGTAATAGATAGGTGCCCTGTCCTGGGGGTATCAGCCCAACACCTGAAACGTTCTCCCCTGTATAGGCATGGAGAACCCCCCGCGACCCTAGTAGAGGATTAGGTGAAAGATAATGAATGAATGAACTTGTGGTCTGGGGAGCACGGTGGCTTAGTGATTTGCATCTCAGATACAGGTTCGAATCCCAATATGGGTGAATTGGGTTTCCTCTGGGTTCTATCGTTTCCTCCCACAGACCAAAAAAACATGTATTTAATGTAAATTAAATGCAATAAATTGGCCCATATAGTGTGTGTTTGTGTGTTTGTGTTTGTGCACAGCAATGAATTGGCCCACTGTCCTGGATGTATCTGCCTAGCGCCCGAAACGTTCTCCCTTGTATGGGCGTGGGGAACCCCCCCGTGATCCAGGTAGTGTAGTAAGCGGAAGATAATGAATGAATGACTAAATATTAAGTTTCATTCAGTATTCATTCATTATTGGACGTTGCTGCACTTACAATGCAAACACTGAAATATCCTGTGAGGTAAACCAGTCCTTGCCTGTTTGCCTCATGCCTTACCCTGAACATCCGTTCAGTTTGGACATCCTGTTCTATATTAGCAACATGTCTTGCAAATGAAACTGTGAAAGAAAAAACACAAAACAAATAAAGCTCTTGCTCATTTTCTTTTCATTGGTCCTCATTGTCTAAAAATCGATGAGAACTCATCCGGTTACAATGTAGACCCCAAGCCTCTTCTGCTGCGAGTCAACACAAAGAGAACACCTGCTTCCCCCTTTTAAAGCAAAAACAAAAACGCTTCCAGAGCAGAAAACATCTCCTTTTGACAGCAGTCCGGAGGCGAGCTCCAGCACGCCACCCGCCGCCTTCCATAATGCTCTCACATTGCCCACAGCATGCTGTGCAGGAGGCAATTCTGTGGTCTGCATTTAGAAAAGAGCTTGTTTGGTTTAGAGGGAGCAGCAGTTAGCTGTAAAATCAAAGGATCCAACTACCAGCAGTTAAATAAGCTTTAAGCTTGTGTTAGCTCGGCGAGGGGAAGAATGCACACATTGGGGTAAAGATCACCTGGATGATGCAGGATGTCGAAACTAGGAGTTTCATTGAATATGTGAAACTTCTGGGATGTCCACTCGGGAAATGTCAACTGTCTATATGCTTTCCACGAATCCCACAGTCCAAAAACATGAATATGAGGTAAATTGACTGCTCTAAATTGCCCCATATATATATTGTGTGGGGTGGCATGGTGGCTTAGTGGTTAGCACGTTCGCCTCTCAGCGCTTGGGATTCCCGGTTCGAATCCCCATCTGGGTGGAGTTTCCATGTTCTCCCCGTGTCTACGTGGGTTTCCTCCGGGTTCTCCGGTTTCCTCCCACAGTCCAAATCCAAAAACATGGATCAAGTCAATTGAATTCTCCAAATTGCCCCATATAGAGTGTGTCTGTGTGAGTGAGTGTGTGCCCAGCGATGGATTGGCGCCCTGTCCTGGGTCTATCTGCCCAGCGCCCGAGACGTTCTCCCCTGGATGGGCATGGGGAACCCCACCGCGACTCTAATAGAGGATAAAGCGGGAGATAATGAATGAATGAATATATTGTGTGTGTGTGTGTGTGTGTATGAGTGAGTGTGTGCGCACTAATTGCTTGGCGCCCAGCGCCTGGAAACATAGAGGATTTCCATCCATCCATCCATCCATTATCTTCCGCTTTATCCTCAATTAGGGTTGCCAATGCCCATCCAGGGGAGAACGTTTCGGGCGCTGGGCAGATACACCCAGGACAGAGTGCCAATCTATCGCTGGGCACACACTCACTCACTCACAAAGACACACACACATACACACTATATATGGGGCAATTTGGAGAATTCAATTGACCTTGATCCATGTTTTTGGACTGTGAGGAAACCGGAGAACCCAGAGGAAACCCACGTGGACACAGGGAGAACATGGAAACTCCACCCAGATGGGGATTCGAACCGGGAATCCCTAGCGCTGAGAGGAGAACGTGCTAAACACTAAGCCACTGTACCGCCCCATTTGTAAGTCGCTTTGGATAAAAGCGTCTGGTAAATGACTAAATAAAAATGTAAATGTAAATATAATGTATAACATGGACAAAGCTTATTTTGACATGTGGAACATTAAGTAATTTCTATCCCTCAGCTGTCAATCTTCTTGATGTTTATACAGTAATTTACCATTAACAGGAGAGAAATTAGCCTTTGATTTCCAGTATGAAAAGATCAGCTAGAACATGTGTGTGTCTGCCCAGTGCCTGAAACCTTCTTCACTGGATGGGCAGGAGGAACCTGGGCCTAGAAGAGGATTAAGCAGAAGATATGAATGAATGAATGAATGAATGAAAGAATGATTAGTGGGTAGAATGACTGACTCTCATAGAATCCAGGTTCAAATCCCGATCTGGATGGAGTGTCCATATAGTCCCTGTGTGTGAGTACGTACCCGGCGATGGATTGGCGCCCTACCCTGGGTGTATCTTTCCACCACCGAAGTGTTCTCCCCAGGATGGGCATGGGGAACACACCCCCTGCCGCGACTCAAGAAGAGGATTAGACGGAAGATAATGAGATGACAAAATTAAACAGAGAATTGTTTAACTAGCTGAGTAAGTATTTCTCATTATTTCTTATTTCTTTGCTATACCATGGATCAGAAAGCATTCGAGAAATAAACATTGGTGACCAGCTCTGTAGAGTCTGTTTGATTTTACATAGTGAAGCCGGGAAAGGCACTCCTGCACTCACAGCATTACAAAGACCTAGAAATAGCGTCTGTTATGAATTTCATATATTTTAATACATTTTATTTCTGTTTCTGCTTTTTAATTTTGCTTCTCGTATTGTATAACTGTGTTTAATGTTTAATATGTCTTGTGTGTTTTAATGATATCCTGCTTTATCTGTTTTTGTAAAGTGTCTTTGAGGTCCCTAAAAGCGCTATATAAATAAAATGTATAATAATAATAATAATAATAATAATAATAATAATAATAATTATTATTATTATTATTATTATTATTATTATTATTATGTGTTTGTTCTTCTTCACTGTATGCACAGCTGCAGTCTTTATACAGAAACACATGTAACATTTACCTTTACATTTGGTCATTTAGCAAATGCTTTTATCCAAAGCCACTTACAAGTATCCCGACTGAATGGTTGGGGTCAGAACACAGGGTTACATACAGCACCTGGAGCAATGAGGGTTAAGGGTCTTGCTCAAGGGTGGCACGGTGGCTTAGTGGTTAGCACGTTCACCTCTCAGCGTTAGGGATTCCTGGTTCGAATCCCAATCTGGGTGGAGTTTTCATGTTCTCCCCATGTACTCCGTGTTCTATGGTTTCCTCCCACAGTCCAAAAACATGGATCGAGGTCAATTGAATTCTCAAAATTGCCCCATATAGAGTGTGTTTGTGTGTGTCTGTGTGAGTGAGTGTGTGCAATCGATAGATTGGCGTCCTGTCCTGGGTGTATCTGCCCAGCGCCCAAAACATTCTCCCCTGGATGGGCAAGGGGTACCAGGTTCAAATCCCGATCTGGATGGAGTGTCCATATAGTCCCTGTGTGTGAGTACGTACCCGGCGATGGATTGGCGCCCTGTCCTGGGTGTATCTTTCCACCACCGAAATGTTCTCCCCAGGATGGGCATGGGGAACACACCCCCTGCCGCGACTCAAGAAGAGGATTAGACGGAAGATAATGAGATGACAAAATTAAACAGAGAATTGTTTAACTAGCTGAGTAAGTATTTCTCATTATTTCTTATTTCTTTGCTATACCATGGATCAGAAAGCATTCAAGAAATAAACATTGGTGACCAGTTCTGTAGAGTCTGCTTTGATTTTACATAGTGAAGCCGGGAAAGGCACTCCTGCACTCACAGCAGTACAAAGACCTAGAAATAGCGTCTGTTATGAATTTCATATATTTTAATACATTTTATTTCTGTTTCTGCTTTTTAATTTTGCTTCTCGTATTGTATAACTGTGTTTAATGTCTTGTGTGTTTTAATGATGTCACAGGTGCCTGGGGCACCTGTCCCTCGTTTGTGTTTTTCATTGTCTCAGCTGGGTGATTGGTTTGTTTCTGTGCACGTGATTAGTTGGTTTGTTATTTAGTTTCCGTTTTCCTTCTTTTCGGTGCACGTCTTTGTTTGCGGTTAATCTACCCAATGTTAGTTTGTTCGTTTGTTCCCCCCTTTCTGTTGGTGTTCCGTCACCAGTTTTTATTAATAAATCGGTTTGGTTTTTATCCCGGTGTTTTCTGGACTTCTCCTTCCGCATTCTGCCACGGTGCGTCGCTGCGCAATAGCTCCGCGCAGGTCGTACTGGTGGGAGCGTGTTCCCTCCGTTGGCCGGCGTACGAAGTATTCCCCGCGTAGCCGGTGCCCGGGAAGCGCTCACTATGCGCGAGCGGCGTACGCAATCGCTCTGCGTAGCCGCTCTCATCCAGGGAAGAACGAGCTTTCTGACAAATGATATCCTGCTTTATCTGTTTTTGTAAAGCATCTTTGAGGTCCCTAAAACCGCTATATAAATAAAATGTATAATAATAATAATAATAATAATAATTATTATTATTATTATTAATTCATTCATTATCTCCCGCTTTATCCTCTATTAGGGTCGCGGTGGGGTTCCACATGCCCATCCAGGGGAGAACGTTTCGGACGCTGGGCAGATAGACCCAGGACAGGGCGCCAATCCATCGCTGGGCACACACTCACTCACACAGACACACTCTATAGGGGGCAATTTGGAGAATTCAATTGACTTGATCCATGTTTTTGGACTGTGGGAGGAAACCGGAGAACCCGGAGGAAACCCACGCAGACACGGGGAGAACATGGAAACTCCACCCAGATGGGGTTTCAAACCGGGAACCCCTAGCGCTGAGAGGCGAATGTGCTAACCACTAAGCCGCCCCTATTATTATTATTATTATTATTATTATTATTATTATTATTATTATTATTATTATTATGTGTTTGTTCTTCTTCACTGTATGCACAGCTGCAGTCTTTATACAGAAACACATGTAACATTTACAACATTGACATTTGGTCATTTAGCAAATGGTTACATACAGAATCTGGAGCAATGAGGGTCTTGCTCAAGGGCGGTACGGTGGCTTAGTGGTTAGCACGTTCACCTCTCAGCGTTAGAGATTCCTGGTTCGAATCCCAATCTGGGTGGAGTTTTCATGTTCTCCCCATGTCCTCCGTGTTCTACGGTTTCCTCCCACAGTCCAAAAACATGGATCGAGGTCAATTGAATTCTCCAAATTGCCCCATATAGAGTGTGTTTGTGTGTGTCTGTGTGAGTGAGTGTGTGCAATCGATAGATTGGCGTCCTGTCCTGGGTGTATCTGCCCAGAGCCCGAAACATTCTCCCCTGGATGGGCATGGGGAACCCCCCGCAACACTTATACAGGATAAAGCAGAAGATAATGGATGGATGGACCCACCTTGGTAACATCATTGGACCTGGGATTTGACCCCAAAACCCTTGGATTGTTAGCCCAATACTTTAAAAAATCAAATCAAATCAAATCAGGTATATTGGTCACATACGTAGATATACATGGTACAGCCAGCAGTTCTTACCCGACATCTCCATCCATCCATCCATCCATCCATCCATTATCTTCCGCTTTATCCTCTATTAGGGTCGCGGGGGGATTCCCCATGCCCATCCAGGGCAGAACGTTTCGGACGCTGGGCAGATACACCCAGGACAGGGCACCAATCTATCGCTGGGCACATACTCACTCACACAAACACACTCTATATTGATATATAATATATAATATGGATATATAATATATATGGGTATATATTATATCCATATATAATATATCCATAGAAAACATTCATTCATTCATTATCTTCTGCTTTATCCTCTATTAGGGTCACGGGGGAGTTCCCCATGCCCATCCAGGGGAGAACGTCTCGCTCACTCACTCACACTCACTCACACAAACACACTCTATATGGGGCAATTTTTGAGAATTCAATTGACTTGATCCATGTTTTTGGACTGTGGGAGGAACATAAAGTTCCACATAAATTTAAAATTGAATAAAATAGAATATAGAATAAAAACAGAATAAAGATAAAATAAAAAGCACTGTGCTACTTGTGTCCGCATGGGTTTCCTCATCTATCTATCTATCTATCTGTCTATCTATCTATCTATCTATCTATCTATCTATCTATCTATCTATCTATCTATATCTGTCTGTCTGTCTGTCTGTCTGTCTCTCTCTCTCTCTTTCTCTCTCTCTCTCTCTCTCTCTCTCTCTCTCTCTCTCTCTCTCTCTCTCTCTCTCTATATATATATATATATATATATATATATATATATATAGTTCCAACTTGAGAGCCATGTACTCACAGCTGATAAACAAAGGTGACAGAAGAAGCCAGAAAACACTGTTCACCAAGGCTTTTCATGTACAGTATTGACATGGTAACTGTACACCGTCTCACATGTAAAGTGTCCATGTTATGATCTGTCTGACGAGACAAGACTTATTTCAAAGACCTTTTTCAGGTTCTAAAAGATAACTGTAGACTCTAACTGCATTGTCATGTCAATCTTCCTCTGTGCAGCTCTTCACCCAAGTCAGTATGTGTGACCACAAACCTATCCATCAGGAAATGTTGTCAGTAGCTACTCAGAATTTTTATGTTGTGTTTATTTTATTTTATGTTTAGAATTTGAAATATGTATATGCTTAAAAATATATTGGACTTATATGTATAAGAATTATAGCGTTCAATTTAATTAGAGCGTGTCAATGTGTCTTTTTGCGAACCTGATGACATGAATTTGTATGTAAGTAAGTTCTATATTTATAGAGCGTTTTTACAATAGTCATCATCGTCACAAAGCAGCTTTACAGAGTTATAAGCCTTTAAACCTTTAAACCCTCAAAGACCAAGCCGAAGCATTAGTGGCAAGAAAAAACTCCCTGTTATGTTGTTATTTTAAGGAAGAATCCTTGGAAGGACCAAGACTCAGTGGGGGACTCACCCTCCTTGAGCGGGAGGGCAGCATCAACAGTTTAGGACACTAATTTACAGATTGTGTGATGATCATGTGACCTGTATTTAACAATTAAAAACTCTGTAAGCCAAAAAGGCATCCTGCTGGACTGTCAGTCCAATAGAAATCGACGTTCCATCCAGTAATTGTCATAGCCACAGTGCTTCAGCAGAACCATGCATGAAGAGCTGACCACACCTCCAGGAAATTAACAAAACCTCAAAACAAACAGACAAGAAAAGCAGTTAGAGCTAATAAAGCCTAGCATTTAAGTAATAACAGGAGTTTGATTGACACAGTGCAGCATGTGACTCCGGCATCACTGACTAGAGCAGCAGAACTAAAAGGGGCAGATACTGCAGGGTACTTAGTTGAGAGGAACAGCATCATTTCATTGCCACACCCTCTACTAATGATATGTTATGGCCTTCACATGTAAAAAAAACAATCAGCGTGTCACTTGAGTGTGATGTGGTCTGGCTTCTTAGTAACTCCTGATGTACTTTTTTCAAAAAAAATTCTAATGAAAAAGTTTACACTGTTTGCTCAAAAGTTTGTCCTCGCTTTGCTTTGGCCAAGTGACAAAAGATAAGATAAGATAATCCTTTTTTGGTCCCACAGTGGGGGAAATTCACATTTCTCAGCAGCAAGTAAAAGTAATTGGGAAAGTTATAGATACATCTAATCTATCTATTACAAAAAGTACTTTTGAAAAAAATGTAATAGAAATCGAGATTAGGTTTCATATATGATCAAATATCTTGCACATATGGCTATTTTTGAGTTAAAAACTGAATCTGTGTGACTCATCTTTTTGGAGCGTGCTTTCGTTCTGCTTTGACTGATCTCGCTTGCTTTCCCGCTTCTTTCGGACCTCCTGTTGAGCCCGAGTTCGAGAAAATATGAAAATGAAACGTGTTCTGAAAAATATTTGCATATTCTATGTGATTGCTCCATGTATTGATCTAACCGATCATTTAAAATTATACATCATATATTAATCAACACATAAAGTGTTTTTTGAGCGACATAGTTAAAATGTGCAATAATTACGAACATAAAAAGATGAAACATTTACAGAATGTAGAACATGTCTTTGCATTTTAATAAAAGTACCCTCCTGGTGATTTTGCACTTGTAGAAGACAAACAGAAAAAAAAAAAAATCTGCATTACATTACAATAGTGTTCTAAGCCGGAACCTTCAAAAAGCAAGTTGAAGTGACAATGGAAAGAAAGCGTCAGTTGTATTTGTTTTTTATTTAAAAGGAAGAACCCTTGTCAAGACTGAGGCTCAGTGGGAGATTTATCCTGCTTGAGAGGCAGGGGAGGGTCAATTGGGGTACCACAGATTTTTACCTCAGAAAGCGTGCACACCTATACAAAAATAAATAACAAGAAACTAAAGATAGGGTGGCACGGTGGTGTAGACGTTAGCACGTCCTCTCAGCACTGAGGTTCCAGATTTGAATCCCGATTTGGATGGAGTGTTGAATCTGGATGTTCTCCCTGTGTCTACCTGGGTTTTTATTGGATTCTCCCTGGATTCCTCACATTTTCTAAATTTCCCCTCTACAGTGTGTGTATGCCCCTGTCCTGGGTGTATGTGCCCAGTGCCCAAAACATTCTCTCTGGATGGGCAGGGATTAAGTGGAAGATAAATGGAAGATGATGCATGGAAACTGGCCGCTCAAGGAGGATGTCCCCCACTGAGTCTTGGTCCTTTCAAGGTTTCTTCCTTAAGATAACAACATGACAGGGAGTTTTTTTCTTGCCACTGTCTCTTCGGCTTGCTCTTTGGGGGTTTAAAGGCTTATAAAACTGTAAAGCTGCATTGTGACAATGTGCTATTGTAAAAAACGCTATATAAATATATTACTTGAACCTGAACTGAAATGAAGATACCCCCCCAAATATATAATTAAGCAGAAAATTATATAAGACAAAAGGTAACAAGCAAAAAAACCCAAAAACGTCACCCCTATATATATAAAAAAAATCACCCCTATATCATGTTAAATGATTTTATCCATAATAGTTCTGCTTGTGAAGTATACAATTTAGTAGAAAATGGGCAATTTATCCATCCATCCATTGTCTTCTGCTTTATTCTTTACTAGGGTCGCCAGGAAGGGGGGGGGGTACACCCAGGACAGGGTGCCAATCTATCGCTGGACACACTCTCACTCACTCATACAGACACACTCTATATAGGGCAATTTGGAGAATTCAGCTGACATTGAATCCATGTTTTTGTTTTTGAACATGCTAATCACTAAGCCCCAATATATCCATAGAAAACAAATTTAATTAATTACCACTAATTAGTTAATTAATTGGTAATTTTAATTGATTCATGTGTTGTCATTGACGAACAAAAGTCAGCTTAATGGAATAATGGAAAGTGGGTTAAATTGCATTTGCAAACTTTTTACCAGACACACAGACAAACAGATGAAGCTAATATAGTGGTGGGAATAATAACATGGCCAGCAATGGTTTGGCGCCCTGTCCGGGGTGTATCTGCCCAGCGCCCAAAATGTTCTCCCCTGGATGGGCTTTGGGAACCCCCCCGCAACCCTGTTAGAGGATAAAGTGGAAGATAATGGATGGATGGATGGAATAATAACAATATAAAATAAATAAAAATAGGACGTCTACTGACCTGGTTGTTTAAGAACTGCGTAATTCATATTGAGACATTAAATCGATAGACACTATTTTGATCCCGAGGAAAAATTTTGGCCTCCAGTAGCTTGCAAACATTCATTCATTCATTCATTCATTACATTCCGCTTTATCCTATATTAGGGTCGCGGTGGGGTTCCCCATGCCCATCCAGGGGAGAACGTCTCGGGCGCTGGGCAGATACAACCAGGACAGGGCGCCAATCCATCGCTGGGCACACACTCACTCACACACATACACACTCTATATGGGGCAATTTTTAAAATTCAATTGACTTGATCCATGTTTTTGGACTGTGGGAGGAAACCGGAGAACCCGGAGGAAACCCACGCAGACACGAGGAGAACATGGAAACTCCACCCAGATGGGGATTCGAACCGGGAATCCCTAGCGCTAAGAGGCTAACGTGCTAACCACTAAGCCACCGTGCCGCCAGCTTACAAACATTCATTCATTCATTCATTATCTCCCGCTTTATCCTCTATTAGGGTCGCGGTGGGGTTCCCCATGCCCATCCAGGGGAGAACATCTCGGGCGCTGGGCAGATAGAACCAGGACAGGGCGCCAATCCATCGCTGGGCACACACTCACTCACACAGACACACTCTATATGGGGCAATTTTGAGAATTCAATTAACTTGATCCATGTTTTTGGACTGTGGGAGGAAACCGGAGAACCCGGAGGAAACCCACGCAGACACGGGGAGAACATGGAAACTCCACCCAGATGGGGATTCGAACCGGGAATCCCTAGCGCTGAGAGGCGTACGTGCTAACCACTAAGCCACCGTGTCGCCAGCTTACAAACAAAGAAACAAAATACAAATATAAATAGCAAATAAAACAAAGCCCCTGACAAGTCTAGCTACTCAGTGCGAGGACAACCATGAAAGAGGCACCGAGAGAGTGCAACTTATAAATTATCTATTTTGCCCACTGATCTCGCACACAGAATAATTCGTCCTCGACATTTAACCCATCCATGCAGTGAAACAAACACCCACACACAAACCCCACACACACAAACACACATCCAGGTGAAGTAAGCACACGTGCCAGGAGAGGTGGTTTGATAATTCTACAGTGTAGCTGTTTCTTTTATAACTACTGTCTTGTGGTGTTCTCATTTGTAAGTCGCTTTGGATAAAAGCGTCTGCTAAATGACTAAATGTAATGTAAATGTAATGATTTGCTTTCATTAATTTACTGTCTGATTTGCTTGTTTAGTTTATTCCTTAATTAATTAACTAGTCTCCTTTGTTAATTTCAGTTAATTAACTTCCTTCTTGTTTGCTGTGCCCAGCGATATATAGACAGTAGTACAGGATTTACGATTCATACATATATATTTATATATGTATATATGTGTATATGTAAACACTTGCATTTGTACACACAGACATTTATAATGTCTGAGTGTATAAATGCAAGTGTGTGTTCTTTATTACCATCCATTATCCAACCATTAACTTCCGCTTTATCCTCTATTAGGGTCGCGGTGGGGTTCCCCATGCCCATCCAGGGGAGAACGTCTCGGGCGCTGGGCAGATACAACCAGGACAGGGCGCCAATCCATCGCTGGGCACACACTCACTCACACAAACACACTCTATATGGGGCAATTTGGAGAACTCAATTGACGACCTTGATCCATGTTTTTGGACTGTGGGAGTAAACCGGAGAACCTGGAGGAAACCCACGCAGACACGGGGAGAACATGGAAACTCCACCCAGGTGGGGATTCGAACCGGGAATCCCTAGCGCTGAGAGGCAAATGTGCTAACCACTAAGCCACCAAGCCACATATACACACACACACATATATATATATATATATATATATATATATATATATATATATATATATATATATATATATATATATATATATATAATTATTTCTATCTATCTATCTATCTATCTATCTGTCTGTCTGTCTGTCTGTCTGTCTGTCTGTCTATCTGTACGTATGTATTATGTCTCTGTGTATATCTATAAATATACATCAGGATCTGTTCTGATATTTGACAGTGATGCAACTTGAACCCTGACACTTTTTTTTTGTTTAGTCTCGGCTCCTCCACCTACTGATCATCAATCACCCAATGACATGTTATGATCTATTCTAGTTTGGAACACTGCCAAAGAATAAAAGCAACCTGCAACCCATGGAGAACCTTTACAGGATAAAAAAAGAGCTTGTTGTGTCTGAGGCTGGGTGGTTATCTGAACCTGTGCTCAGTGGGTTGGAACATTAGCCCTTTATTTACAAACACCTTGTTCTCGGCGTTTACTTTCTCTCAGGAGCTGCTTTAGAGGGGTGCAGACATCAAACAGTCACTTCACATGCTCGCACAGGCCCAGGACAAGCTACATGTGAATCACTCAGTCGCTGCTCCATTCCGTTGTTTCATCGTTCTCACAGTCTGCTCTTTTTTGTATTTCCATGTTCTCATCCAGGGGCGTTTTTAGGGTTTAGAAACATCAGGGGCTTTAGCCCAGATCCCTTATTCCCCCTCTGTCCTGTTTAAAAATTGCCCTTTCATGAGGGTATTTATCCATTTTTCAAACTGTTGTTACATTCATTTTGGTTGATATCATTCATTAGTTCATTCATTCATCCATTATCTTCCACTTTATCCTATATTTGGGTCGCGGGGGGGTTCCCCATGCCCTTCCAGGGGAGAACGTTTCGGGCACTGGGCAGAAAAACCCAGGACAGAGTGCCAATCTGGGCACACACTCACACACACACAGACACGCACACAAACACACTCTATATGAGGCAATTTGGATAACTCAATTGACTTGAGCTATGTTTTTGGACTGTGGGAGGAAACCGGAGAACCTGGAGGAAACCCACGCGGACACGGGGAGAACATGGAAACTCCACCCGGATGGGGATTCGAACCGGGAATCCCAAGTGCTGAGAGGAGAACGTGCTAACCACTAAGCCACCATTCATTAGTTATATTGGATAAAATTAAATAACATATGAAATGTGTCTGTCAACAGTGGATAGCACATTCAGTTCTAATAAATGATGGTTTTGGCTGAAAATGTTTGAATAAACGAACCTGAGCTTCGGCAGAAAAGCATGAATCTCTTTTATGAGTCGGTCGCAGATGAGACAGTTTTAAAAAGGTTTTGCTTTGAAATACCGTAACTTTGCGACAGATTGCACCTTCGGAAAAAATCTGCCGGTTTAAGGCCTTCTAGTGTGGTTTTCATCCCGGTGACATGCCGGTGTATCATTTTTTATTTCAGTTCTGTGGATTTGGTTTCCCCTTGTTTATTTTCGAACATATATTTTGTTAGAAAAAAAAAAGACCAAACGTAAACGTATATTTTTGTATATTATATTTTACATATCAATATCTTATTTATATTTACAGTTTTTCTCAGTCGATTTGGTTCATTTCTCAGATCAGAATTCAAATTCTCAAAATTGTTCATTCAATCTCCACATCTCCGTGTCACTTGTGCACATCATAATTGCATTTCTCATTGTGTTTCACATTTTGCAAATGCTTTTGTACATTTTGCAAATGGTCATAGACAATTGTCTGTTGTTTTTTACATTATCTCTTGCTTATGTCATGTTTATCAAAATGTGTTGTACTGATTGTCTGTTGAATTGTCTTACGCTCCAAAACATTTAGGTCTTATGTCATCGCCTAGGTCATGATATACAAAAGTGCTGAACATGTTGTCATAATTTCTCAGGCATAATTTGTACATTTATTTTCCACTTAAAAACTTTTATGTTAAATTTAGGTAATTTGTCCTAAATTGATTAAATTGTTCTCATTTGAATCTTGGCTTTCTGTTAAGGGAATTTGTGAACATTTACAGTTGTGATCAAATTTATTCAACCCCCACTGAAATAAAGTGTTTTGGCCAGTTTGACATTGATTTGGATCACTTCAGTCATCTTATTTACAATTATATCAAAGAGGCACTTATAAATTAGACAAATATAACATAATATTTATGATGGAATAACCACAAATGTCTTTACTGTGCTCACATCATTATCAGTTTTATTCAACCCCCTAGTGACATTATTTTTTAGTACTTAGTACAACATCCTTTTCCAGTTATGACAGCTTTCAAGCGTGAAGCATAGCTTGACACAAGTGTCTTGCAGCGACCTATGGGTATCTTAGCCCATTCTTCATGGGCAAAAGCCTCCGTTCAGTCACATTCTTAGGCTTGCGCACTGCAACTGCCTTCTTTAGGTCCCACCAGAGGTTCTCAATTGGATTTAAGTCTGGTGATTGCGATGGCCACTCTAGAATGTTTTTCCAGCCTTTCATGTTCAACCATGCTCTAGTGGACTTGGATGTGTGCTTCGGATCATTGTCCTGTTGGAAGGTCCAACGTCTCCCAAGCCGCAGGTTTGTGACTGACTCATCACATTTTCCCTCCAAGATCTCCTGGTACTGAAGGGAATTCATGGTACCACCCTGCACACGTTGAAGCTTTCCTGTACCATTAGAAGCAAAACAGCCCCAAAGCATAATTGACCCCCCGCCATGCTTCACAGTAGGCAAGGTGTTCTTTTGTTCATAAGCCTGGTTCTTCCTCCTCCAAACATAGCGCTGGTCCATTGTCCCAAACAGTTTCTAATTTAGTTTCATCTGACCACAGTACACTGTCCCAAAACCTTTGTGGCTTGTCCACATGACTTTTGGCATACTGCAGTTGACTTTTCTTGTTCTTTGGAGTCAGCAAGGGGGTGCGCCTGGGGAGTTCTGGCATGGAGGGTCTTCGTTATGCAGTGCGCGCCTTATTGTCTGAGCTGAAACTCAGTGCCCACATCTGACAGGTCTTTTTTTCAGTTCCTTAGCAGTCACGCGGGGATTTTTCTCCACATTACGCTTCAGGTAGCGCACAGCAGTCGCGGTCAGGATCTTCTTTTCTGCCACGACCAGGTAACGTTTCCACTGTGCCCTTTAACTTGAACTTGCGAATGATACTTCCGATAGTGTCTCTTGGAATATTTAACAACTTCGCAATCTTTTGTATATCCATTGCCATTCTTGTGAAGAGCAATAACCTCTTCTCTTGTCCTTCTGGGACCATTTCTCTTGCCTTCACCATGCTTGTAAACAGCACCAGTAGATGTCTAGAAGGAGCTGAGTATCACAGTCCTTTTAAATCTGCCTAATTGGTGCTTATCATGCTTGATTGCTGCTCGTTGACATCCACAGGTGTTTTCATACCTGATGAAAACACTGGAATGAACCTCTGTTCTTATGAGTGGTAGTTGTAAAGGGTTTTTGAATAATTGTGTCAATGAAAGAAATCACAAAAAGGCCATTTAATACTTTATGACAAAAACAATTGATGCTATCTTAGTTGCATTTAGTTCTTTAACAAGTCCTTGTAAGATTTCATTATGGAAACAATTACAAATGTGCACTGAATTCCATAAAACCCTTCGCAGCATTGGGGGTTGAATAAATTTGATCACAACTGTAGATCATCCAGTGGTCTCAAACGTAGGTCAGAGGTGCATCTCATGAACCTGTAATTGGCAAACATATATATACAGACACAAAACATTGCAGTATAAATGAAGCCTCACAATGGAAAGACAAGGCCCTGAACAGCCAAGAGGAGGGGTAAGACTGCGTGGTGGAAGGCTGAGGGGACAAAACAGAGGAAGGGTCCATGCAAATAGTTTGTCCCATATGAAATAAGGGCAACAATTATGGACCATGTTTTAAACCATGGTCTCACAATGGATGAAACTTGTCCCCGGGTGCAGCTGAATGTTGGAAGAACAACGGTGTCTTCAATGGAGTTGGAGTTGATGATGATGGAGTTCCTCCCACCCTATTCCCCATTCCTGAACCCTATTGAGGAGTTCTTCTCAGCCTGGAGATGGAAGGTATACGATCACCAGCCACACATCCAGATGAACCTGCTGACTGCTATGGATGCAGCTTGTGAGGATATCACAGCAGATGCCTGCAAAGGCTGGATTAGACACTCTAGAGGATTCTTTCCACGCTGCATTTCAAGGGAAGATATCCAGTGTGATGTGGATGAAAACATGTGGCCCAACAGAGAGGAGCATCAGGATGAATAGAAAAGAAAGCACTACAGTAATTCCTTAAGTTGTTTTGAGTATTCAGAGTAAGTTTCTAATTTTATAGTTTTTTCTTTTTTCCATGTAGTGGAGGGAAACAGTTGTGTCGTTCCTGAACTTCAATTTGATTTTTTGTCAACAGATTGCAGTGCTGTTAGAAAATAATACAGTAAATAATATTACTCTAAATTTGATTCCAGTCCAATTTCTTGCTGTCCATACAGTCATGTTTAACTTTCGTGTTCTTTAAGTTTGTATTTGTGTGTGTAACCTGGACTATTTCAATTAATATGTGTCACGGTAGTCTACCTCGGAGTAAAGCGGATGCGCATAGGAAGCGCAGAGCCGCCGCGTTTACACGCGCTGAAGGGAGCCAGGCACGCAGGTAGCAGAGAACGGGTTTATTTAAAGGTGCAGTGCACCAAAAAACATGAGGTACAAACGACTAGTGACATATAACCCAACGACCAGCACCGAGAACGAGAAACAATGGAAATAAATACAAAAAGACACCCGACCACGTGCACAAGACAAACCAATGACAAAACGACATTAATTACAGTTTTTCTCAGTCGATTTGGTACATTTCTCACATCATGATTTACATTGGCATCACAACAAGTGCATTTCTCAAAACAGTTAGTGCAAACAGCAAAACTCAATGAAATACCTGCAAAAGCACATACTTCACTCAAAATTCTTTGTTTCTACCTCAAAAGCAAATATTTAGGTCAATCAATTTGTCAGCGCCATCAAAATATCTTGTCTGTGTGCCATTGCCTACGACAAGGCAGTCAAACTACTTAGTCATGTTGTCAGTGCAACAGTGAAGACTGTAAGCATATTCTGATGGAAACTAACTAAGCTTTTGTTTACAAGAACGCTGCACATTCTGTGGCATATCAATTGAAATAGTCCAGGTTACACACACAAATACAAATTTACAGAACACAAAAGTTACACATGACTGTATGTGGGAGATGGACAGCAAGAAAAAGGACTGGAATCAAATTTAGAGTAATATTCTTTACTGTGCCCAAGAATGTGATGAGATGCTATAGGGCCCTATAATGGGAATATGTGTAAGCACGCCATTCTCTGACATAGCCGCACACATCGTGATGTTTCCTCCTCGTAGCCCTTATAGATATATATATATATATATATATATATAATGTTTGCCAATTACAGGTTCATGAGATGCAAATTCCCTTAACAGAAAGCCAAGATTCACCTGAGAAGAATTTAATCAATTTAGGACAAATTACCAAAATTTAACATAAAAGTTTTAAAAAAGTGTAAAATAAATATAAAAATTATGCCTGAGAGATTATGACAACAAATATTTTTGAGCGTAAGACAATTCAACAGACAATCAGTACAACACATTTTGATAAACATGACATAAGCAACAGATAATGTAAAAAACAACAGACAATTGTCTATGACCATTTGCAAAAATGTACAAAAGCATTTGCAAAATGTGAAACACAATGAGAAATACAATTATGACGTGCACAAGTGACAAGGAGATGTGGATATTGAATGAACAATTTTGAGAATTTCAATTCTGATCTGAAAAATGAACCAAATCGACTGAGAAAAACTGTAACTAACTAATAACCAATGAACGTTAATTAACAGAACGAAACTAAACAGAAAACAGGTGACAGGTGCCCTAGGCACCTGTTACAATATGCCACCGAATGTGCAGCTTTCTTGTAAACAAAAGCTTAGTTAGTTTCCATCAGAATATGCTTACAGTCTTCACTGTTGCAATGACAACAAGACTAAGTAGTTTGACTGCCTTGTCGTAGGCAATGGCACACAGACAAGATATTTTGATGGCACTGACAAATTGATTGACCTAAATATTTGCTTTTGAGGCAAAAACAAAGAATTTTGAGTGAAGTATGTGCTTTTGCATGTATTTCATTGAGTTTTGCTGTTTGCACTAACTGTTTTGAGAAATGCACTTGTTGTGATGCCAATGTAAACCATGATGTGAGAAATGTACCAAATCGACTGAGAAAAAC
This sequence comes from Corydoras sp. C115, assembly GCA_019802505.1. NCBI lineage: Eukaryota > Metazoa > Chordata > Actinopteri > Siluriformes > Callichthyidae > Corydoras > Corydoras sp. C115. The sequence goes on from JAFMOC010000131.1 coordinate 323,155, forward strand.
TGTAATACTTTGTAGAACCACCTTTGGCAGCAACTACAGCCTCAAGTCTTTTTGAATATGATGCCACAATCTTGGTACACCTATCTTTAGGCAGTTTTGCCCATTCTTCTTTGCAGTACCTTTGAAGCTCCATCAGGTTGGATGGGAGACGTTTGTGCACAGCCATTTTCAGATCTCTCCAGAGATGTTCAATCGGATTCAAGTCTGGGCTCTGGCTGGGCCACTCCAGAACATTCACAGAATGGTCCTGAAGCCACTCCTTTGAGATCTTGGCTGTGTGCTTCGGGTCGTTGTCCTGCTGAAAAATGAACCGTCGCCCCAGCCTGCGGTCAAGAGCGCTCTGGAGCAAGTTTTCATCCAGGATGTCTCTGTACATTGCTGCATTAATCTTTCCCTCTATCCTGACTCGTCTGCCAGTTCCTGCTGCTGAAAAACATCCCCATAGCATGATGCTGCCACAACCATGCTTGACTGTAGGGATGGTATTGGCCTCATGATGAGCAGTGCCCGGTTTCTTCCATACATGATGACTGGCATTCACACCAAATAGTTTCAATCTTTGTCTCATCAGACCAGAGAATTTTGTTTCACATGGTCTGAGAGTCCTGTAGACTCACAATGGAAAGACAAGGCCATGAACTGCCAAGAGGAGGGGTAAGACTGTGTGGTGGAAGGCTGAGGGGACAAAACAGAGGAAGAGGTAGGAGGGTCCATGCAAATAGGTTTGTCCCAGATGATGGACCACGTTTTGAACCATGGTCTCACAATGGCTGAAGCTAGAAGATTCTTTCCACAGTGCATTGCAAGGGAAGCTATCGAGTGTGATGTGGATGTAAACATGTGGCCTGTCAGGATGAATAGAAAAGAAAGCACTACAGTAATTCCTTAAGTTGTTTTGAGTATTCAGAGTAAGTTTCTAATTTTGTAGTTTTTCCTTTGTTCCATATAGTGCAGGCAAACAGTTGTGCAGGCAAACAGAGTTCTTGTAAACAAAAGCTTAGTTAGTTTCCATCAGAATATGCTTACAGTCTTCACTGTTGCACTGACAACATGACTAAGTAGTTTGACTGCCTTGTCGTAGGCACTGGCACACAGCCAAGATATTTTGATGGCGCTGACAAATTGATTGACCTAAATATTTGCTTTTGAGGCAAAAACAAAGAATTTTGAGTGAAGTATGTGCTTTTGCATGTATTTCATTGAGTTTTGCTGTTTGCAATAACTGTTTTGAGAAATGCACTTGTTGTGATGCCATTGTAAATCATGATGTGAGAAATGTACCAAATCGACTGAGAAAAACTGTAAAACTAAAAAATAAATTGTTTGTGGAAGGAGATTTGGCCTTTGGGTCTCATCCGCCATGACACACACACTATATGGGGCAATTTAGAGCATGCAATTTACATTCAATCAATGCTTTTTGGACTGTGGGATGAAACCAGAAACCCCAGAGGAAACCCACGTGGACACGGGGAGAACATGGAAACTCCAGATTGGTATTCGAACCTGAATCCCCAGCGCAGATAAGTGAATCACTACACCACTGTGCAGCCCCTCCTGTGGCAGATAAACTAAGAAAATTGTCCTGGAATTTTCAACCAGAACTAGAACCAGAAAATGTGAGAGCCACTGAGCAGCAGGTCTGAAGATAATAACATGGAGGCAATTGATCTGACTGGTTTGGCTCCATAGATACTCATTTATTCAATCATTTATTCAGTATCTTTGGCTTAATCCTCTACTAGGGTCATGGTGGGGTTCCCCATACCCATCCAGGGGAGAACATTTTGGGTGTTCGGTAGATACACCCAGGACAGGGCCCAATCCATTGTTGGCCTCATAGATACTTTCTCAGATTTAAATAGTTACATTGTACACTTTCATCAAAGTTGTGTGAGAGCAAAGGATGGAGATGTGTGGAATTACTGAATTACTAAAAATTGTTTCCGCCATGGTTTTTGTGGTTGACATGGAAACATGGAATTCGAACCGGGAATCCCTAGTGCTGAGTGGAAAACATGCTAACCACTAAGCCACCGTGCCGCCCAGCTTACAAACAAAGAAACAAAATACAAATATAAATAGCAAATAAAACAAAGCCCCTGACAAGTCTAGCTAGTCAGAACTAGCACCAGAAAATGTGAGAGCCACTGAGCAGCAGGTCTGAAGATAATAACATGGAGGCAATTGATCTGACTGGTTTGGCTCCATAGATACTCATTTATTCAATCATTTATTCAGTATCTTTGGCTTAATCCTCTACTAGGGTCATGGTGGGGTTCCCCATACCCATCCAGGGGAGAACGTTTTGGGTGCTGGGCAGATACACCCAGGACAGGGCGCCAATCCATTGTTGGCTCCATAGATACTTTCTCAGATTTAAATAGTTACATTGTACACTTTCACCTCAAAGTTGTGTGAGAGCAAAGGATGGAGATGTGTGGAATTACTGAATTACTAAAAATTAGTTCCGCCATGTTTTTTGTTCGTAAAAAAATGTGGTTCATAGAATTTACAATTTCACATAAAAACTTCCATATTTTTATACGACACAGCGACTTTCTAAATAGAAAACCATAACTTAATATAGGACCCTTAATATTTACACACACAGGTTCAAGACCCTTATCAGTCATTGTACAGCCCACATACCGAGTGCAAGTGCATGCAGGACCTCCATGATAACCTAAAACCTCAATATTATTGTTTCTGTTTATATGTATAGAATCATTTAGCATGCAGACTTGACCCTCATGTTTTGTAATACACTGTCGCATAAACATTAGCCTTTTTATCAACAGCCACAGAGCGAAACACACAGTCAGTGCATAACATTTACAGAAACACACTGTGAGGCAGTCCTGACACGTCAGTCTGCTACTCATGCTTCCAAAAACACAAGTTGTTACACACAGGTGCTGAACAATAGACGTCCATGAAAGATGAATCTGTTGATAGTGGATGTCATACATTTATTCATTCTCTTCCGCTTTATCCTCTACTAGGGTCATTGGGGGTTCCGCATGCCCATCCAGGAAAGAACATTTTGGGCACTGGGAAGAAAAACCCAGGACAGGGCGCCAATCTATCAATGGGCACACACACACACAAACACACACTATATAGGGCAATTTAGAGCATTTCGTTTACCTTGAAACCACTGTGGGTGAAAGCTGGAGATCCAGGAAACCCACACGGACACGGGGAGAACATGGAAAGTCCACCCAGATTGGGATTTGAACCTGGAATTCCTAGTGCTAAGAGGAGAAAGTACTAATCACTAGGCCACCTTTACTTATCCTTAATGTAAAAAGGATAAGTAATGGAGAGCACACTTGTTTGGGATGGAACTCTATATAAAGCTTAAAGTTTTGAGATTAACACCAACCTTTGTTCATGTCATGTTACACTTTCACAAAGGTTTTGGGAAGACCAGACTTTTCTTTGTCCTGTCCTGTTCTTTGAATAAAATCGGGGGCTAATTTAAGTTTAATTGTCATCCCTTTGGTTAAAAAACACTTCAAACTGTATCTCGTCAAACTACAAATGTTCTGCTAATAGTAATTATGTGCCACTAACTTATATATACAAATGTGTTATTTTTCTAACTAACATTCAAGTTCAAGCGCTATTTATAATGGTACATTGTCACAAAGCAACTTTACAGAGTTAAAAGCCTTTAAACTCCCAAAGAGCATGTCAAAGTGACAGTGGCAAAAAAAAAAACTCTCTGTTATGTTGTTATTTAAGGAAGAAACCTTGGGAGTGTTGGGGTTGTAAGTAGGAACCAGGTTTCGAACACAATTCACACTGATGCTGGATGGAATGCAAGGAGATTTATTGATGTAGGGCAGTAATATGGGTAAAAGAGCAATGGCAGTAACAAGGCCGGACCAGAAGAGCAATGAGGAGCAACTGGGAGACAGAGTGGTGAGAAGGCAAATGGTAAGCATACAACAATAATTTGTTGTATGCTTACCATTTAATTTGGAGGATTCAATTGACCTTGATTCATGTTTTTGGACTGTGGGAAGAAATCGATGAACCTGGAGGAAACCCACGCTTTCACGGGGAGAACATGGAAACTCCACTCAAATTGGGATTCCCTAGTGTGGAGAGGAGAACGTGCTAACCACTAAGCCACGGATTGACCAAATGATGACGGTAAGTATTACAGGTAATTATAACAAATATAGCAGGTGGGGTAGGCGGCATGGTGGCTTAGTGGTTAGCACGTTTGCCTATCAGCACTAGGGATTGTTCTCCCTATGTCTGTGTGGGTTTCCTCTGGGTTCTCCAGTTTCCTCCCAAAGTCCAAAAACATGGATCAAGTCAATTGAATTCTCCAAATTTCCCCATATAGAGTGTGTCTGTGTGAATGAGTGTGTTCCCAGTGATAGATTGGCGTCCTGTCCTGGGTGTATTGCCTTAGCGCCTGAAACGTTCTCCCCAGGATGGGCATGGGGACCCTCCCCTGCGACCCTAGTAGATGATAAAGCGGAAGATAAGGAATGGATGGATAACAGGTGGGTATTCACTGCTGGTGATGATTAATTAAATTTGCCTCATCACAGGGCCTTATTATTGTAGGTGATGGTTGATATATTTGATTCCTTGATTCTGTGCTGGATAGTAAATATCCACTGCTCCACACACAAAAACCGATACTGCTATGTTACAAGACATGTGCTCAGCCCCCTCCTGTGATGGATGGATGCCCCCCCCCCATTTCAAAAGACCAGTCCTTCCTTTTAGAGTGTTGTGTTTGGTTTCCTTTGTGTCTTTTTTCATGTTATGTTTAATATGATTAACTGAGATTGAAAGGGTTTGGTAAATGTGGTGCGTCTGTATGTGTGCACCTGTGTGTGTGTGTGTGTGTGTGTGTGTGTGTGTGTGTGTGTGTGTGTGCATGTGTGTGTGTGTGTGTGTGTGTGTGTGTGTGAAAGTGATGTGAAGCCTGCGGGATGTTGATAGACATCTGACTTCAAACAACAGTGATGTGAAGTTTATAACTTTCATATGTCTCTCTCTCTCTCTCTCTCTCTCTCTCTCTCTCTCTCTCTCTCTTTCGCTCGCTTTCAAAACAATAAAACTATATCGCTCTCTATAAAGTTTACATACCATGTGGACCTCGGGCCTATTTGGGATTACTTAGAACAATATGATAGAGAAACCCAAAGAAATTATTCATTCATTATCTTCCACTTTATCCTCTATTAGGGTCGCTGTGGGGTTCCCCATGCCCATCCAGGGGAGAACGTCTGGGCGCTGGGAAGATACTCCCAGGACAGGGTGCCAATCTATCGCTGGGCACACACTCACTCACACAGACACACTCTATATGGGGGCAATTTGGAGAACTCAATTGACTTGATCCATGTTTTTGGACTGTGGGAGGAACCGGAGAACCTGGAAGAAACCCACGTGGACATGGGGAGAACATGGAAACTCCACCCAGATGGGGATTTGAACCGGGAATCCCTAGTGCTGAGAGGCGAACATGCTAACCACTAAGCCAACGTGCCGCCCCCAAAGAAATTAAATTAAAGAAATTAAAATATTGTTAAGCTGCTTTGTGACAATGTACTGTTGTATAAAGCGCATGGATGGATGGATGGGATGGACATAATTTTGACTGAGACACCCTAAATCAAGCTGTATCGTGCGCTGTTGATGGATCGCTAACATCAAGCCTTTTAAAAGGTTAAAGTTTGACCCACATCTTGGTGGCTGAAAAGAGTATTTATAAAAGGCATTATTGTTGTCCTTAAATCTGATTGGCTGATTCGTGTGTCCAGCCGTGACATCATTGACAATAACACACCTTTCTGACCACTTCGCATTTGTATCACTGTGTCAGGTTCTTTTTGAAAATGTTGGATCATGGGAAATGCAGTCTACGTCATACTGCATCTCGACTGAACCAAGATGCTGCAGTGACATTCTCACGAGCACCGAATGACAAAAATGCAGAGTCCAAACCAAACTGTTCCAGCTCACCAGCAAAGAACCATGAGAACGTGCTAGAACATTATTTTAAATCATGTAGCATTAATAGAAATTTACAGATTAATATCCCATTGCTTAGTAACCAATGTTCCCTTTATAAACCAGACTAAATCCATTCAATCATTATCTTCTGCTTAAACCTCTACTAGGGTTCCCCACACCTATTCAAGTGAGAACATTTTGGGTGCTGGGTAGATACACCCAGGACAAGGTGCCAATCTATCACTGGGCACACTCACTCACACAGATATACACAAACATTCACAATATGCAATTTAGAGCATTCAATTTGAATCCATATTTTTTCACTGTGGGAAGAAACCGGAGAACCCGAAGGAAACCCACTACATACACATGAAGAACATGGAAACTCCACCCAGATTAGGATTTGAAACTCGATCCCCAGCGCTGAGAGGTGAACGTGCTAACCACTAAGCACCATGCTGCCGGACTAAATTATGCCACGGTTTACACATTATGTTTGTTTTGAATGAACACATTTATGAATCAAACCTTTTTTATTATGGTGTGTTTGTATCTGTTTTATAAAAGCAATAAGACATTTAAGTTGTGTATTATTGTGAATAAATCACCGAAAAGAGGTTATTAGGCCCGATTCAAAGCAGAGTACAGTTACACCTCTATTTCGTGATTTGTTCACAATAATACTCAACCTCGAGGGTTTTATTGCTTTTATAAACCGGTTACAAACAACTATAATAAAAAAAAGCTAATTTAGAGAAAGCAAAATCGCTAATAATCTGGTCTTCCGTGAAATAATCGAAATAATAATCAAAATAATCAGATTTTTAAAATGAACACTGATCGCTGAGTTACAGGAATCCGGTTTCACTAACAATCAAATACTGCCAGATAGTGGCCAAATTGCAGAACAGTAATGTATTGTATATCATGCATTGATACAAATCTAATGTGTGTGTTATTGTCAATAATGTCACGGCTAAACAAAGAGCTTAGCCAATCAGATTTAAGCCCCAGAACGACCTGTTTCATAAAAAAGCACACAAAAGAAGCAATCGAGGTTGCGTATTATCATAAATAAATCATGAATGTATGCCCTTTATGTATTATTACTTAAATAAACCTCGTCCCGAAGTCTGTCAACTTTCATAATGATCAAATCAACAGTGGGAATTTGTATTAATAACACAAGAAACACAAAATTTTCAACCCATTCCATTTTTAAAATAGATTTACAAAAAAATTCTGAAATTCAATGTGACAGTATAATATACAATAACAAGGGGATTTTTGCGACCTCACAAAGCAAGGCTGTAATTTAGTGTGAAATAGACAAATTGTTCAGCTCTACCTAAAGCAAAACCCGAATATGTGACGGGATAAACACAATAGTGTTGAAAACAGGAGGGCTGGCTGTCAGCAACTGTTTACAATCTTTTTTCTCCCCTCACACATAAGAGTCAGGGCAGGTGGTCTGTGTGTGTGTGAGTGTGTGTGTGTGTGTGTGTGTGTGTGTGTGTGTGTGTGTACCACGGCTTTTCTGATCTAAGTGCTTAAGCTGCAGCATTGCAGAGACTTGAAATGTCCTGAGGCAAAGAACTAAACACATATTTCATTTTGTAGCGCTGCTGTGATCCGACCTGTTTTACACACACACACACACACACACACACACACACACACACACACACACACACACACACACTTTTCCATGCATTGTTTGTAGGGACTTTACACAAGCTTCATTTAGCTTAATAGAGATTTAGCCAAACCTTAACCATGAATATTAGGGTTGTGGTGGGGTTCCCCATGTCCGCTCAGGTGAGAACATTTTGGGCGCTGGGCATATGAGCTGGACCCAGGACAGGGTGTCAGTCCATCGCTGGGAACACTCACTCACACAGAAACACGGTTTTTGGACTGTGGAAGAAAACCGGAGAACCCAGAGAAACCCACACGGACATGGGGAGAACATGGAAACTCCACCCAGATTGGGATTCAACCTGGATCCAAAGTGCTGAGAGGTGAACATACTAACCACAAACAACCATGCCATCCACATTAGGTCAAACATTCATCATTCATTCATTAGGTTCCGCTTAATCCTCTACTGGGAGGGGGGGGGGTCTACAGGGGAGAACGTTTCGGGTGCTGGGCAGATACACCCAGGACAGGGCTTTAATATATTGACATAATTTAGAGCATTTAATTCATCTTGAATGCATGTTTTTGGATGATAGCGGAGAACCGGTAAACACAGGGAGAACATGGAAACTCAACCCAGATTAAGAGTTGAACCTGGATCCCCGCCACTGCGAGGCAGATAAACGAACCACTTTTTCACCGTGCTGTCATGCAGCAGAATATTTTTTTCAAACCTACTTATTCCATCATGAGGATTAAAGGCCTAATAAGGGTTAAGTAACTTGCTCAAGGGCCCACATAGGTAACTTCAGTTAAGTATCCAGTTAAGTCTGGATTTGTAACTTCAACCTTCAGATTAAAAGCTCAACACCTTAACTATCAGGATACCACACCCTCTGTGTTTTCATGTATTCACTTCATTGATTTATAGCTTTTGGTCCCCATGATTATGCCAGGTACTTACAGACCATTGAGGTTCTAGGCCCTTGGGTCAGTATGCAAATTACTTTCTACCTAAAAGGGGCCAAGCTTGCGGGGCCCCTGTAGGCCCCCTGTAGAACCGCCACTGCAAACAGGTAATCGTTCCCACAGTGTAGTATATAGCTAGTATACACACACACACACACACACACACACACAGTGCTCTGAAACTACAAAAGTTAAATTATTAATTAATTTAATCATTATCTTCCTGCTTAATCCTCTACTAGGTTCATGGGGGGATGTCCATGGGAAAACGACTAGGAAGCTGGGCAGATACACCCAGGACAGGGTGCTAATCCATCGCTGGGTACATTCATTCACACAGACACACACAGAACGGCAATGTAGAGCATTCAGTTTACCTAGAATCCATATTTTTAAACTGTATAAGGATACTGGAGAACCACATAAACACACAGATACTAGCAGGTTAATATTAAGGAGACGTATTATAACACCTTAGCTTAATCTCAGTTAGGCTTCTAATCTAGCACATAAAAGCATATTTTGGTTAAAAGGTGCTACATCCCTGAAGGGACGGGTAGGTTGGTGTAACATCTATGCGATGTTTGCAAAAACCTCATAAAGACATCAACAGAACATCTCCTTGGCATGTCCTTATATAGACATTGCACTTTGATGGAATGAGGGGTGGCAAGGTGGTTTAGTGGTTAGCACGTTAGCACATCTCAGCGCTGGGGATCCAGGTTCGAATCCCAATCTAATCTGGGTGTTTCCATGTCCTCTCTGTGTCCGCGTTGGTTTCCTATGAGTTCTTCGGTTTCCTCCCACAGTCCAAAAACATGGATCAAGGTCAATTGAATTCTCCAAATTACATATAGAGTGTGTCTGTGTGTCCTCAGCGATAGCTTGGCGCCCTGTTCTGGGTGTATCTGCCCAGCGCCTCTCTGGGATGAGCATGGGGAACCCCCACCCCACAACCCTAGTAGAGGATAAAGCGGAAGATTACGGAAGGATGGGTGGGTGTGATACTTTGATGGAATGTTATTGACGGCTGAGCGATACAGTTTGATGCCTAAAGGTTCTTTAATCATTGGCAAGTGAGAAATATTGGGGGGGGGCTATTTAGGTGACATCTCTGTGACATTTTGTTAATGAGCAAATGATCACTTCAATTCCGTCCATCTATCCATTAATTTCTGCCGCTTTATCCTCTACTATGGTTGGGGGGGGGGGAGATATTAACGCCGTTCCAATTCCAAACTGTCCTGACCATTGATGTGACCACGGTTTGCATACACCCTATTACCTGTCCACGCTTACTTTTTACCTAATTTATTTAGACATTACATTACATTACATTACATTTAGTCATTTAGCAGATGCTTTTATCCAAAGCGACTTACAAATGAGAACACCACAAGTCAGAAGCCATGGAGAAAACCAACTATACTGTAAATTCATCAAACCTGATTGTTATTCGATGCTGCGGCCCCTCCCCCCCTTTTTTTTCCTCTCTACAACAGGTATTTGTTAAAGAGATGCGTCTTCAGTAGTTTCTTAAAACTGTTTAGTGATTCTACCTTACGGACAGAGCTGGGAAGATGGTTCCACCATTTTGCTGTGGTGAACGCCACAGAGTGAGAATCAGCTCCTCGGTGAGGTGGAATCGCCAGGCGGCAATCATCACTGGAGCGAAGTGAACGAGTCGGAGTGTATTTTGAAAAGATAGAGTGAAGGTAGGAGGAGGAAGATCCAGAAATGGTTCTGTAGGCCAGAGTCAGCGACTTGTACTGAATGCGAGCAGCTACAGGAAGCCAATGGAGGGAAGTGAGTAATGGAGTGACATGAGTTCTTGGGCTGGTTGAACACAAGTCGGGCTGCAGAGTTTTGAATTAGTTGAAGAGGTCTGATTGTGGAAGCTGGGATACCGGCAAGTAGCGCATTACAATAATCAAGCCGGGATAGGACTAGGGCTTGAACAAGCAGTTGGGTAGCATGTTCAGTCAAAAAGGGTCTGATCTTCCTTATGTTGTAAAGAAGGAATCTATAAGAACGGGCGCTTTTGATAACATGATCAGAGAGTTTAAGGTGGGAGTCTATTGTGAAACCAAGGTTCCGGACCGAATCTTCACTGTATTGCTTTGATTAACGCATACATTGTGTCTTCTACGGCCAAGCTGCAATCACACTCGCACTTTCTTCAGGAAATACACCTCTCAAATATCTGAGAATTTTCCTAACAAACAACCTGTAGCAAACCAGTTTCCTGTTTAACTTGCACAAGTGGTGTATGAATGGGAATGTTCATGTGATACATGTTTTCCAGGTGTTTTAACCACTAAACAAGGTATAACCCTTAAAATACAAACCTTCTATTGTGAATGTAGCCTCATGTGGTCATGGAGAAATTAATGAGATGACACACCTAATGCTTTCATTCATACATCACTAGGAGACAGTCCTGGGAATACAGACGAATTGTCTTAGTTCTTGTGTCATGTTAAATCTCTATAAATATTATAGGACAGCCTAAGCTCTTTGCCAATCCAAGCTGTCTAAGCCACTTATTATAAAGCGGGCAGTAATTGAAGTGCACAGATCTGTGCAGAAAGCATTCATTTCTTCTGAAGAAAACATTGCTATTAGAAAAACCACTAATAGCATCGTTGGTTTTACACGTTGATGTCTTTAATGAATCATTTCCAATCCTCTCCTCATGGACTGACAGTATTACTTAATGTTTCCGTCTCACGACTGTTCGTTACATTATGTGGAGTGTGCTGGTAATGGAAATTATTTTATAAATATGCTATGAATGACGACACTGAGCTTCATTTGAGCCTCCTGAAGACATCACAATCTCTATCTATCTCTCGGATATCCACCTGCCTCACGGACATTTATGTTTGGATGAAGGCCCGTCATCTTAAATTAAATTAGGCAAAAACTAAGTTTCTCATAATTCAAGCTAAACCCTCAATCCATCATGACCTGACCTTCCAAAATATCCATCCATTATCTTCCGCTTTATCCTCTATTAGGGTCGCGGGGGGGGGTCAAATGCCCATCCAGAGGAGAATGGAAGATACAACCAGGACAGGGCGCCAATCCATCGCTGGGCACACACTCACAAACACACTCTATATAAATTTTGGAGAATTCAATTGTCTTGATTCATGTTTTTGGACTGTAGGAGGAAACTGGAGAACCCGGAGGAAACCCACGTGGACATGGGGAGAACATGAAAACTCCACCCAGATTGGGAGTCGAACCGGGAATCGCTAGCGTTGAGAGGCGAACATGCTTACCATTAAACCACCGTGCCACCCTTAACCCACCAATCCCACTAGTGTTGCTGCTTGAAACATGTAGCAGTGGAAGACTTTTGCTGTTAATTACATTTACAATTTAATCATGTAGCAGTCGTTTTTATCCAAAGCAGTCAGTAGTTAAGGAAAAAACAGCTACACTGTAGAATTATTAAACCTTGATCATTATCTAAGCCTGCCTTTTTATATCAAGTGTTTGTGGAAGAGATGTTTTTTCAGTTGTTTCTTGAAGATGTTAAGTGACTCGGAGTTGGGAAGATGGTTCCACTATTGATCAGTACTGAATGATACAGAGTGAGAATTAGAACCATGGTGAGGTAGAATCACCAGGTGACATTCAGCACTAAATCGCAGTGAACGGGTCAGAGTGTAGTTTGGAAATATAGAGTAAAGGTAAGAGGGACAGATCCAGAGATTGTCCTGTAGGTCAGAGTCAGTGCCTTGTTCTGAATGCAGCAGCTACAGCGAGCCAAGGAAGAGAGAGAGACCGAGAAGGGAGTAATGGAGGGAAATGAGATCACTTGGGCTGATTAAACACAAGTTCAACCACCCCAAGCGGAACAGTTGTAGAGACCTGTTTGTTGAAGCTGGGAGACCGGCAAGCAGTGCATGAGGGCTTGAACTAACAGCTGAGTAGCGTGTTCAGTCAAGAAAGGTCTGATGTTCTTGAGGGGTTGCACGGTGGCTTAGTGGTTAGCATGTTGCATCTTAGCACTAGGGATTCCCGGTTGTTCTCAATCTGGGTGGAGTTTCCATGTTTTCCCCGTGTCTGCGTGGGTTTCCTCCGGGTTCTCCGTTTTTCTCCAACAGTCCAAAAATATGGATCAAAGTCAATTGAATTCTCCAAATTACCCCATAGAGTGTGTGTGTGTGTGTCATTGTCTGTGTGAGTGAGTGTGTGTCCTAGGTGTATCTGCCCAGCGCCCGAAACGTTCTCCCCTGGATGGGCATGGGGAAATCCCCGTGACCCTAGTAGAGGATAAAGCGGAAGATGATGGATGAGGTCATGTGATATTTTGTTTACAATTTTTTCTCTGTTACACACACCCACACACACACTTTATAGGGGCAATTTAAAGCAGTTAATTCAGCCTGAATTTATGTTTTTGGACTATGGGAGGAACCCACACAGACAACAAAAAGTTTATGGAAACTCCAAGCAGATTGGGATTCAAACCTCAGGCTCCAAAAAACATGCATTTATTTACTCATTCATGATCTTCTGCTTAATCCTCTACTAGGGTCGGGAGGGGGGGTTCCTTATGCCCATTCAGGGGAGAATGTTTCAGGCACTGGGCAGATACACCCAGGACAGTGCGCCAATCTAACTCAACACCAAAAAACAATTTTTCGTAAATTGGTGTTTACACACTTTGCAGGCACCATCATCACATGTTTTTATTTGCTCGAGAACTAAACCAAGAATTGTCTCATTTTATTATCATTTTATTATATTTTCTTCAATCCTATGTTGGGGTTGCAGGGGGTTCCCCATGCCCATCCAGGGGAAAATGTTTTAGGCGCTGGGCCGATACACCCAGGACAGGACACCAAACCATGATTGGGCACACACTCAGTCACACAAACTTGCTCTCACAGACACACACACACACACACAGTTAATTCAGCTTGAATCTATGTTTTTGGACTGTGGGAGGAACTGTCAGAAATTTTTAATTTGTTATTATACATAATGAAAGTCTCAATATGGCCGAAAGACAAAGGACTTCTGAGTTTCCCGCCACTAGGAAAATACTGGGCTGGCATTGGCTGATTTAAAACCTAGGGCGGTAATTTGTGATTGGCTTAAACAGTTAAGGGGCAGGAACTAGACATAACGGATATATACCCAGGTAAATCCTGTGGGAGGCGCACTTTCACTCAGGCCCGGAGGCAGACAGCATCGGAACGCTGAGAATGGCCGGCCCGCTGGCCAGCATGAGTTACTGAAGGTGTCCATGAAGTTTTCCTTTGTCCTCAATAAATCAGTTGAAGCGACCATTTTTGCATCAGCTCGTTCTTTCTGCCTTTTTCAAAATCAAAAGATCCTAACAGAACCCACACAGACACCAAAAAGATGGACATGGAAACTCCAAGCAGAATTTGATTCAAACCTCAGACACCAAAAACCATTCATTCATTCACTCATTCATTGGGGCTCCACCTCACTCATTCACCAAGGACAGGGCTCCAATCCATTTCTGGGCACACTTACTCACACAGAAACACACACACAGACACACACACACACACACTGACACACACACACACACACTAAATAAGACCTACTGTATTTAGAATGGGGCAATTGAGAGCATTTCACCTTTTGGATGGTGGGAGGAAACCCACACTAATCCATTTTTTCCTGTCTTTTTTTAAGTTGTAAATGAAAAGCATTCAGAGTACAGGATGTCCAAAACTGCTGAAATCTCATAATGACTGCATTTTCATCGCATGTCAGTGATCAAGATGTGGAATGCTTTGTTAAAAAGGATGCTCTTTATATTTGGAACAATGCTGAAAGCTGAACACCAGATGCAAATAAGGATGCACGAACTAAGCTTCATTGCGTGTCACCCTTTTATCTGCATCACTGAGCCCAGAGGCTAGGTATTACCAGTCACACTCACACACACTCACACACTTACACAAACACTGTCTTGACAAAGTATTAAGACACACCTCTTAATTGTTTACTCTTGCTGTTGCAGTCAGTCTCACGCCTCCACGACTTACTCTCCCAGTCCGGCAAGATGGGCCTGAACGCCACGTTGAGTAGCAGCCGGTCCAAACACCGTGACCATGTTGCTATACAGTATATGTAGTGGCAAAAACTCCTTTGGTTTTACCTGTAACCTCAGATTTACCACTTGAGAAAAAGACAGATTTAATCAAAGACTCGCAGTTGGGTTCAAGAAAGTTGAAGAGTTTGATGCTCCAAATGTATGTATATTTATTACATAGAAATAAGGGATACAAAATAAAGAATGTTATATCAGGTATAAGTCCATATCATTAATAGCTGTAGGACATGGCGGATGGGCTCCAATAGCTGCTGGCCTTGTCCCAAGCTAAGAGCACAGCTTGCTACCTGTCCCAACCGAGGTCAATGATGGTATTGCTGCTCTGCCTTTTTCCCCCGGCCACGCCTCTCCTTTCCCAATTTATAGAGTAGCACCCATGACCTGTAGAGGGCGCACACTCAGAAAAATAAAATATATAAATAAATATCAACAGAATATTAAGAGCTCGTTTGTGGCTCCTACAGTATATGTGCTGTGCTTAAGGTGTTTTTTTCAGGTTCAGCTGTTTTTTCGTTTCCCAATGTATTACATCTGTTATTTCTCACTCTTTGAATTTTCCCATTGTGGGATATCAATTAATAAATCAACCAAGCAATCATCCATCCATCCATTATCCTCTACAAGGGTCGCGCGGGGGGGGGGGGGGGGTTCCCCATGCCCATCCAGCCCATGCCCACGCCAATCTATTGCTCGGCACACACTCACTCACACAGACACGCACACAAACACACTCTATATGGGGCAATTTAGAGAATTCAATTGACCTTGATCCATGTTTTCGGACTGTGGAAGGAAACCGGAGAACCCGCAGGAAACCCACTCGGAATGGGGAAAACATTGAAACTCCACCCAGATTGTGATTCGAACTGGGAATCCCTAGCGCTGAGAGGCGAACGTGCTAACCACTAAGCCACCGTGCCGCCCCAATCAAGCAATCAATCAAAATATCCATTTACATTTTGGAAAACTTTGTGTACATAATTCTATCGAACGGAATGATTGTGCATCTAGCGCAAAAAGCGGCGTGGTAGATCAGTAATTAGGGTGTTGGGCTATTAATCAGAAGGTCGTGGGTTCAAATCTCAGATCCACTGAAGTTACCAATGTGGGTCCTTGAGCAAGACCCTTAACCCTCATTGCTCCAGGGATGCTGTGGCCGACCCTGTGCTCGCTTTGAAAGTTGCTTTGGATAAAAGCGTTTGCTTAATGACCTAATGTAAATATAAATGTAATCTAATGTAGGTATAGCTGGTTAAGTTTGTTGTAGAGGAACTTGACTGACCCAAAATAAGCAGAGATATTGACCTCCTTACATTGGACTTTGGTATCAATGTAGATAATGAACCTTAAAATATATAATTCATATCTTTATTCATTCATTATCGTCCGCTTAATCCTCCTCATGCCCATCCAGGAAAGAATGTTTCGGGCAATGGGCAGATACACCCTGGACAGGGTGCCAATCTTTCCATCCAGTTGGGGATTCGAACCTGAATCTGAAACCACCACCGTGTTGCTGAAATATAAATTATTATTAATTGATTAATTAATTAATTCATTCATTCATTATCTTCCGCTTTGTCCTATATAATGGTAGCGGGGGGGGGGGGGGGGGGGCGCCAGGGAAACTATCGCTGAGCACACACTCACTCACACAGACACGCACACATACACACACTATATGGGGCAATTTGGAGAACTTGACTTGAACCATGTTTTTGGACTGTGGGAGGAAACCGGAGAACCCGGAGGAAACCCACGTGGACACGGAGAGAACATGGAAACTCCACCCAGATGGGGATTCGAACCGGGAATCCCTAGTGCTGAGAGGCGGACGTGCTAACCACTAAGCCACCGTGCCGCCCTATATAAATTATTAGTAATCAATTATATAAATTCCATTTCTAATGTGCAATTATGTAAGAAAATTCAATTATCATGAAGCTGTTTAAAGGAGTGTGGGTTTGTGTGTGGTTTATAAATGTTGTAGGTACGGGAACAAGGTGTCGGAATGTTCAAGTAAAAAAAACAAACATGCTAATTATGAGACTTACTAAGATTATTTAATGCTAATAGGTAAATAACAACTTGGATCGTCGACCAACAATCTAAACTACACTAAAACAAAACATGCCTTTAACATTCAAGTCAAAGTTTTTAAAAGATGCTAATGCAACATTCTTGCGAGCGCAAGACTACAAAACACGGTTAATTTCCCCCGGGGAAAAATTATATAATTAATAAAGTATAATGTAGATTAATAAAGTATTCGGGCGGCACGGTGGCTTAGTGGTTAGCACGTTCGCCTCTCAGCGCTAGGGATTCCCGGTTCGAACCCCCCATCTGGGTGGAGTTTCCATGTTCTACCCGTGTCCGCGTGGGTTTCCTCCGGGTTCTCCGGTTTCCTCTCACAGTCCAAAAACATGGATCAAGTTAATTGAGTTCTCTAAATTGCCCCATATAGAGTGTGTTGGAGTGTGTACCCAGTGATGGACTGGCGCCCTGTCCTGGGTGTATCTGCCCAGCGCCCGAGACGTTCTCCCCTGGATGGGCATGGGGAACCCCACCGCGACCCTAATAGAGGATAAAGCGGGAGATAATGAATGAATGAATGAATAAAGTATTTTGATTCTAATTCTGATTACAGCCCTTTTTAGATTAGATGTAATTTCTGTGTTTGATGATAATCTCATTACATCTCATTATCCTCTACTAGGGTCATGGGGGGGGGGGGGTCCCATGCCCATCCAGGGGAGAATGTTTTGGGCGCTGCTGGGCAGATACACCCAGGACAGGGTTCCAATCTATCTCTGTGTACTCACTCACTCGCACTGACCCACACACAAAAAAACAATTGGCAATTTAAATAGAACACATGTTTTTGGACTGGAGGAGGGAATCGGAAAACCCCAGAGGAAACCCATGCGGACACAGGGAGAACATGGAAACTCAACCCAGACTGACATTAGAACCTGAATCCCCCAGTGCTGAAAGGCATATGTGCTAACCACTACGCAGTCTCTTTAACTTCTGCTTGATCCTCAACTACGATCATGGGGGTTCAATCCATCCAGTGGTGAACATTGGGTAGATACACACAGGACATGGTGCCAACCAATCCCCAGACACATACTTACTCACACAAACACACACCCAATATATTGGGGCAATTTAGATAAAAGCAATTAAGAGCAGCCAATTCACCTTGAATACATATTTTTGGATTGTGGGAGACCAAATCGAAACTGGTTCCCCAGCACCAAGAGCCAGAAGTGCTGCCCCATTCTTGCTGTTAATGTTTTCATAAATCTTTTTCATTTTAACGCATTTCCCTTTTTTTGAATGGGAACCTGGTCAAGTGCTGGAAGGTCAGCAAGAAGGCATTGGGCTTAATTCCCAGGAAAGTCAGTCTGGGTCTGTCCAGTTCGAGTCACGTCTGAATGTGGTTAAACGCATTTGTATATTCGCCCTGTGATGGACTGGAAATCTATTCATATTGTTCGCTTCTCTTCTACTAATGAATGCTGGGTTGGGCTGTGTTTGCAGAAGTGACGTGAATGACTGACAGTAATGACTGAGGATTCATTTTATATTCAAATAATAAATGTGGCGGCATGGTGATTTAGTGGTTAGCACGTTCTCCTCCCAGCACTAGGGATTCCCGGTTCAAATCCCCATCTGGGTGGAGTTTCCATGTTCTCCCCGTGTCCGTGTAGGTTTTCTCTGGGTTCTCCGGTTTCCTCTCACAGTCCAAAAACATGGATCAAGGTGAATTGAATTCTCCAAATTACCCCATATAGAGTGTGTTTGTGTGTGCGTGTTTGTGTGTGCGTGTGTGTGATTTCTGATACAGATGCTTTAAATAGCTGGAATTGGAAACCGGGGCGGAACGGTGGTGTAATGGTCCTCCTCTAAGGGCGGCACGGTGGCTTAGTGGTTAGCATGTTCTCCTCTCAGCACTAGGGATTCTCGGTTCGTATCCCAATCTGGGTGGAGGTTCATGTTCTCCCCGTGTCCTCCGGCTTCTCTGGTTTCCTCCCACAGTCCAAAAACATGGATCAAGTCAATTGAGTTCTCCAAATTGCCCCATATACAGTGTGTCTGCGTGAGTGAGTGTTTGCCCAGCGATAGATTGGCACCCTGTCCTGGGTGTGTCTGCCCAGTGCCCGGGACATTCTCCCCTGAATAGGCATGGGGAACCCCCCCGCGACCCTAATATAGGATAAAGCGGAAGATAATGAATGAATGAATATGAGAACATAGATTGGCACCCTGTCCTGGGTGTACCTGCCCAGTTCTCCCCTGGATGGGCATGGGGAACCACTGCTCTAAATTGCCCCATATAGTGTGTGCTTGCGTCTGTGTCTGTGTAAATGTACATCTGCCCAGTGATAGATTGTCGGCCTGTCCTGGGTGTATCTGTCCAGCGCCCGAAACTTTCTCCCTTGGACCATGGCATAGTGGTCAGCATGTCTGCCTCTCAGCACCGGGGATTTAGGTTCCAATCTTGATCTGGGAGGACTTTCCATGTTCTCTAGTTCTCTAGTTTTCTCTCTTAATCTTTGTAATTATAGATTCAAGGTGAAATAAATTGCCACTATACAGTGACTGTGTAAGTAAGTAGTGCTTTGTCCTTAGTGTATCTGCACAGCACCCAAAATGTTCTTCCCTGAATGGGAATAATGACCCCCCCCACACACACACACACACATATCCCTGGTAGAGGATCAAGTGGAAGATCATGAAATGAAATGAGACTTTAAATAAAACATAAATGTGGATAATAGAGATATTCCTTTAAAGGCCAGTCAGCAGTGATTATAACAGATCAGAAATGCAGATTATGGCTGAAAATACTTAAAATTCTAAAAGGCAATGCAAAAAGGGAATCCTCACTAAAAATCACATCATGCCCCGGCTTTTAAAGCTAAGCTTTTTTTTTTTTTGAGTTACATGAACTTACATAATCCTTTCTCAACTGTTGCATGAGAACGCTTTAAGACTGCTTTGTAAACTGTTTAAATCCTCAAAGCTTAACTTGAAAGCATAACAGACACAAAACAGACCCCCGAGTCATGAATGCGGTCTGAACTTTCACCCTTTAAGTGTGATCACTTCAGGTTGGCTGTGATTATATGATTATATGGTGCCAATAAAAAAATCAGACTTAATCAGAAGTTGAGATTAAACTACGGAGTGTTAAAAACGAAGAAGAACAAAACAAACTTTAAAGCACCGACTTCTGTGTTGTTTTTGAAGCGAACATGGAAGTGAATAGATTAACTTTAATAGCAGAGGAATATAAAAGCTACGCATTTCAAAAGTGTTTTTGATACAAGGCTAAAAATATTGCTTTGTTCCTAATCTCTTTGATGCCATCATCCAACTTTTTTTTTATCCCTCTCCTTTATCTCTGCAATCCACACTAAACAGGGGTATGAGCAGAAGAGGTCTCTGTGGCATTGATCTGGAACTGCTTTTTCTTCTTCATGGTTAAAAATAATTTGCTTTGAAGTCAGTGTTTAGGAAAGACCCCGTCCCATTCCATTATGACTATATGTCTCATGAATGAAGTGACCTTCATTATGATGAGTTTTAGATATGATGAGTTTGGTATGTAGGAACGGCAGCTCAACATGAAACCCTGATTACACTCCATTAAGAAAGGTTCCAATTTTGTCTGAAGTGCATGTGTGAGATCAGTCGCTGATTTCGGAAGCGAAGGCATGAATCGCAGTCCTCCAAAAGACTTTTTCCACACCGAACTCACCCTGTCATGTGATTAAGGACCTTGTGGTCTCACGATTCAGGCGCTGCGCAGATACACCGAGGACACACACCATATGGGGCAATTTAGAACTCTCAACTTACCCTAAATCCATGTTTTTCGACTGTGGGAGGAAACCAGAGAACCCGGAAGAAACACACGCAGGCAAGAGGAGGAGATGGAAACTCCACCTAGATTGGGATTTGAACCTATATCCTCAGCACTGAGAGGTGAACATGCTAACCTCCGAGCCACTGAGTCAATATATATATAGGCCCGTTCCTAAAAATGTATTGCTCTTTGGTTTAATTTTCCAAATGGACAGTGGTGTGTATGTATATATTCTGTAGCACAGTTGTCAAACTCAAGGCCTGTAGGTCTTATCCGTCCCTTAATACAATTATATCTGGCCCGCAAGCTCAATTCACATTGATGTATTCTTCTTCTTCTTTCTTCTTCTTCTTCTTCTTCTTCTTATTATTATTATTATTATTATTATTATTAAAGGCCTGGCGATATGTTTTTTTGCACCATGCTCATATATTGAATTTGTATGATTTTGACAGGAACATTTTTATGAAATAAATATTTAAATATATTTAAGTTTAAGTTTATTTTTCTAAAATTCCCCAAGAGTAAAGAAAACTAAATATTTTCATTTGTTATTTTTACTTTTTTGCAGCATGTTCATGGTTGCAACTTTAAAAAAAAAATCAAATAATTTTGTCAAGAGATATTTTCTTATAGCAAAGTGTTTTAAGTTATATAAAGTTAATATTCCTGTCTGTTTTGATTCCTATTCATGTTCAGAGTTTTTGCACCGGTGCAATTGGGTTTGACACCCATGGTCTATAGTATAGTATAGACTCTATACATATCAATGCAAATAGAACAGATTTTAACTGCAATTTACTCCGCCAACCTCAATTTATACAATGCGTTTTTGGCTCTTTACACAACTCAGTTGCTTAAACTTACATTCTTTTAGAGTTTTCATACCGCACTTGCATTACATTTGGTCATTTAGCAGATACTTTTATCCAAAGCGACTTACAGGTATCCCAACTTGATGACCCTGGAGCAATGAGGGTTAAGGGTCTTGCACAAGGATCTTGGATTTGAGCCCTCAACCTTCGGATTGATGACTCAACATCCTAACCACTGAGCTACCACATCCCTATAGCACTCTATATTTTTACTCTTTTTTCTGTATGTTAATCCAACATTTTTTTATTTAGTTTTTATATTTTTATTTTTAGGTTGTTGTTTTAATTTCAGTGATATAGCTGCTATCTATCTAAGCCTGATTGCCCCACTAAGTTGTGCTAAAAATACAGTAAAAGAACCATCCCCAAACTGTTTTTCTAAAACTGAACACACACAAAGGTGCTAAAAGGTGGGGAACGTTATGGTCATCAGTTTGACGCAAAACCAATACAAAGAAGTATTAAAATACCTTTTTTTACCGTAGATTTTATTTGTGTTTTAAGCAAGGGTGTGGTAACTCAGAAGTTCATGGGTTCAAATCCCAGGTCCACTGATGTTACCAATGTGAGTCCTTGAGCAAGACACTTAACCCTTATTGCTCCAGGAATGCTGTGTGACCAACCCTGTGTTCTGATATTGTAAGTCGCTTTGGGTAGACGTGTATGCTTAAGCAGTCTATTGTAAAGGCTTGTGGTTAAAAAAAACAGACGTGTGACCTAAAGGTCCCTGGTTCGATTCCCGACCCCACCAAGTACTATGGCTGAAGTGCTCTTGGACCTAACCCCAATTGCTCCTAACCCCAACTGCCATTTACAGGGCTGCCCACCACTCCGGGCGCATGTGCTCACTTCACTCAGTGTGTGTAAATGTGTGTGTTTCACTTCACGATGGGTTAAATATGGAGGACTAATTCTTCTATGTGGAAGTAGGCAAAATAGTCCACTTGCCCACTTTAAATGCCAAAATGCGAATGTTTTTAGACTATGGCGCTTCTAACATAAAACACTTAATATATAAATGAATATCCAGTTTCTAAACATCCAAAACTAGCTCTTTATTTATTCTTACAAAATAGCTTCTTCGGAAATATGCACACAGGTCATTTTGTATTCCAAAAGAAAGCGCTCAGTGTTATGAAACAAACTGCGAGGCCTAGAAGGCGCTGTACAAATTGTTGCAGCGAAAGGCCAACAACATTGAGTGCTCGTTGATTTGCTTTATGCCATAAAGGGGCTTTATAAACGCGGGTCCATTTTCTGCCCGTGCTGCGGCCAACAGCTGCTTTCCAGTGTCAACGCGACGGTGTGGATATGACACGGTCTTCGATTCCATAGAACAGCTATGGGAACGCATAGCAGGGAGGCCCCCCTTCCCTGCTGGGTCATTCGCAGAGTGGATGCAGAGTCTATTTAGTGTCTTTCTCTGCGGGGTTTAAAGGGTTTTTGTCTCTGTGTCACCGAGGGAAACGTCTATTGCACATGATTCAGTCATTCCCAGTGACAACCGCAGAGGGGACTCGATCCCTTTTTTTTAGAAAACATAAACAATTAACGCCTTCCCACACTTTTTTGAAGGGAATACGTCATACCACAATGAGCAGATCTATAAAATAATGAGACAAACTGAAAGCAGTAGTTCGTTGTTGAAACAGCGATTGTTTCTATGAAATAACCATCGACTAGATGGTTGTGTTCTCATAGGAGAAGTGAGAAGTTCATACACATGTGGCAGGAGTTCCTGCAAGTTGGTACTTTGTTTTATGTCCTTTTAGAGCCGGATGAGGCTTCAGGTAGGGTCCTGTCCCGGTGAACACGCAAGCGGCCTTCCTCCTCGCCCTCTTCCTCAGCCTGCGACTGAAAACGTTCTGCCAAGACTGGAGCGTTTTGGAGGTCCAAATCCACATGCCGCTGGTGATGCCCACCACCAAAAGCATGAAGATCTTTACCATAAATATTTCCACAGCAGGGATGGAGCTTTTCATGACGCACTCATCTCCACCTGCGCCGTTTCCCTCAACGCAGCGATGCTCCCCGGCCAAGATCTTCCAGTAGTCCATGTTTAGGCGCTCGTAGAAGTAACAAGCAATGACGCAGGTGGCGGGCACGGTGTAGAGCACAGAAAACACACCAATCCGCACCATGAGCTTTTCCAGTTTGTCCGTGTTCTCTCCTTCAGTCTTCATAACCTTACGGATGTGGAAGAGAGCCACGAAGCCAGATAGAAGGAAGGACGTGCCAATTATTAAATAGCAGGACAGGGGGATGAGGACAAACCCTGTCAGTGCCTTGACATCCATGCTGCCCACATAGCACACCCCAGTTAGCTCGTCCCCGGCCACTTTCCTCATGACTAGGATCAAGATTGTCTTAATGGCTGGGATGGCCCACGCTGCCAGGTGAAAGTAGCTACTGTTGGCTTCGATCGCCTCATGTCCCCACTTTTTCCCAGCAGCAAGAAACCAGGTCAGAGTCAGAATCACCCACCAGAGAGAGCTAGCCATCCCAAAATAGTAAAGAATTAAAAAGACTATAGTGCATCCAGTGCTTTCCAGACCCTCCTGGATCACATACTGGACACCGCTGTCCCGGTCACAGGCCACATTTTCGGCGCCGACAAACAGTCTGATGAGGTAGCCCACAGAGTAAACGCAGTACGACATGGAGAGGAAAATAATGGGACGCTCTGGATATTTAAAACGTTGTGGATCGATGAGAAAGGTGAGGACGGTGAAGGCACTTGAAATGAAGCAAAGAATGGACCAGACAGCCATCCAGACCAGGGAGAAATGCTTGTCTGCATTCCTCCAGTACACGTCCACTTTGGGGTAACACTTTGGAGCACAGGACTCACTCTTCTGCACATAGTGGAACTTCCCAGGGTTCCCACATGTATCCTTGCCTGGTTTCTCCTTAACAGACAGATCCTGGCTGCTCCCCTGTCTTGGAGGGCGGGAGTCCGTTGGCTGGGTGTGCGAGCCCTTCGAAGGCTCATCGTTCCCATTGTTGGGTGCCTCCATGCACAAGAAGTTGGGATCGTTTTTATTCGGGAGCTTCGAGCAATCCAGAGAGTCTGGCCATTGGAAATTAAATTGCTTCAAAATAGGGGAACACTTTTGCCTCGCCTGTTCGCACATCACACGGCAGGCTGGGATTGGGGTGGACACCTGCTCGGTACACATGGGCGCATAGAGCGAGCAGAGAAAAAACTTTAGATGGCTGTGGCAGCCAAATTCTATAAGAGGAGCGAACTCGTGAAGTTTTATGGCAGCCTCACGTTGGTCCTCGTGTCCCATCAAATTAGGCATCACTGTCAGGTTGTAACCGATGTCCTTGCACAGAGGGATCGCTATTTCTTGGCATCTTCCTTCCCCGGGTCGGTCCGGGTCTATGGAACTGATGGCAGATCCGAACCCGAATCCGAAGAAAAACACGAGAAGGTTTAGAGGACTCGGTCCTAAATCACAGCGCAGCATTTTTCCCGCAGTTTTTTAAAGTCTTGCACGCATAAGTCCGTTTCCTATTTACCTCGTTGTCGCAAGAACGTTCCGTGATGAACGGAGTACTTTGGGAAAGTCAACGTCAACACACATCAAGCAGGTTAATTCCTTTCGTTGGCTCGTAGGCTGTGTGAAACATTGCAGAACTTCCGGCAAATTCCAGCATTTGTCTCGTGACAATATGGACTATGAAGAACTGCCTTTTAAATCTGCATGCATATACTTCCAAGATGTTCAGCGTCAGCTGTCAGCGTCCTTTAATCCCGTGAAGTGACGGAGCAACAAAGGGATGTTGGTCATCTTTTGATTGGTGAGATTGCAGTTTTTTTAATTGAAGAAAAATGAATTAAAAAGTCACCGTAAGCAGCTTCCTTGGAGAAATATGATGCGTCAGTGTTCTTGCTGAGGCAGATATGAAAAAAAACTCCACTCAGAAGGAAATATTGCTCAGTTGAAAGTGGTGTTGGTCGTCCGGAAGGTTTTGGCATGAGGTTCTCACTCAGACTGAGAGCTGTGAGTGTGTGAGTGTGTGTCAGAGTGTGTGAGGGAGAGAACCTGCTACAAGATCCGCCTTCAAACACAGGCGCTTTGCATAAAAAAGCCTGAACTGACACGCCGATTACACCCCCCTCAAAGCCCCGCGGCCGCGAAGCGCCCACAGGAGAAAGTCTTACCAACACTTCTTAACAACGAAGATCACAGCAGAATTCTCACGCACCATTTGTTGACCTGCTCGCTCTTCCCTTTGGGCGAGACAACTGGGAACAACATGGCTTTAAAGCACACCTCCCCCCTCGCTTAGTTTTGGCGCGAAGTGCGAGCCGATCGCAGACGTCCGAATCAGACAGAGAGAGACACAGAGAGACAGTCTCTCTCTGTGTCTCTCTGTCGCGCTCTTCCTTTCTAAACCCCGATTTGCATGGTTTTAGTTGATTGTGTGCGAGAGGGACAGAGGAGAAGGCGAGCGTTTCATGCCCTCGGATTCGCCTCTGATTTGATTGTTCAGCTGAGCTGGTTTCGGGGGATCGGCTTTTATGGATCAGGCTCCCGAACAACAGACGAAGCTTCATGAGAATTCATACGAAACGAAGTGGAGAAAAGAAGAAAGAGAACGCGAGAACCAGGGTGGAGTAGGGAACAAATAAACCCTAATTATGACAAATATGTCAATATTGCAGTATTTTAAAATGCATAGTATAATTTGACATATATTAAGTGAAAGAGTGATTATACCAATATACTCCCCCCTCTCTGTCTCTCTCTGTCTTGGCTGCTGTAAATTGCCCTACAAAGTTTGTGTGAGTGTGTGTCTCACACACTCAAAAGTACGGATTGCTGTCCTGTCCTTACTCAACACACAAAATGTTCCCCCTGTATCTATACATATATATTGGTATATGTCGAATTCTTCCATGGTCCAAAAACATGGATTCAAGGTGAATTGGCAGCTCTAAATTGCCCTATAAAGTGTCTGTGTGTGTGTGTGTGTGTGTGTGTCTGCGTGAGTGAGTGTGTGTCTAGGTACAGATTGCTGCCCTGTCCTTACCCAACACACAAAATGTTCCCCCTGTATCTATACATATATATTGGTATATGTCGAATCCTTCCATGGTCCAAAAACATGGATTCAAGGTGAATTGGTGGCTCTGAATTGGTGTGTCCAGCAATAGATTTGCACATATTTTATCTATATGTAGCGAATCCTTTCACAGTCCAAAAACATGGTTTCAAGGTGAAATGGCAGCTCTAAATTGCCCCTATATAGTGTGTGGATTGGATTGTCACCCTGTCATGGGTGTATCTGCTCAGCACACGAAATGGATCTCCCTTTGTGGTCAAAGGCTTAGATGGACATGAGGAGATTAGAGGATTAAGTGGAAGAACATGATGAGATGAGAGATAAGATATATATAATTTAAAAAAAGGATTACATTTACAGATTGCACAGAAAAACCTAATATAATGATAGTTTATGATATTTTCCTTTTTCACACTCAATTTAATTCTGAATCAGAAATACTTTATTTATTCTAAGAGAAATTGCAGAATTCCATGGGGGCTGGGGGGGGGGGGGGGTTATCTGTAATGC
Source organism: Corydoras sp. C115 (assembly GCA_019802505.1). Taxonomy (NCBI): domain Eukaryota; kingdom Metazoa; phylum Chordata; class Actinopteri; order Siluriformes; family Callichthyidae; genus Corydoras; species Corydoras sp. C115. The sequence goes on from JAFMOC010000131.1 coordinate 350,210, forward strand.
TTAAATGAAACTTATAATAATGATGTATTTTATTTAAATTTTAACAATTTTTGAATTTAATTTTTGGTCTTGATTCTTGTCTTTCTGTACATTCGGTTTGGTCCTTTTCTGGTCCTTTTTTTATAGGGGCAATTTAGAGCAGCTATTTTACCTTAAATCCACATTTTTGGACTGTGGGAGGAAATTGGAGAAGTTATTGAAAATCCCAATCTGCGTGGAGTTTTCATGTTCTCCTCCTGTCTGCATGTGTTTCCTCTGTGTTCTCCGGTTTCCTCCCACAGTCCAAAAACATGGATTCAAGGTAAATTGAATGCTCTAAATTGCCCCAAATAGTGTATGTGTGTGTCTGTGTGAGTGAGTGTGTGCCCTGTCCTGGGTGTGTCTGTCCAGCCTCAAAATACTGGATGGGCATTGGGACCCCCCCCCCAAACACGACCCTAGTAGACGATCAAGCAGGAGATAATAAATGAATAAAAGATTTTCTTGTCTTGTCATGTTTTCTATTCGTGGAACAGTTCTATTTGACTTCAAGTTTCAAACCTTTTAGAGAATTGGCTATTTAGATGGGGCAACTCAGAGCAGCCAATTCACCTTCAATTCATGTTTTTTGTCTGTGGCAGGAAGCCGGAGAACATCAAGAAAACTCAAACGGATAAACTGCCCACAGATCGCACAAGGACGGCATTATTAAGAACTGAAAATGAAAACAATTGCTACTGAATCATACGCTTCAGTCCTGAGAAGGAATAAATGAATTCAAATTCTGCCCTTTTGGGCTCTGCTGACATGACGCTGGTGCGCCACGACATACTTAACCTATGCTGGGTTTTGTCTCTCTGCCTTCATCGCGATGTAGTCTCGCTCACGTCAAGACCAGCTCGCAGACAAAGGACTTTCAGTCTGAGTTGCGTCGATTCATGCGGCTTTCGTTCTAATGTCGTGGATCGGCATGCCAGGACCGCGTCTTTGCTCCCGGGGCATTAACCTTGGCATGAGTGTCAGCGCAGATAAACTTCAGTCAAAGGAAAGTGATCGAGGGCTAAGGTGTTTAGTGTTTACTGCTGGTTGGTGGGATGAAAGCGGATGGGTGTGTGTGCAGGTTTCTCGGCATGATCGAACCAGTTTTCACACTGACAGTAATTATACACAACATTCAACCTGCTCGAGAATGTCATCCTTTTTTATTAGTGATTCTAAGAACTGCCTCTCCTGTTGCGCCTCATTTTAATAAAGCATTCTTTAAGGAGCCCAGGTTAACTGAGTTCTGCTGTGACAGCTCGTCATTATATAAAAACTATGTAGATCACCGAACAGTGGATTTGATTACAAAAACTTTCAAACGCCGTCGTAAACTGAAGTATGTGGCCGAGCGATCTCACTAGCAGCAGAGGTTTGTTTTGAAGAGCTCATTATGGCAGTTTTTATTTAGAGCATTCAATTAACCTCGAGGGTGATCCGGTGGCTTAGTGGTTAGCACGTTCGCCTCTCAGCACTAGGGATCCAGGTTCGAATCCCAAACTAGATGGAGTTTCTCTCCATGTTCTTCCCGTGTTTGCGTACGTTTCCTCCCACAGTCCAAAAACATGGATTTAAAGTAAACTGAATGCTCCAAATTGCCCCATATAGTGTGTATTCGTGTGTGTGTTTGTGTAAGTGAGGGTGCCCAGCGATAGATTGGCAGCCTGTCCTGGGTGTATCTGCCCAGCACTCAATCCTCTACCAGGCCGATCCAGGGAAAAAAGTTTTAAGTGGAATGAAAAAGAAGTATGTGACCGAGCGAACTCACTAGCAGCAGAGGTTTGCTTTGAAGAGCTCATTATGGCACCGTGATTTCCAAATAGACAGTTTACCAACCAGTTTTTCAGGCTGGAACGGCCTCGGTGTATGCTAAGTGCTGTTATTATGACATCGAAATATCTAAAAGGAACAGCTGCTCAGTCTCTTGCAAGCGTCGGTTTCTTCTACGCATTACCGTCGGTCCCTTAAGGCGTTTTTTTGCAGTAAGGAACCTTGTTTTAAATTTGGTTCTTGATCTTAGCAAGCCAGGCATTACTAAGTGACCTTTCATTCATCCATCATCTTCCGCTTTATCCTCTACTAGGGTGGGGGGAGGTTCGCCATGCCCAGGGGAGGACGTATCGGATGCTGGGCAGATACACCAAGGACAGGATGCCAATCTATCGCTGGGCACATGTTCACTCTGTCACACACACACAAACACACACTATATGGCGCTATTTAGAGCATTCAATTAACCTCGAGGGTGATACGGTGGCTTAGTGGTTAGCATGTTCGCCTTGCGGCACTAGGGATCCATGTTCGAATCCCAAATTAGATGATGTTTCTCTCCATGTTCTTCCTGTGTTTGCATAGGTTTCCTCCCACAGGTCAAAACATGGATTTAAAGTAAACTCCAAATTGCCCCATATAGTGTGTATTCATGTGTGTGTGTGTGTGTGTGTTTGTATAAGTAAGGGTGCCCAGCGATATATTGGCATCCTGGGTGTATCTGCCCAGCGCCCAAATCGTTTTCCCCTGGATGGGCCTAATAGAGGATTAAGTGGATGATACTGGATGGATGAATAAATTTACCTTCAATCCATGTTTTTGGACTGTGGGAGGAAACCTTGAGGAAACCCACGCAGACGTGGACAGAACATGGAAACTCTATATTGCATTGAGAATAAAAAAATATTAGATAAATAGATCTACAGTTCCATTATGTAGTCCATCTGTTTCTCTACATACTCTGTTCTCTGATGATCAGGCCTCCCAGAGAGCAGTTATTATTAGGGTGGTGGATGGTGTTGCGAGTGGATCAGACACCTGTCTGTTCTGATTGGTGTTCTGTTCTCTATCCATCAGCACTGCTGTGTCTTATCCACTCGTATCCGCACAACACACACTAACACACCTGCACGATCAGTGTCACCACCCTCATACCTCCTATGTTGGGGTACTGATCATTTGTAACGATATCCTTAGATTCCCATTTCTCAACCCATTTGCGACACCATATAATATAATATATACACCATATAATAATATATATATATATATACAGTAGTGTGAAAAAGTGTTTGCCCCCTTCCTCATTTCCTGTTTTTTTTGCATGTTTGTCACACTTAAGTGTTTCGGAACATCAAACCAATTTAAACAATAGTCAAGGACAACACAAGTAAACACAAAATGCAATTTGTAAATGAAGGTGTTTATTATTAAAGGAGAAATAAATCCAAACCATCATGGCCCTGTGTGAAAAAGTGATTGCCCCCCTAAACCTAATAACTGGTTGGGCCACTCTTAGCAGCAACAACTGCAACCAAGTGTTTGCGATAACTTGCAATGATTCGTTTACAGCGTTCTGGAGGAATTTTGTTCCACTCATATTTGCAGAATTGTTCTAATTCAGTTACATTAGAGGGTTTTTGAGCATGAACGGCCTTTTTAAGGTCATACCACAACATCTCAATAGGATTCAGGTCAGGATTTTGGCTAGGCCACTCCAAAGTCTTCATTTTGTTTTTCTTCAGCCATTCAGAGGTGGATCCAGAACCCAAGTTCGTTTCAGCTTGAGTTCTCAAACAGATGGTCGGACATTCTCCTTCAGGATCTTTTGGTAGACAGCAGAATTCATAGTTCCATTTATCACAGCAAGTTTTTCAGGTCCTGCCGCAGCAAAACAGCCCCAGACCATCACACTACCACCACCATATTTTACTGTTGGTATAATGTTCTTTTTCTGAAATGCAGTGTTCCTTTTACGCCAGATGTAATGGGAAATACACCTTCCAAAGAGTTCCACTTTTGTCTCATCGGTCCAGCAGTGGTTTTCTTCTTGCAACTCTGCCATGCAGGCCATTTTTGCCCAGTCTTTTTCTGATGGTGGAGGCATGAACGCTGACCTTAACTGAGGCAAGTGAGGCCTGCAGTTCTTTGGACGTTGTTGTGGGGTCTTTTGTGACCTCTTGGATGAGTTGTTGCTGCACTCTTGGGGTAATTTTTGGTGACCGGCCACTCCTGGAAGGTTCACCACTGTTCCATGTCTTCGCCATTTGTGGATAATGGTTCTCACGGTGGTTCACTGGATTCCCAAAGCTTTGGAAATGGCTTTATAACCCTTTCCAGACTGATAGATCTCAATTAATTTATTTCTCAATTGTTGATTGTCAATTTGATCTCGGAATGATGTGTAGCTTTTAAGGATCTTTCAGTGGACTTTACTGAGTCAGGCAGCTCCTATTTAAGTGATGTCTTGATTAAGAAAAGGTGTGGCAATAATCAGGCCTGGGTGTGGCTAGAGAAATTGAACTCAGGTGTTAAAAACCACAGTTATAGTAGGTTTTAACGAGGGGGCAATCACTTTTTCACACAGGGCCATGATGGTTTGGATTTGGAATAATAAACACCTTCATTTACAAATTGCATTTTGTGTTTACTTGTGTTGTCCTTGACTATTGTTTAAATTGGTTTGATGTTCCGAAACACTTAAGTGTGACAAACATGCAAAAAAACAGGAAATGAGGAAGGGGCAAACACTTTTTCACACCACTTATACACACACACACATACACACACACACACACACACACACACACACACACACACACACATATATATGCGGCACCGTGGCTTAGTGGTTAGCACGTTCGCCTCTCAGCACTAGGGATTCCTGGTTCGAGTCTCCATGTTCTCCCTGTGTCTGCGTGGGTTTCCTCTGGGTTCTCCGGTTTCCTCTCATAGTCCAAAAACATGGATAAAGTCAATTGAGTTCTCCAAATTGCCCCATATAGAGTGTGTGTGTGCGTGTCTATGTGAGTGAGTGTGTGCTCATGGATAGATTGGCGCCCTGTCCTGGGTGTATCTGCCCAACGCCCGAAACGTTCTCCCCTGGATGGGCATGGGGAACCCCACCGCGAGCCTAATATAGTGTATATATATATATATATATATATATATATATATATATATATATATATATATATATAATAGGAATTATAGACGCAGTGAGACCTGTCCATAGAGCACGCCTCTGCTGAAGAGCAATAGCAAATTTGGAGAAAGTGGAACCCTAGCTCCATGTTAGTTACTCAAGACCAGAGACTGTTGATGCTGCCCTTCCACTCAAGAATTATGAGTCCCACCACTGAGCCTTGGTCCTCGCAAGGTTTCTTCCTTAAAATTACAACATAACAGGCAATTTTTTCTTGCCACTGTTGATTTGGCTTGTTCTTTGGGGGTTCAAAGCTTATAACACTTTAAAGCTGCTTTGTGACCATGTACTATTGTAAAAAGCGCCCTATAAATAAATGACTTGAACTCAAATTACTTCATATTTGTTTCCAAAATATGATTACATTTGGGCTTTCTTAATCTAGTTTGTACTTTTTTACTACACTTTAATACACTGATACTTCTCAACTGTCTTAAAACCTTTAAGTTGACCCCGAGCCACTGATTGCATAAAGACCCTCAATGCTAAACAACACATGCATGGAATTTCCTCCTCACAGTACATGAAGTGTTGCTTGATATGATTAGACACTGTTTATACGGTTTTGACACAAGAATCCTCTCTGAGGGGTTCAGTCCATGATTGGTATTTGGTGTGTGAAATTCTTCATTTTCAGAATACAGATGGATTACACTTAAAGATGGAGCACTTTACATTTTATTGGTCCACAGTTTGGGGCTTCTTGTAGGTCTGTATATACATATGTTAAATGTCAAATCTGACCCGCTCCAGCATCAGGCGGATTGTTCCATTATTTTCCCCGTTATTTTCTTTTCTGGTTTTCTTAACAAACAATAGAATGTATTTAAAGTGATAAAGTGATCTATGTTAACTACTGTATTACACACAGAGGAATTTGTCCTCCACATTTAATTCATCAATGTTGTGATAGATCCCCACACACACACACAACACACACACACCCACCCACACACACACACACACACACTGAGTGAAGTGCGCATACATGCCCAGCCTTGTGTGCTGCCCTGTACATGGCACCTAGGGAGCCAGTGGGGTCAGGTGCCTTGCCCAAGGGCTCTTCAGCCATATTAATTGGTGGGACCGGGTACCGAACCAGGGACCATTAGTTTCTACATGAAACCTAAAACCTACATAGTATCTAAAAATGCTTTGCCCTATTAAATCTAAATTAAAGACAAAATATACAAAATGAAAAAGATTTTTTACATTACAGTTTTTAAATCTGGGCGGCACGGTGGTATAGAAATAAGGACATCTGCCTCGATCCAGGTTCGAATCCCAGTCTGGGTGGAGGTTGCTTGTTCTCACCGTGGATTTTCTCCGGGTTCTGCAGCTTCCTCCCAATAAGTGCATCAATACAATAAGAAAATCTGTAAGAGTACAGTACGAGTGTAAAAACAAGGTTTTATACCTGGTGAGTCTGTATAGTGCATTAAAACGGGAAATATATATCCATCCATCCATCCATTATCTTCCGCTTTATCCTTTACTTGTGTCGTATCTATCTATTGCTGGACACGCTCACTCACTCACTCACTCACTCACTCACTCACTCAGACACACTCTATATGGGGTATTTTGGAGAATTCAGTTGACATTTATCCATATATATATATATATATATATATATATATATATATATATATATATATATATATATATATATATATATATAGACACTACTGCATGAAGATTTCTTCACACTTTTATTAGTGTGATTGCCATATATGACATTCATACTACAGTTATCCGATTTTTATTATTCCTCTGATTTTTTCTCCCTTTCTTTTCTAGCAGCTTTCAACCTATTAACACAATTTCCGCAGGACACCTCTGGCTCATTGGTGAGATGAGTGCTTGTATACAGATTAGAAATCAGTTAAACCGTTCCTGAGATATTCCTGTTGTTCCGAGCAAAAATTTCCATTCACTTTGCATTGCAGTGATATTTGCACTCCCTTAACTCAGTCATTTTTTTACATTTCTACTTTCACTTACATTCATTTCTTTACAGTTTGAGATATCAACACCATCCCAATTATAAACTGTCTCAACCATTTATGTGATCACGGCTTATACCTGGCCACACCCACTTTTAACCTCACTGCATTGCTTTGTTATACGTATGCAATGTGTCTCCTACGACCAAGCTGCAATCACACTCGCATTTTCTTCAGGAAATGCACCTCTCTAGTTAAGTTTAAAAAGGTATAAATTAAAAAGTGAAACAGTAAGTCCAAAAACATGAATTCATGGTAAATTGAATTCTCTAAATTGACCTGTATAGTGTATAGTGTATAGTGTAAAGTGTGTGTGTGTGTGTGTCTGTGTGAGTGAGTGTGCCCAGGGATAGATTATCCCTGTCGTAGGTGCATCTGCCCAGTTCCCAAGTCGTTCTCCCCCTGGAAGGGCATAGGGGTCCTTCAATTGTGACCCTAGTAGAGGCTTAAGCAGAAGATAATGAATTAATGAATTGACAAACATTGCAAACATCTTCCACTTAACCCTCTACTAGGATTGCCGGGTTGGGGGGAGGTTCCCCATTCCCATCCAGAGGAGAACGTTTCAGGCACTGGGCAGATACATTCAGTACAGGGTGCCAAACTATCACTGGGCACACACTCACTCACACAGACACAGCTGTATATGAGGCGATACTTTATACTTTATAAGATTTTAAGGTATACTTTACCTTAAAACCTTGTTTTTGTGCCGTGGGAGGAAACCGGAGAACCCGGAGGAAATCCCAGTTTGGGATTCGAACCTGGATCCCCAGCGCTGAAAGGTGAACATGCTAACCACTAAGCCACTAAATGGTATATATAAATTATAAAGTTTTTACAGTAAAACTAGTAAAATTAGAAAGGGCACGGTACCTCAGTGGTTAGGGCATTGGGCTATCAAGCTGAATGTTGGAGGTTCAAATCCCAGGTCCACTGAAGTTACCAATGTGGGTCATTGAGCAAGGCCCTTAACCCTCATTGCTCCAGGGATGTTGTGATTAACCCTGTGCTCACCTTGTATGTCGCTTTGGACAAAAGCGTCCAATAAATGACCAAATGTAATGTGAATGTAAAATTGAAATGGAGACAAAATATCGCCCTCCCACAGTCCAAAAACATGGATTCAGGTTGAATTAAATTGCCCCTATCTAAATTGCGCCTATAAAGTGTGTGTGTGTGTGTGTGTGTGTGTGTGTGTGTTTATGTGAGTGATAGGTTAGCGTCTTGTCCTGGGTGTATCTTCCCAGTGCCCAAAACGTTCTCCCCTGGATGGGCATGGGGAACCCCCACCGCGACCCCAATAGAGGATTAAGAGAAGGATGATGAGATGAGATTTTCAAATCTGGGTCCTTTATGCTGTATCAAGAACAATAACATGAATCTGATCAATTCCACGAAAAGACAAGAGGAACGTTGAGTAACTGTTTAGAATAATGTGAAGGCGGACACTTCGCAGAGCACACTCTGTGCGTGCTTGTTAAAAAAAAGATCAATGGATTCTAACCCGGGCCCTTGGGGCCCACTGTGCTGTTTATTTTACTTTTGTCCAAACCCCTACGCACACATTTCACCTTGGGGTGTGGAACTTTATTAGTCCATATGTTTAGTCAGGTGTTTAGAAAAAAGGGAGGACTTTTAGGAACTGAGATTTAATACAGAACACCTGAGTGGTTTTCTCTCTAGATTTACTGTCAACTTGTAGCTTTTAAGTAACCAGTAAATGGTATATTTTACAATGTTACTGTTCCCATCCAGGGGAGAACGTTTCGGATGCTGGGCAGATACACCCAGGACAGCACGCCAATCTATCACTGGACACAGACTCACTCACACAGACACACACACACTATATGGTGCTATTTAGAGCTTTCAATTAACCTTGAGGGCGGCATGGTGGCTTATTGGTTAACATGTTCGGCTCTCAGGGCTAGGGATCCAGGTTCAAATCCCAAACTGGGAGGAGTTTGCATGTTCTCCCTGTGTTTGCATGTGTTTCCTCCAGGTTCCTCGGTTTCTTTCCACAGTCCAAAAACATGGATTTATAGTAAATCGAATGCTCCAAATTGCCCCATATAGTGTGTTGGAACACACCATATGGGGCTATTCAGAGCATTTACAGCATAGTACTGGGTGTATCTGCCCAGAGCCTGAAACATTTTCCCCTAGATAGGATTCCCCCCCCCCCATGACCCTAGTAGAGAATTAAGCGGAAGATGTTGGATGGATGGATTGATGAATGACTTTACCTTGAATCCACATTTTTGGACTGTCGGAGGAAACCTGAGAACCTGGAGGAAGCCCACACAGACACGAAGAGAACATGGACACTGTGACATGGAGAATGTTTCAGGGTCTGGGCAGATAAACCCAGGACAGGACACCAATCCATTGTTGGGCACAAACTCACTCACACATACACTATATAGGGGCAATTTCATATATTAAAATCAGTCTTTATCTTCCACTTAATCCTCTACTAGGGTCACGGGGCCTCATGCCCATCCAGGGGAGAATGTTTTAGGCTTTGGACAGATATACCCAGGACATTAATCTGTTGCTAGGCACAAACTCACTAGCTCATACAGTACACACACACTATATATAGGGGCAATTTTATACATTTTTTAGCCAATATCTTCTGTTTAATTCTCTACTAGGGTTCCCCATGTCCATCCAGGGGAGAACATTTCTGGCACTGGCAGAAAAATCCAGGATAGGGCGCCAATCTATTGCTGGGCACACACTCACTCACACAGGCACACACAAATATTATATGGGGCAACTTAGAG